>JAOXYF010000005.1:21011745-21022486 GCA_028565775.1 Sternarchorhynchus goeldii | reverse complement strand
TTACATGAAGTCTAAAAGTGCAAGGTGTCACTGCTGATGGCCTAAAGTCTCCAGCATCCTGTTTCGAGCTGGCTATGAATTTGCCTGCTTAAATTGTTACTAATAATCTAATTAATTTACCCTTTATAAACAATTATTAATTCAACCAAATGAACCCAAGTAACGTTTTAATTTATATTATTCATACTGTCTTTTAATAAGGCGGATGAAGAGACTAGTTGTCAGACATTTCTGAAACACTATCCAGGTTAAGTGCTTTTTTTTTTACCTCTACTCATGCACTTCTCGCTGTGAACCTTTTACTACAAACCCAAACAGGAATAATATATGCCTATGAAACAACATTGTAATAGGCTGATAAACGATAAATATAGATGAGTTTAGATTTTTTTCCGCGTCGATTTCGCTTTTCTTTTTACATGTGTGCCACATTTTTGTTAGCAAGTTCCACTATGAAACAAATGAGGCATCACTGGCATTCGCCATTTTGAGGGGCAGGGTCGACGAAGACCTTACGAGGGGGGGAAACCGCTTGTTGGTAAAATGGCTTCAGAGCAGTGGCACTGGGCTTACCTTTAAGATTCTCAAGTAAAGTTCGCTAAGTAATTTCCCTTGTTCTCTCTCTCGGTGAACTAATCGTTGTAATATAGTTGCTTTGCCTATGCGAGAAACAGGTTTTCCAATGGTTATGTAGTTGGCTAACACTCGTTAGACACTGAGAAAAAACATTCTGATGCCTAGTCCATCAACCTCGCGCTGCGCGCCATTGAACAAAAGTGTGGCCAGGCGATACGTTACATCACTAAGCGTTGTTAAGAGCTAGATAATTTTGTGAGCGGATTTGTAGCACTTACGGATATCTGTTTATTGTTAATGAATGTGGTTTTTCCAGAATTACCGACCAAGTCTACTCATCGAGAATCAGCTAGGCTACGCCAGGCTTCGAAGTATGTTTTAGCCTACTTCTTTTATGATTATTGCTTAAATCTGTTTTTATAATATCTTATAGTAAATTCAAATAGATCATTGCCAGGGATTCTGGTTACTACTCTAGGTCCTGTTTACAAGATAGCTACATTAAGTTTCTGTAAAATGAACAATGTCGGACGTTTTATGTTGTGACACTGCCCGGAACTGTATCACTGCCCGGAAACGACCACTGTGAAACGAACCTAAGCACCCACAGGAAGACGGGGGCACTAAAAATGACACGGGGCGGAAAATATTTGGCCAATAACACTGTTTAAAATAGACGATAATTTATATGCAGAACGATTTCGATTAATTTAAAGATAATGCGACAAGAAAGAGTTTGCTGGATTATCGATCAGTTTGCATTAGCCTGCTAACCCAGCGGAAACAGGGTTTGGTTAACGGGGCGACAACAGAGCTATCGGGCCAATGGAGAGGCCTTCGAAACTGTTTTTCGACGGGATGATGAGGAAAAATGACCTGCTAACCTGAAATCGGAAACCGCCTTTGTGTACATGTACATTTCGGCGCCTTTTTTGCAGAAGTAATTTTATATCGTACTTTCAAAGCGGACTTGTTTACACGTAACCTTGTGCGATGCCAAGACGTTTGGTTTAATGCTACAACGATGAAAACGGAATACCGTCTTTATTTAGCTAGCAAGATAGCTTGCTAGCTAGCCAGATAGCGAGCGAACGAAGTGGGCACATAGCCCATATTAATTTGACGGACTGTTTGTTGGCAAAATCGCCTTTATTGTTGCATATTAAATTTTAGCTAAAAAAAAAAAACTTTTACAACTCATGCACGGCGAATATCTGTTATCTATTTCTGGTACTTTTATAGCAAAAGTCACTCAGCTATTTGGATTTTTAACCGAAGTTAATAATTACTAGTGTATATTACTGCTTATTTAATTATATTTATGTGCTATCGAGGGATGTGATTAAAACAGGATTTCGGCTCTCCCCCTTCCCTTATTCCCTTCCGCACTCGCAAAACTCGTACCGGAGTAGGAGCACCGAGATTGAACATTTCAGCATATTGTACCCTTTTGGTGAGTTTTGGTGCTTTATTTGGAAAATATATCTTAACTGTAACGCAATAATTATACTGTATTCTAAACTGTTGTTTTTGAGATCTGAAGTTTACCACGTTCTCAGTTCATACATTCGAAACTGAAGTTTAGCATGACAGCTGTGATAGAAATGACTCGGTTTGCTAACCCTTCATGTTCTCAAGCATTTATTACATTTTTGTAAACTTCATGTAACGTAAAATGGATTAGAAATTACTGAATGCAGCGATACTACATGGTAATACCGAGTAAGTACTTACGAGAAGTAATATTGTTGATTGGATCTTATAGCGTAGTAGATATTGTTACTCGCATCCAGGCAGTGCTCGGCCCTGCTTATTAGTAAGTTTTAGGTAACGCATATTATATAAAGTTTTGTCTTTTATTTTTAGTACACCCATTTCTCATAATATGCTCAGGTTCATGTATAGAATCTATGATTGACTGAGGGCATTGGACCATGGGGACATTTTATCGACCCAAGAGTTGAGATATGTAGTTGGAACTGGTACTGCTTTATATTAATTATTCATTGGAGGTTTTGTGGTGTATTTTTTATATATATATAAATTTTTTTATTTTATTTAACAGTAAGTTTTATGACTTCATGCATCAAGACACAAAACATTTAATCAGTTCAGCATGTAATGTATATTTTTATGTTGCTTACAGTGTTGGCTCTCAATCATTTTTCTTACCTATAGCCATTTTTTCACAGATATTGTTTTATTTTTGAATGAAAAATTTAAGTATTACAATGTTTGTATATTGAATTACAACCTTACTTTATTATTTTATTCTTTGTGTGTTTTTAAAATCAGGATGAGTTTGCAGACGCAGACGGAGAACCACTCGGTTGAATTGTGTTGCTGTGCTTCTGGTCTTCCACCCTGGGACTTAAAGGAGTTTAGATCCATCCAGTGGACAGTCAGTCCTTTTGCGTTTTCACTTTGATTTGCATTGAACTGGAAAGACGGCATTTATAAGAAACAGACAAATGGGGACCATTTCTGTGAATGCCTGTGAGATATATAAATAAGAACATTCCCTCACCGGTAAGATTTTAGATTGCTATGAGCAGCAAATTATAATCTGAATTGCTAAATATTTTATACTCTCACTTGTAGTAATTTTGTAAATTATACATAAGGCATTTGTGTATACGGTGACACTGCAGGATGTGTAATATGCAATTTAAATTGTAAAACCTATTTATAGTAATTATTTAATCTTAGACTTTCAGGAAGTTAGCTTGGGTTGATAGTAGCACATCAAACATGTTTCTCTTGGAGTGGGGGGGGGGGACTTTAGTTCTTTAGTTAGCAGAATTGTAGGTTTTGTGAATTTGAGTTGAAAATCAGAGGTTCTAGATCCAGCAGCTCCTGCATATAATTTAATTAAGTAGTGGTGTCCTCTTTACTGCAGCAGCAAAGGAACGGGAAGGAACCAGAGGAACATCCCTCTACAGTGAGAGGGAAATGTTCCAGTTTGGAAAGTACCCTATGGACATTTTAGAAATGCTTAGTGGACACCAGGCTCACCAGTTCAAAGGCCTGGGGCTGGAAAGGCAGCTGCAGCACCAACAGCAAGTTCAACTTCAACACCAGCAGCAGCTTCAGCAGCAACAGCAACAGCAGGGTGAGGCCTCTGGGGCTCTTCTCTCTGGTCTGGGATTAGGTTCCCTTCAAGGATCTAGAAGTAATGCATTTTCAGATTCCTCCTCTATCTTTGCCAAAATGAGTGCACCGCCTCCACCTATCCCACAGCAAACTCAATCCTCTTCACAAAGCTCACGCAAATCTAGCAAGATGGGCAGCAGCAGTGGGAGTGGAAGTTCAGCCTCTGGCTACCCACAGTTCTTGCGTCCGTTTCATCCTGCAGAGGCTGCTCTAGCACAGGAGCAGCTTCACTCTGGGATGGGACGTTTTGATTTTGCAGGAGGAAGCAGTGGTGGTAGTTCAGGAGTAATTGGAGGAGTTGTAACATCTGCTCCCCCACCACCTCCCTTGCACCCAGGCCTTTCTGTGCCTCAACCATCCCCTGGACCATCCTCTTCATCACCTTCTCCTTCTAGCTCAACTGCCACCTCCAGTAACCCCCCAAGCAGCAGCAGTACAGTGGCTGGATTGGTTGGGGCCCAGTCTGATGCTCGAAGTTTACACCAGCAATTCAGTTGTATGCTTGCAGCCAACCAGTACTTCCTCTCTGGAGTGCCTGCCAATGCCAGCTTGGAGCAGTTTCTAGTTCAGCAGGGGCCCCATAATCATCTTGGTCTTGCAGACTCAAATACAGGGCTTGCTCCTCCACCAGCCCTTCATCCTTCTCATACACATGGCCATCCACCTCCTCAGCCTCAACAGCAGCAGCAGCAACTGCCACCCCATGCCTTGTCTCATCCTCACAGCCACGCCCACCCACACCATCCCCTTCACCCTGCCCCTCAACCATCTCCTCTTGGGGGATTTGATTTTCAAGGAATTCCTGTCCTTTCCTCCAATCAGCTAGCTTCCCTAATGCAACAGGAAGCTGGTCTTCCTCTCCCACTCCCACTACATCTCTCTGTCCCAAAAGATGATGGGAAAGGGGATGGTGGATCTGGGGCTGGAGGTAGCGGAGGTAGTGGCAGCAGGAGAAAGAAAGCAATGGCTGGTTACCTGCCTCAGAGGAAGACCGATGGTAGCAGTAACAGTAGTGGCAACAGTGCTAACTGCCACAGCAGCTCTGGGGCACATGGTCACGATGGGTCTTCTGGCCTTGTTGGAGGAGGTGGAGGGGTTGGCATGAGAGGTCTTGGTGGTGACCCCTCCTCCATCCTCTCCTCTTCAACACCATCCTCCTCCTCTTCTTCAACTGTCTCTTCCTCCTCTTCCTCTGCCCCCTCCTCAAACTCTGCCTCTGTGTTGGTAACAAATGTTTCACAGATGACCAAAACTGATAATCAATCAGCTATGACTCCCACTGTTACCCAGCCTGAACCAGAGCCTCTTTTTCACTGTGGAGAATGTGGAAAGTCATTCACGCACCTCCCCAGTCTCCGTAGGCACATACGTAGCCATGAAGGAGATGGTAGTGATCCCAATAACACTGCTAACACAAACCCAAACACAAGTCATCAGCATCCATCAGACACAAGCCTCCCTCACTCAACCCAGGATGGCATGCCTCCACAAAATACCCATCATCAACATGAGCAGAATCAGCAACAGTCCAACCCAGACCCCTCTTCATCCTCATGCCCAAGTCCAGATAAGACTTATTGTTGCAATGAGTGTGGGAAAGGTTTCAAGAAAAGGGGACATCTCCTTCAGCATGGTGTTATCCATTCTGGAGCACGTCCCTTTGCTTGCTCTACTTGTGAGAGATCTTTTAACCGCCGTGAATCCCTCACCCGGCATGAAAAAATTCATGAGGAGAAGCCCTACCGCTGTCCAGCTTGTGGCCGCTGCTTTAGAGAGAGTACATCTTTGCTTAATCATGCTGCCTCTGGTTCATGTGGAAAACCAGGAAGGGGATCAAGATCCAGAAGCAGTGATGGCAGTAGCTCAGTGAGTTCAGAAGGCAAGGTTGAAGGAAGTGGAAGTAGTGAATACCAAGGTGGACAGCTAGGAGATGAAAAAGCACTGGGATATGAGAAACCTGAGGGACGTGGAACTGGGATGTCGTGTGATGGCCTTTACTCACAAGGAAGAGGTGGTAACACAAATGCTGGTGATAAAACAGAAGGAAAGTATAATTCAACATATTCAAGAGATCCTTACCAAACATCCTACAGGGTTGATGACTATCGTAGGCCACAGGCTAACCCCACATCCTACTCTGCAGATGGCTCATGTAGCAACAGCTTGTCAGGTCCTGCCCTCAGAAAAGCTCCCTTAGCTCCAACACTTCACCCACACCCTCCAAATCAGCAACAGCATCATCACCACCAACAGCAGCCTCATCTTCCCCTCTCTTCCCTCTTGGATGACTCGGAAGATGAGGTTACAAGCAGTGCCATGTCTGCAATTGCTGCGGCTGCTGCCGCCTCTGTCTTGCCTGCTGAAATGAACAACAGTGGGGGGCGAGAGGAAAGAAGGGACATAATTGGAGGTCTGTTGGGAGGGCTTGGCTTTGGGTCTATAGGTGGCCCATCATCTACATCTACAGGAAATGGAGGAAATGAAGAATGCTTGAATGGATCTATGATGCCCTTGTCTCATCCTGCTCAGCAGCAGCCTAATTCACAAAATGCTACACCTAATGCCAAACCGAAGCGGCCACGAAAGCCTAGACAAAAGAGGGAGCCGAGGCCTGGTGGTATTCCTGGAGAGGGTGTCAAGCGTAGAAGAAATAATCAGAATGGGACTCGTGGGGATGGATCAGAAAGGCCTTACTTATGCACTTCTTGTGGGCGTGGCTTTGGCAGACGTGAGACCTTACGTAGGCATGAGCGTGTTCATACAGGGGAGAAGCCATTCCATTGTGATGTTTGTGGAAAAGATTTTCGAGAACCTTTCCATCTCACGAAACATCAGACTGTTCATACAGGGGAAAAGAACTACAAATGCTCTCTTTGTGGAAAAGATTTTGGGTATGCGCAAAGTCTGAAAAGGCATGAAAAACTGCATCTGAGGGGGGATTTCAAGCCTAGACGGAGTAAAACAAAGTCTTCTGTAAATCATGGAGGAACAGTCAGTCAAGATGGCAGTCAAACAAACCCTGGCTCATATTACCCTTATCCTCAGGATAAAGCTCAAGGATCGAGTGCTAGCACATCAAACCAACCCCCTCCTAGGTTGTACACATGTGAAATTTGCTGGAAGTCTTTTCGTCATCACTTCCACTTGACTGCCCATCACCAAGCTATCCATGAACATGGGGGGGAGAAACTTTTCTCATGTGAGGTTTGTGGAAAAGCATTTGCTTATTCCAATAGCCTGACAAGACATAGATTATCTCAACATGGTTTGGCACGCACTGGACCAGCTACCCAGCCAACAGGAAGTGGATCTGGTGGAAACCCATCATCTTTAACAGAAAGTGAAGCTGCCACCAATGCACTCCTTCATCTGACTCCAGACAGTGGAGGCCATGGTGTACAGCAAACACATTCAACCATTGCTCATACACATCTTCACTCTCAGCCTGCTGGTTTTTCCCCCCTCTTCTACACACCAGAGTCAGGCCCTATTAGTTCAAATGCTAATGCCCCTCCACACCAACACTCTCACTACTCACACTCCACTGTAGGACCTCTCTCTCATCAACAGCCATTAAGTGGAAAGGAGCATCAGATTTATCCAGGTATGACAGGAAACCCCATTCATTCTGCCCCTCCTCATGTCCATATACCATCATCTCCAATCTCTCAGCAACATCACTCCCAGCACCAGACCCACCCACAGCAGCAGCACCATCACCACCACTCTTTTCAGATGCAGCATCAGCATGTGCAGCATCCAGTTGTGCAGCTGCATGAAGACGGTCAGAAAAAGAAAAAAAAAAAAAAGAAAAAAATTAAATTAGTCAGCGGGAGGCAACTACTGGGAGAGTTCAGTGATCCGGAAAATGCTCAAAGGCATAGATTTTTAAAGCGAAAAAAATTCAGGCTTCAGCAACAGCTTAAAAGGAAAAAATGGATAGCCCGGCTTAAGTGGGCCAAGTATACCGGAGGAGTCGGAATTAATGTTGGGGGTGGAACGTGGCGGGTGGGCCGGTTGAAGTTCAGAGGTCTGAGGTCCTTGATAGTTCCATTGAGATCCTTTCCATGTCCTATATGTCCTTCCACCATTTTTACGCGTCGGATAACACTTTCAATCCACCGTGTGACCAGACATCCTCCAAGAAAACATGGCTGTCGGGCTCGTCTGCGATGTATAGTCTGTGGCAAGCGTTCTCGAAGGCTTCTGTCAGCTCTCCGCCATCGAGCTCGCCACCTTTCACAAAGTTCTTTTTCTTGCCGTCGATGCCCCTCTCGATTTTGGAATGGCGCCCTACTACAGCGGCACAAATTTGCTTGCCGACGTGTTGGTGGGGGGCGGAAGATATCACCAAAGGGGACTAATTCTCAAAAAGGAGGGGATCATATTGAAAGATCAGGTGGCATGACAGAGTACAGGCACTAAATAAAATATGACCTTTACAGTTAATGAGTTTTAAGAGCCAGAGAGGAACACGTGATGAGGCATAGTGGAAAATCTACTTTGAATCCACTACATATTCACACACAAACAAACCCACGCATTATGCACATGTTCTCTGGCTTCAGCCAAGGGAGTGCCTCTTATAATAAATGACTTGGTTACCGTGAACATTTAAAACCTGTACTTTAAAAAAGAAGAAGAAAAAACATCCATTAAAGACATGGATCTCTAACATGGTTTCTCCAAAGGGGAAGAATATTTTAGATTATGGAACTGTTTTGGTAGCACCTTTGTTGTTATGGTAGCATCTCTATCCTCTAAAAATGCATTCATTATGTATTTTCGTAACTTTTTTTGTGCTGCGATGATGGATGCAAACCAGTAAGAGTGAACTAATCTGAACTGTAACAATCTTTCTCTAAATTAGTTTCCCTTATTACTCAGAGGTTGACAGTATAGTCTTTCTTTCTCAAATATATGTAGCTTTCTGTTCCTTGTGGACGGTTTTTATTGTCCCCCCACCCCCCACCCCAACCGCCTTCCTTGTCCTGTGTTTATTCAAATGCTTGCCCTGGAATTTAACATGGTTTGAAAACTGTTAAATAACTGTATTATCTAAGGAGAACACTTAAGTTTTTAAACCTTTACTATGCGAAAAACTAAAGCTCAAGTGAATCTTCAAAACCTTCAGATCATGTGAAAATTGCTGCAGAAATGATATGGAGGGGACAGTATAGCGCAATAGATGCCATGTGCCGTGTGTTTAATGTGTTTGTTTTGGGTTTTTTTTTTTTTTTTGGTTTGTTTGTTTTTTGGTTTTTTTTTTTTTTGGTTTTTGTTTGTTTTTTTTGTTTTTTTTTTTTTTGTAATTTTGTAGGTATTTCTATGACAAGTGTTATATCTTTGGTTGAGATGGACTGGCAGGTGCAGGAGTGGAGAGAAACCAGTCCATACTGTAAAATGCGTATTATATTTTATTATGTATTGTTTGTTGCTTTTTTTAATTCTAAAAAGTACATTTTTTTTATCATTTGTACTATTTGTGGGTGGATGTGTGTACGTTGTAAGATGAGGGGGATATATGTAATCAATGTGATTTTTTTTTTTTTCTTTGCCACCCCCCCATTGGTCTGTCTAACCCTAAACGAGTTTAGCACAGTTCCCCAACACTATTGTATACATTTCAGTACTTTACTTAGCTCCTCTGTCCCTGTTTTAATCTCAGTAAACTAAAATATGAAATATAAATACTAAATGATCTTTTTATTTTTTGCTGCATCAAAAAACGAACCTAGCAGAAAACCAATAAAGGGGAAAACGTTATATGATAGGTTGATATTTTGAAGTGTTTTTTTAAAAAAAAAAGAAAATCATGGTTTTAGCCTGGTAAATAACAGGCCTGGTATTAACACTCTGCAGCAGATGTTAATTATTTGTTCATGCCATAAGGTTAAAGCATTTATAAACTTTTAAACGGCTTTCCGAGATGCACCTGGTGTGGCTGTTTCGTCCCCCCCTGTGTGTCTGTGGTTGTTTGCTACTCACATGTGACATGTGCTGGCGCCTGCCCTCCGCAGTGCCATACTCCATTAGAGGTGGAGAGAAGAAATGCCTGCAGGGGTGCGCGTCAGCAGCACAGAACTGTCTGTTCATCGGGAGTCTCACTTGCTGCAGCGCAGGGAAAGTGTAATGAATTCAATGCAGTCTTTCTCTTTTCCCAAAATGTCTTAATTAAACAGATGTGTGCTCTCATCATAGGACATTTTGACAGATTCTTTTAGGTTGCTATCCAATATTTCAGGCTAAACCTCTAAGGTTCTATTGTAATTTATTCAAATATTTGACATAACTGAAAGGGGCAGTTTAATCCAAATATAAACTGCTATCTTCAAGTAGTTCACTAGATGGCGACAAAAGGCCCATGTGTTACGAGTACTTGCGGTGCCTTTTTGAAGTATTGGCCTGCCTGTAAAATCTCAATACTCACCTATGTAATGTACTGTTTATGACTGTTTTAAATTTATGTACAATCCAAGGTCAGCTAATGTTTTGTGTCCTTTGTTTGACAAGAGTGCTTTAAACAACTCATTATACATTATTTGCAGTATTTCTCACATTAATGCAATACATATCCTGTTTTTATAATTTTTTAATGGGAAAAGGATAATTTATATCACTATATTAGTTGAGTTTTAAAACCACAACCAGCCAACATGGCTAAAGCAGCAGCATGAAAGGCCCACAGTTAGCTACAAGTTTACTAACACAGCATGGCGAACATTGTTTAGCAGGTGTGTTCTTGAAAGCATCTGTTGTGGCTGTCCAGACAGCTTTAGTGATTCCTAATTTGGGGCTTTAAAAAGGTGATAAATGTGGGGTGAATAAACCAGTTACATGTACTGACTTTGCAAGTCCTCTCTTTGTTGGTCCCTTCCCAATATATACACATTCAGAATTGAATATGATATGATATTGAGGTAATGATATACGTTCTTGAAAACATGCTCATAACTTTCCTGCATGGAATGTGTGCAACAGCAAATACGTACACAGACACGCACACATTTAT
>JAOXYF010000005.1:20999464-21011645 GCA_028565775.1 Sternarchorhynchus goeldii | reverse complement strand
TATGATGAAAGTATGTAAATTACTAAAACAAATTGTTTTAGTACAAACAACAGATGTTTGTTTTTATTTTAAAACATGCAAGGGCAGAGTCTTTTTGATCTTTAGATCTTACAGGAGTTGCCTGCTCAAATCCACGGGATCTCACCAGGCCCTCTGTTGTTTTACTCCTGCCTCACGCGGCCCTAGCATGGGGAAAAGTCTGGGAGGAGCGACTGACCTAGATTTGTCCAATGGGATCCCGCGAAGGGCAGACACTGACCTACTTTAAACCAATTGGATCAAGGCAAGGCTGCCGGTAGGCAGCAACCGCGCGTGCATGGGCCATGTGCGCTCTCTGAATTCTAGTGTCCGCCTTAAGGTGGTGTTGAAAGATATTTGTGTCGGCCAAATGTAAGAGCTCACGTTTTGTACACATCAGAACGTTTGGTCCTGTTTTATTATCATAACTATTGCTTTATTGCTGTTGGGTGGACTTCACATCTATGTATATCTAAAGGTTTGAATTAGCCTATGCCCATTTTTAATGACTTGATTGTGCATAGTGTATCATATTAAAAATGCCCATGCTTGTATGTGCCTCTGTGCGCTTAATTTAAAGTAGACCTATTCTAGACGATCGCAGATTCTAGTCAATCCATGGGGAATGCTTGTGCAGGTTAATACTTTCAAGTTAATTTGGCTAGCTCTTTGCCTGACAGGGCATAAACATATGTCTGAGCATTACATTGAACTACGAAAATGACGCAGCGAACAAGAGGTTAAGAAAGTAGGCGTACTCTGTCGTTAATATGTAATCTTAGATTTAGGCTATTGGTTAGGAGGTCCTGGCGGGGTTCTTTCGCGCTATACTGGCTGGTAAAAAAAGGTTTCTATAATTAATATTAATTAGCCCCTCCCATCTGTGCTATTCCCCGTGAGAGGTGATGTCACGAGAGCTGCCCGTGTTCGTTCCAGCTGACTTTAGCCGCGATTCGAGCGCTCGCTTTACCGAGTGGTAGAGAAAGCAAGAGAGAAAGCGGTTGCGAAGGTTAACAACAAAAATAACGCGGAAGAGAGTGCGTAAAAAAAGGTACAAATAAAGGGAACAAATAAGTTCAACCATCGATCGCAAATGAATCTTGTTTTACTTTACTGCATCATCGTATTTGTGGTGAAGACGATCTAATTTTTTTTATGATTAAATAACACTTTGAGGTGCTCGAATCGTAGTAGATTCCTAACGACTGGATTTAGCATAGATTACATGCACTCTTTTTCACAGCTCACGTACAGTCATTTTAGGCTTGCTTTTTGTCGTCCAAATTTATGGTACCTCTGGCTCCATGGACGCCCATAATTTTCAACTGTTTCAGTTTTTCGGGAAATATTTTTGTCCTGGCCGGGAAAAGCGCCAACTCAATTTGATGACAAATGTCAACAAATGAAAGGAGTACCTACTGTCAACCCGTCAAGACTGGAGCTTCAGTTTGTCGCAAGCAACTTTGTTGCTGAGAATCGCCCAGGGCGGCAGGTTTAAACATTCTTAAAGGTGGTATGCTAGTATATCTGAAAAGAAGATGGAGCATTCCTATTGAATAGACTATACCGGACGTACGCCTTTCAGTTTCCACATGGAAATGGATTATGTGCTGCGTTTTTCGGAAACGTTCTGGATGCAATTAGAAGCTTAAATCTTTACACTACTGTACTCTACCCTCTGCCGCAGGGACTTAAAAGATTCTCGCAGATCAACTGAAGCATTTACACAACTGCAAAGAACTCTAGTGTTCAGTAGCTATATTTCTATAATTTCTTAATCCAGACCGATCGACAGTTGGTCAGTGCTGTTTTAAAAGTTAATCTGCCAGGTGTCGTCAGGCTATGTCCAGGCCACTTTCTCAGCTTTTACCTCCAGAGCTCCCCGCAGGAGCCAGCCCACAGTTTGGTCCTGCTAATCCAGCGGCTTCTACCCCAAATGGCCACCTAAACTCTATGGCTAGTCTGAAGTCTCTTCTGCAGCTTCCAATTAAAGGTGACAACAGAGGGAAGGATTGCTGTGAAATAAAAGGTGAATTTCTTGCTTTCTGATATTTTCTGTGTTTAGGCCTATAGCCTTTCTTAGCTCCTGCATTCTCCCTTGCTGTCAGTCTTTATGATTGTTCTGTGATAGGAAGCAGGGCCTTCAGGGGTGAGTAATGTAGTAACAGTGCAATAACATTCTAAGGTGCTTTATTGTTGGAGTTGATGACTAGCTTTCCAGAGTATCTCTGGGGTAAAATGACTACGGCAGATTACATCATTAAGAAATGTAGGCTTTTATTCCAAGATTTCAAATACAGGTCTTTCAGTTGTATTTCTTAAAGGCAAAATTTCAGTGACTGATATTAAAGGGATGCCACACTCAGCTGTTGGAGACACACACACACACACACACACACACACATATATGCACACAATGACTGTGTCTCCAATGGCCCCCTCTTGTGGGAAATCCATATCATAACTATGTCCCAGAGGCATTTTTCTTTTGTAGAAATCAAAACGGTGAAGATGATGATGATGTACTGAAGGATTCTGAACAAAGATGTGCTTCTATAGATGTAAGATGTGAATAGGAAATGCATGCGCTACAAGGATGTGTTCAACGTGGATTAAAGTGCATTTTAACAGTGCCTCTTCTCCAGAGCTTGGTGCAACACCCTGAAATACACCCACACTCTCTGCTTTCCTTTCTGCTTGTTGTCCTGCTCCTTTTAGCTCGGCCTCCTCTACCATACCCGTCTCCTCTACCATACCCGTCTCCTCTACCATACCCGTCTCCTCTACCATACCCGTCTCCTCTGCCATACCCATCTCCTTTTCAAATTGTCATCCTTTACCCGCTTTGGTTCTTCAGCCACTGAAACCTCCTGTATTGTTACACAAGAGTGGAATGTGGTCCCTGTGCACAGTATTACTGTAACTGTGCGTTCCAAATCCGTTTTCCCTCCCTTGGAGTTCCTCGTTCAGGAGAACCCAGTGGTCCATGCACCTTCCTGGTGTGTTATTCCTTGTCCCTGCTGGCGCCTTGGTCCGTGGGTGTCCGAGCGCGTGATGTCAAGCTCATGGTGGCTGTGATGGTGGAATTTTCACACTCGTAGCTGTGAGGCTCACGCATTAAAGCTCTGTGTAGACTCTAGAAACGGGCAGAATAAATCTTCATTTGTGGTGTTTGAGGCAGAGCATTTTAACATCACATTTGGAATCTTTTGCCAGTATATATTAGACATGGATGGAGGCTGGATATATCTGTTATAAAATGAAAATACATGATAAACATTTAGAATTTATATTGGTTCAGAGCATAAGATTACCATGGTGGTGAAAACACAGGCTACTGGTCGAACACAATGTCATCGGCGTCATAAACGCAATACCCTTCTTCTTGTCATAGATAAAGACAAGCCCTTGGACTCTGACGAGGACTCGCTGGGTGGAGTCGGGGGTGTCGCTGGGGGTGGTGGCTCCATGCGCGGCTCCTCCCAGTCGGCTTTCCTGGGACCGTTGCTGTGGGAGCGCACGTTGCCGTGCGACGGCGGCCTGTTCCAGCTGCAGTACATGGACCTGGAGGAGTTCCTGACCGAGAACGGCATGGGCTGCATGCCGCCGGGCAATGGCTCCAGCGCACAGGCCTTGATCCCCTCCCAGAGTGCGCAGTCAGCTGTGCCCAGCCAGAGCTCGCAGTGTCCTGCCTCCTCGCCGCCTCCCTGCTCCTCCTCAGCATCCTCCATCTCCTCCCTCTCCTCTTCGTCCTCCTCGTCTTCCCTGCTGGGCCTGGACGTGCCGCAGGGCCCGACAACAGGGCTACTGGGAGGTCCTGAGTGTCTGCATGGTAAGCGTTTGGGTATATACCTGGATGAGTGTGTGTGTGTGTGTGGACCTGTGTGTGGACCTGTGTGTGGACCTGTGTGTGGACCTGTGTGTGTGTGTGTGTGTGTGTGTGTGTGTGTGTGTGTGTGTGTGTGTGGATTGCTGGGAAGTGTGTGATCTTTGTTATAACTAAGGGTTTACGTATGTATATTTGTGTGTTCAGTACCTACATCCTTATGGTTGCTACTTTAGTGTGTGCATGTTGCTTTGCTCTAGAAGATGAATTTGTCTATATGAATTGGAGAGATTGAATGTTGTTGTCTTGGGGGTGTGTTTTGTAAATTTTTTTTGCGTGGCTCTAAGTGCATTGATCTGAGTATGAATATGAGGCTCAGTAGTTCATTCTGACTGCAACGAGGACTACACTTCTCACCATAGTCCATGCCATCTTTGTTGTGATGAGCTGGAATCATAGGCTTTGCAGTGATATCGCACATTATTCCGCATTTAGTAATCTGTAAAATACTCCACTGAAGACTGTATTCAAAGTGGAATACTTCATTTTTTTAATGGTTACTAATGACAGGTCTGGATGCTAACTGATTAATCTTTGCTGAAGAAACAAAGTTTCTTTCTTTCAAAAAAACCCATCCAAATTTGAAAACTACACATTACTGTATGACGCTTATTAAGTCCTACATTTGCTAAACTAACCTTATTATTCAGTTACTAACCAGGTGGAGATACCAAAGTAGCTGCTAGTTTGGGGTTTACCGTTTAAAAGAACATACATATTCAACTTCATAAACAACCTCTCATGCAAAAGTATCATGAGTGGGATTTCTTTTTCTAAAGTTTTATCTAATGTAAATCTGGGTAACATAGCTAGTCATAGGAACCTTCTTTTACAGAAGCAACAGACTGTTCAAGTGAAGGGCAGAAGACTCCTATCTAAATGATATTAAGAGAACTACACGATTGTAGTAGCTTCAGTGAAGCTACTTTACTGCTTGGTTGATAAACTAACTATATAAACTGTGTGAGTTTGATAATCGGTAAGCAATCAAAGCTTATTTAGGTTTGGCCTGCCAGATTCACTGTGTGCAAATTGTTTTGGATGTTAATCTAGTTACTTTATACACAAATTATACAAATAATAATTGTCCTTAGATGTTATGTGCTACATTGCATGATATTAGAAAGGTCCATACAGATAGAGGCAGCATTGAAAATGCAGCTAAAAAAACAGCCAAAGACTTTCACAAGGAAACAGAGAGAGAGAGAGAGAGAGAGAGAGATAGGGAGGGACTCTGCCTGTGTGTACTTCCCTTGCATGTTTTCGAATCTTGTTCCCTCTCGTTCTCTGTCTCACACGTTGAGGCCATGTGCAGGCGACTTCTCACGTGCTGGTGCAGAGAGCAATGAAGCGAGAGAGGGAGGAGGAGGGAGGGGCAACGGAAGAGAGGGAGGGGCAACAGAGAAGGGGAGAGAGAGAGAGAGAGAGAGAGAAAGAGAGAAAGAGAGAGAGAGCGCAGTTTTACTTAGTTGTAGTCTTTGTCGTTGTTGTGTCAACACTGACAGATATTATATGAGTGAATGCCTGAGACAGAAGAAACTAGTGGGAAAGAACAGGCCATCTAGAACAACCTGAAATGGTGTGTGTCTATCTGCATAAGATAGACACACACAAACACACCTCAAAGGTGAATGTATTTGTGTTTGATTCTGAATGTGTTTAAACCAATACACCATTTTACATTTATGTGCTTGTGAGTTGGGATTTGTGTGTGTGATTATGGATATCTGAAGGTATTACAGACAGCTGTGCCTCTTGTTTTTGATATTTCCTTCAGAGAGAGAGAGAAAGAGGCTTAAGAAGGACAGCCTTCTCTATGCCCATGGGAAGGAAGGCTTTTTTTCTGGGTGTATTTTTAAATACACCAGGAGGAAACTGTATGCTGTTAGGAGCTGGATAATAGGCTGGGAGGGTGCTGGATGTCACGGAACATTCTTCTCCTGTCACACTTTGTTTCATGTAATTTATTTTATGGGTTTTTTATTTAAAAAAGAATCCATTATTTTGTTGGAGTTTTGAAAAAGTCTTGAAAGGAACACTAATTGGTAAAATACACAAATGATTGTAATGTATATATTTGAAGTACACAATATGTTGCTATCCTGCAAAGAGCAATTTTTTATTGGTAGGCTAACTGGTTAAATGTGTGGCTTAAATGCATACATAACATTTACATAAATAAATTCCATAAACAACACTTGCATATGCGTGGAATATAAATGTGATTTATACACTGCATACACATATGCACTGTTCTTTGGTGTATAGCATCTGCAGTATAAACTACCATTATGACTAATGTATAATAAGCACCGTTTGGTTCATAGCATTCAGGTAATTTCCTCCTTTAAAAGCATTTTTCCACTGAAAAGGCAAAGACCATATGTGCTCATGGCATGCTTTTATTTATTTATTTATGAATTGAGGATGAGACTGAATGTATTCCCTGTGAGTGGTGTTCTGCACTGAATAAATCTGGTCTCAGATTGATCTGTATACAGAATGCTCATTTTAAAAACTGGAGGTGGTGTTTGGTTTATGACTGACCAGGCTGCCAATTGCTTTTACTGGCATGCCTACATGTTGACCTCTGCTGCGCCCTGGTGGCCGCAGTGTGTCAATGCGGTCTGCCCGAGCCCAGACTTTTAACACTCCCTCCCCTCCCTCTACAGAAGTGCAGGCTTTAACATCTGCTTCCTAATACCAGCTGTGTGAGACTCAGGTTTTCTGAATCCACCCCTCTTGCTCCCGTCTTGTCTCATTTTCCTCTTCAGGAGGACAGGCAGTGCAGCAAGACCCATCTCCAAGCTCCTCCTGCCCACCTCCACCTGGGCCCCCACCTACCAACGCAACTGATGTCATGGTGAACTTTGATCCAGACCCTGCCGACTTGGCCTTGTCCAGTGTTCCCGGACAGGAGGCGTTTGATCCACGGAGGCATCGGTTTTCCGAAGAGGAGCTCAAACCTCAGCCAATGATCAAGAAGGCCCGTAAGATGCTGGTGCCAGATGATCAAAAGGTATACTCGCTATTTCCAGAGCTCACCATTACCTCTTTGCCATGTGTTATAGGAAACTAGAGGCTGCAGTTCTGCTGACTGCCAGGTAGAAGTCCAGTATGCATGATTCTTTACTTTTGGAACAAACAAACCATATCAAAATATAAAAGGAGATGATGAAAATCAGAGGCCTGGACAATTCTGAGCAATTCCCCTCCTGCCCACCTCGCCACCCCCCCATAGATGGTGTTACATCATCTGTTCTCAACGATGATGTAACACCATGATTCTAGACATTCCACTTTACTGACTCGCTCATATGAATAACAGGGTGAACCTTCCTGAAACGGCATGGTCGCCATCGCAGAAACTGTTACCCTTTTATTTATTTATTTATTTATTTCCCCGTTCTCAACATTTCCCTGTCTGTTTTTATCTTTCCTGTTCCACCCCCCAAAAGGACGAGAAGTATTGGAGCCGTCGTGTCAAAAACAACGAGGCGGCGAAGCGATCGCGCGATGCCCGGCGGCTCAAGGAGAACCAGATCTCCGTTCGCGCCGCCTTCCTGGAGCGGGAGAACGCGGCACTGCGCCAGGAGGTGGCTGATATGCGCAAGGAGCTCGGCCGCTGCCGCAACATCATCAACAAGTATGAGAGTCGCCACGGCGACTTATGAGGAGGAGGGGGGGGTGTGTGGGGGTGGGGAGTTGGGAGGGGGTAGGGCGGAAGAAGCGGCGGCGGTTTCCTCCTGAGGCGCAGGTTTAAAGATGGGACGTCCTAGTTGACTGCGGCAGAGAGCCGGTGGGTGCGCTTGTGCCAGGCGGGAATTGAAGCACTTCCAGATTGTTCCTCAGAAGGGCAGAGCGTCAGTTAGGTGACGCTGTGCATGTTTACACCAAGCACTTGGCAGTGGTTCAGTAGTCCTACTCGAAGCGAATGCTCACAATGTCTATACGTATACACTGTTCAGAACAGTTTCCAGAACTTTCTGTGAGTTTTGTTCTTTTCCTTTGGATCTGCCAAACCCTAACGTATGGTGGGCAAATGTAAGCTCATATAATTTTTTTTAAGGGTGGTTGTCAACTTTTGCAGTGTTACACAGACCTTATGAACATTCCTTCATTATTTTGGCTCATTTCCTTAGTGAAAGAATTAGACAGATGACCAGGTGTAATATTTTCTATTACAAAAAAAAATGTATATTTTTGAACTGATTATGGTCAAATAAGACAGAATAGGGGAAAGAAGAGATGATGATAGAGCACAATGAGATTTTGACACAGGAAAATTGTATATTTTTATATTTAACAAAGCAGATAGACAAAGAGATTTTGAAAGTAATCTTTTTTGTATATTTTATATATGGGTGGGTAGGGGTAGTTTTAGAAAAAGAGGGCTATATGAAGATGTTTTCAAAATCAGGATCTAGATCATTTGATAATATATTTTAGATTTAAGGACTGGTTATGGTCAGGGAGATCAAGAAGGACGTATATATTAAAATGCAAGAAAGCAAGAACAGGGTAGAACAGGGTAAATCATTCAAAACAAAGGTGTAGTATCAGAGGACGAACTTTGGGAAAAAAAGAAAAACAACCACAGCTAAAGATAGAATGAAGAGCACAATAAGAGTGGCATGGTGTGTAAAGTTTATGGGTTTGTTCAAGAACTGAATTTGATTTTCTCTTTGATTCCTTTTCTTAAATTTGAGTGTGTCTTTTGTCCTTGAGAAAAGGAGAAAGAGTTGAGGAAGGAGAAAGGAAATTATATAATATAAAAGGAGATGCAGAAAATCGGAGGCCTGGACACTACATTTTATTCTTCATCAGAGCAATTCATGTACGAACCCCCCCCCCCCCTGTATATATTTAAATGTTTAAGCTACATCCACACATCTACATGTAAACACGCGTGCGCGCACGCACACACATGCACATACACGGACTGGACCTTGGTTTCCATGGCCAGTACAAAACAAAAACAAAGCACAAACAAGACTCCTCCTGCGAAGTCGACACACTCAAAGCTGTTTCAACAACAGGGCTCCTCCTTTCTCACTATGCCTCTTCCTCTCACTCCCCCAGTCTTGCTTTTCCGACACAGCGGCCATGTGTGGCACTGGTTTGGAATATTTTGACTAGGTTTAGTTGGCAGTGAGTGGGATGCCTGGTGGCACATGTGTACTGTATTAAGACCCACATGAAAAAAACACCCTGGTGTTAACTGCTAACTTTTTTGTTTTTGTTTTTTTGTTTTTAAAAATAAATATGGTGCTCACCTAAACCCTCTATTCAATCACATACAAACCAACAGTCAACTGCCTATAATCTTGTTTCTATTAATGTTCTATTTTATTATTTCTTACTGTATATATATATATACAGTACATATGTATATATATATATGGGGACATTATATACACACACACACACACACACACACACACACACACACATATATATACATATGTAGACAGACACATGTGGTTATAAACTCCCTAAACTAAATGCCAACAAATGAAATGCGCCCTAATACTACTGTACTATTAAAAAAGTATGTAACATTTATTTATATATATATATATATATATATATATTGATATATATATTGAATATTAAACTAGGTATGTGTGTGTATATGAATATATGCTTGAATATGTGATTATAGATGTAATTTACATAACTTGAATATGTACATGTAGTATGTACAGAAATATACAGAAAGAAAAAAAAACAGAATCTGATTTCTTACCAATTAGTTCAGGTGTTTGGGATAATAATTAAAAGAATGCTTCCAAAAAGCAACAGCTAAATATGATTAGATATGGTTCCTGACACATTTTAATTGTGTACAGATGCACAGAATTTAAAGAATTGCGTCGAAATTCATAGTATATTAACAGCTCATCTTGGGAAGTTTTAAAAAGTGCTGGATATATTAAAAATGCTTTGTTAATTTACATGTGAAAATAAATGTATTTCATTGTATTTTCTTTTTTCCCCCATTCTCATTACTCTTATTATTATTGCTAGTATTATCATTGCTGATGTTCTTATGATTAGTATTCTTCCTTTCAGCATTTTCTTGCAACAACTTTTCAAAACAAAAACAATGCTCTCTTACCTTTTTAGTCCCAATACCATCTAGAATAACTTGGATTCCCATGAGACTGTTCATTGCTGGCACCATCCACTAAGACTATACATGGCCCCAAGTGCATTGTGGGGGCTGTTGTTTTCTCCTCGTATGTATGAATTTATATAAGCTAACAAACAAACAAGAACTGTTTTTTTCCTCATGGAAGTGTTTGAGCTACTCCTGTCATCACTGACTTGCTTCTTTTGCTACCAAGAGGCATAAATGTCAAAGGAGTACATTTTTGTTACATTGGAACTGTTTGTAGAAGCTTAAAATGAAACTTTTGACAGTGCTATTTTTCTATGTATCCTTATGTACTCATTAAGAGATTTCACAGGCATCGGTAGCCAATCCCATCTCAGTGGAGTTCTACCAAATGTTTTTGCGGGTATCGTATTCATCATTTTCTCCTCTTCACATTGAATTTGAACAGGTCCCTGTTTGTGACTGTTATCAACTATAAATCCTGAGAGCACACCACTGTCAAACTTCACTGATAATATCTACTGTTATCAACTATAAACCCTGAGAGCACACCACTGTCAGGATTCACTGATAATATCTACTGTTCCTACTTTTAAGGATGCTGGGAAATGTGGTTTGGCTGTTTCCTGACACACCAATAAAAGATTATCCTTATTCACTGATACAAAACCTACATGCCTCTTGCATATTTCCATTCTTGATAAGTAAGATACATATAATAATGACGCTCACAACTGAGATGACGCGTGGCATTGTTAAAAGAAAAAAATCCCACCTTGTTTCTTTTTAGTCTGGTGTCACATTTGACACAGTGAGCAGTGAATCACACAGTAATCACACAGTGAATCGCATAGTAATCACACAGTGAATTGCACAGTAATCACACAGTGAATCACAATAATCAGCTACATCCTCCTGTTTCATTTAGTACTGACAACCATTGGTATTCTGTGCTATCCTTCAACATTAGTATCTTGGATCATCTCCGATTAGCTAATAATGGTGTGGCTTTAATTTATGAGGAACAGGAATACAGGTATAGAGAATTACATGAACTCTTGATGTTATTTGTATTCGTTCAAAACAATGGGCACAGTAAAATGTAACATATACTACCTAGATTAAAAAGGGGGCTATAAATACAAAATGAATAATAAAGTGAACTTGTTCAATCTGTTGTGCTTTATTTTGTGCATGTGAGATTTTATAGAGATTTTACAGCCTTTTCATGTGTGATTTATATGAGATTAAAGAAGCACAAATATAATTTGTACTAACATTTGAGTGAATCAGTGTTCATTATATTACAGTCATTCGAATCAATTTCCTTATATTTGTTTTGCTTGGTGATCTCAGTCTGCATACGTGTGCAGAAATGTCGTATGGGACAACCAAAAGGTTTATAAGATTATTTATTCCACTGGACAAAAAAACAACAACAAAAAACAAACATTCACAGCAGTGGGGTTCTTAAATACCACTTAAATACAGCTTGACACCTATATATTTATATGTCTATGTGTACATGTATATTCATTCTTATTTATTTTATGTCAGTTATAGTTGCTTAGTGAATTTTTATAATGTTTAACTTGACAGTTTACATGTAATATTGAAAGTTTCAATTACATGAACTATTTTAATAAACAAAAAAAGAACTATGGCATCTAAAAATGTTATCTGGTGAGTTACAGTGAGTTGTGCTTAATTTATTATATAGCAGTTCATCATTTGCTCAGTTGATGCCAATCTTGTAAACAATCTTGTAAACAACCTGCTGAACTACTAAGCAATAGGTTGTGTGCAGTGATTAGTATTTAAATGTAATGGGAGTTTGAGTTCAGTCTCCTACAAGTGACAATTACAAACAACTTCTGAGTATTCTTGTAAGAAAACATTATGTAACGTTCTGTATCAAATATTCTATAGACAAAAAGATGACAAAAGCTAAGGATTACTTAAAAACTGATCTGTTCTGTGCTAGAACATTTCAATACCACAGTAGAACATATCAATATCACAATAGAACATATCACTACCACAGTAGAACATCAATATCACAATAGAACATATCACTACCACAATAGAACATATCACTACCACAGTAGAACATATTAATATCACAATAGAACATATCACTACCACAATAGAACATA
>JAOXYF010000005.1:20970652-20993334 GCA_028565775.1 Sternarchorhynchus goeldii | reverse complement strand
CTATCTATCTATCTATCTATCTATCTATCTATCTATCCATCCATCCATCCATCCATCCATCCATCCATCCATCCATCTATCCGTGCATCCATCCATCCATCTATCTAAGGCAGGGTAGGGAGATTACCCACAATGGACAGGGCAGAAATAGTACCCCCAGCCACAGGGCACGGCAGAGAGAGTACCCCAGGAGAACATGGTGTGGCAGAGAGAGTATCCCCAAGGAACAGGGAGCAGCAGAGGGGGAACCCCTTCTAGAGGTAGGCTGCAGCAGAATCTGTAAACAGAGAAGTAAAGACAGATAAATATATTCTTGGATGTCCACCCAGGCAATCTTTCCTGCCTATGCATGAGTCAAGTGAGGACAAGTCAGCTATGGGAGGGCCAGACTCAGGAGCACCTGGCCCTTGCCAAAAATTCCAGGGGAGCCCCCCTTCAGAATCCAAACGGCCTCGGCTGTCTCAACCTCTGTCCTCAGGATGGACTTCAGGAGGCGTGGATTCTGCTTCTGGATTGAGCTTGCTGGCATGTCTTTTTATGGTGTCTGCCACACCATTGGCTAGGAGTGCAACAGGGATCCTTGTTTGGGTCTGGTTGAGGCACACCTCCCTGGTGAGCTCCACATAAACATTGTCTAGCTGCTCCAATCCATGTAAACATTACAGATGTATGAGTAAAAATACATTAAATTATTTAACAGGTCATTTGATTTGTAAACAGCAAGATTTAGTAAGTACAACATATCAGACATATCAGAAGGTTTGTGTTGTTTCATTACAGAGTTAAAGATTGAGGATGTGTCTGAATCCTGTACTGAAGCAGGAAGTTTATTCCAAAGTGGAGGTGCCTTGTGTGAAAATGCTCAACCACCTGCTGTGATTTTCAAATCCAAGGTTCTGACAGCAGGCCATTGCACTGTGAACAGAGTATGTGCAGGTTTACAGGGTTCAGTAAGTATACTAAGACACAGTGAAGCCGAACCATTTAGGGATTTATAGAAAAAAATAAATATTTTATAGTCAATGTGCAATTTGGATTGTCAGTGCAGAGCTAAGAGAATAGGAGTAATATTTTTGGTCCTAGTGAAAAAGCTGTTGCATTCTGAACCAACTAGATCTTATTTTGTGATTTACTAGAGAATAGTGCTAGAAGAGTACTTAAGCCTAGCCATTATGAAGGCATGGACCAGCATCTAAGCATCTTTTCTTCATCATCTAGGGTGATTGCCAGATTTTTGCATTTGTGGATAACTCAGAAATCATCCAGATTTATTCTGCAATTTTAGACATTTTTCTCCAGTAGCTCAGTATTTGGGATCAAGTAAGAGAAAGTTGTTTGCCATCCAGCGTTTTATTTCTTTTAAACATTCTTCTATTTTATTGAGTTTAGAAGTATTTTTTAGTTGATCTGTGGTATCATCATAGGAACGAAATCTAATACGATACTTGTGAATTATACCACTAATACAATATTTGTGAATTATACCACTAAGCATGTAAATGAAGAAGAGCAATGGGCCAAGCACTGACCCCTGAGGGACACCATCATTTACTTTTGCAAGATCATAAATAGATTGTTAGTTAAATACTAAACAGAGGTCTAGGACCACAAATATAGTGTCACAGCCTAGATCACTGAGGACTCTAGTGCTGTTTCAGTACTGTGCTAGGTTCTAACTCCAGGTTGCAAATCTTCTGTGGGTAGAACAATAATTGTACTAAAAACATTTTTTCTAGGATTTTTGCAATAAAAGCAAGATCAAGATTTGGGATCAAGATATCACTGCAAGTTTTAGTGCTCAAGAAGCTAACCAAGGCTGAGGAACGAAATCATTATTATGAGCCGTGATTCAGCTACATTAGGAATCACTGAGTATCTGTGTTGTTACTGAGCAAATATACATGGTGGCAATTTAGGTGATCATGGTAAACAGTTCATTTTGTTAAATTAGGGCACAAGTCTATGTGCCTTTCAGAGCTAGTTAGACATTCATCTATATGCATTACTGTGCTTGGGGGAAAACTTTGAATTTGGAATCTGATATTTTAAATTTTATTATTAACACTATTGCTGCTGTAATCTTTTGGTTGGCTTCAATTTCTTTGATGTTATGAGTTAATTTAGATATGATCATAAATAGGAACTTAGGATTGTTTTTGTTATTCTCTATTAGGAGCAAGAAGTACACTCATTTAGCTGTAATGAGAGCATGCTTATACTAGAGAACTAGGCCATTCTTCTATTTGATTCAGATTTGTTCCATTCTTCTATTTGATTCAGATCTGTTCCATTCTTGTTAGTTTCCATTTACATTCCTAGCTTCAGGCAGCTTGATTTAGTGAGAGTTCATGATCATTGATATACAGAACCAGTTCTGTGCATGCAAACCTTGTTAATAGGAAAGACTGAATCATACTCCTGCAATACTTACTATACATTAAAACTCAGTCATTTTGATTCAATTTTCAACTTAACAATAATGTGCAGTACCCATGGGTTACCCTTGAGATGTACTCATAGGGTAATTTTATATTAAATCAAATGGCTGGTTGTGCAAGTTGTGCAAAACTGTACAATGTTCAACAATTGGCTAAATACCAGCAATACATGTGCTCTGTATTAATATTTACACTATACATACCTGAGTGTAACGGCATGTAGCGATGGGCACAAAAAGCGAGGCAGGAGGCTGAGCGTAGTGAAGAACAGAAAGACGTTTATTTTCAGTTGTGACACACAAAACAGCTCACAGGTCAATGAACTCTGACGAAGACATGAGGAAACGCACACCATTAAATATACAAAAACTAACGAGACACAGGTGACACAAAATATTACATATGAGCAATGAAACAAGTCACACAAGACAACATGCACACCAAACACAGACGTACACACACACACACACACACACACACACGCACACACACACACACATATATGACTAGGGGTGGAGTTGAAGGCGGCCACTGTGACAGACTAATTAAAATTCTTTTCATAAAATAGGATTATGTAAAAAGTGTAAAAAATATCTATGAACATTTTATAGTATGTAATGAGAATTTCAGAAAGGGACCTAGGAGCAGTTTCTTACATCAGACTGTGACCCTCTTTTTTAAGAACTGTAAAACTACCTCAGAATAAACAGTACAATATTACTACTAGCTTATGCATGGCAGGCTGGTTAATACGTACAAAGTGAATATTTATATTTTACGTACAAGTTCATTAACCCTCACCAAGCGTACATTCCAGTAGTACCTATTTTGTGCATTTGTACCATTCTCCACCTTTTATGATTTATATTGTGGCTTCATCCCTCTTTCTATAATTTCCACAAATCTTATTTTGAATATTCTTAGCAGTGCCTTTTAGAGTCTAGCATAAGTGAAATCTTTTATGTTGTAAAACAGTAAAATTGTAACCTCTTGTCTTTTATAAGCGTGTCAAAAATGGAATAGCTAAGAACTGTGGGATCTGCACCATGATTCAGCAGAGAATTGTGCTTAACTGAAGAACTGTGCCAAACAACTGGCAAACTCAATGAATAAAATTTGCTGACAGCATTAGAATAACTATCATCAAGCAGTGGAAGAGCTGACAGTAGCAGAGCAGAGGAGAGGAGCTCCCAGGCTGGAGAAGTGGCAGCGAGGAGTCAGAGAAGCTAGTCTTGGCCATTGTGCTGTGCTCTCTGGTGAACTGCACCTGCTATAGCTACCCAGAAGATATTTAGAAAGATTTAAGAAAATTGTGCAACCACTGCAGAGTGTTGCAACCACACTGTAGCACTGTGATGTAGTGACCAATGCAAAGCTGGCAAAAATTATCCAGTGAGCATTGACTACAGGGCAAAACTCATTTTAGATTGCATTAGGACAGAGAAAAGAAGGTGGTCTGACCATGGAGAATGATTTCTCACAAGCATTACTGTGGTAGCAGAACAAGAGAAACAAATCACAAAGCAAGCCATTGCTTCCACTGGAAACTTCAGAAGAGGCGTTAAAATGAGGGAGTTGTGTCCTGCCAAACTACTTTTCATGTGTCAGAACTAGCTTTCACTGGGGGATGTCTAGGCTTTCCGTGCAGTCTTACCTCTCCAATTGTATTGAATGAGTTAACTGCCTACTATTACTAGACAGTGGATCTGTCATTTTCATTATCAGGATGTGGCTGTTGCCAGGAAAAAAGAAAGAAAGTGGGTGGAAAGCTGCATTTACAAGCTTCCGTTCAGTCAAGCCATCCAGATGTGGAGGCAAAAGTGTTTAAACCTTACCTTGAAATCACCCACAGTGTACGTTTTAGCTTGTTAAAATTCATGACATATACATCATGGGGATAGGCCTGTCATTGACAAGCAATGGGTTTGACATAGGTGAGAGTTCAAAGGCAGCAAGTACAGCAGGTAAAGAGATCCAGTAGACATATCAGCAGGCGGGCTGTGACCAGAGAAATAACATTACTGCCCTCTTGGGATTATCAGACAGGTGTAAACAGCCAGCAGGAGCCAAACAGTCCATGACCATCATGATGAATGAGCTCAGGAAAAGCAAGTTGCTGTGATAGAACACTGTAGTATCGCAGTTAAGAGGGACGCAGTAGAACTGAGTAGGCTAAAAAGACCAGAGGGAAACACAGTTTTCATAGTATGTGGTGTAAAGTACATCTGCACTGACCAGGTTCAGCTCCAGATCGCCACAGGCAGTGCTGATTCACTTGAGGAACCTTAAAGACAGATGGACAAAATGGCAAGGAGGTGGCAGTGGCTGGTATCATCAAACTCTCCAGTAACCCATGGATATTGACAGTCATCTGAGTCAAGAAGAAAGATGACAACTGGCATTTTAGTGTGTGGGCTTGTGTCACGTAGTTGCTGCATTTTGTACCTAGACAACTGGCTGGTGTACTAAGCCAATTATCATTGCATGAAGTGTCCACTGAAATTAGGTCCGGAGGTTTACAGCTGAATTCAGGCAATTGCCACTGCCTCCAGTGTCAAGTCAAGTTGCTAAGGGGAAGGAGTTGATTCCAGTGGAATCCAGAAGACCGAAACACAGTCAATGTGGTGCACCATTACCCTATACCTAAGAGTCTAAGGTGAGCAGCAGCTTTCATTGGTTGCACTCAGACAGTGTGAGGTGGTATTCCAAACAGATTTGTGGGGCTTTTGTAACAGTGCCTGCATTAACATTTCCTTACACAGTGCTGCCACATGTCATAGAGAGTCATGACAATTATGTAACATTCTGTGTTCATTTTCTTAGCGAAGTTTGATGATCGATTTTTCATTGGTGACTTTTTCTTTCATGATGATCAGCAAACAATCATCAACAATGAGTACCTTTTTAAAAGTAAAAAAAATAACCATGATATAAAATATAATTACAGCCATCTAATTTCCATAAATCACATAACACTCCAGGCATGACTCAACACTAGCTATACCTAACTCACCTGGCCCAGCGTCCAAGTGACATGATGTCTAGAGGAACTGTCATCCGGCAGTGGGTGTCTGTGTGCTAGTGTGACCTCTGTGCTGCATCTACCCAGCGCTGAAGACGCCTAATGACTGCAATTGCCTGGAGACCAGACCAGAACTGTATAGCCAAGAGGAGGCAGATCTGGAGGTGGCCCAGTAGCAGTGCTAGCTCCAGTGGGAGCAGATGCCTGATTAACCCACTACTGTGCTGTATGTGCCTGCCAAGGTGCACTGCTGCCAAAGGGACGCCCTGGTGGTATGTGACGGAATTCTTTATTGGTGCTGGGAGTGGATACATGGCCAAGTTCTGTGGCAGTTGGTGATATGAAGCTTGAGAACGGAACGCGGTGCATGACGTTTCTTGAGTGGCTACAGCAGCATTTCTGCACCTTCATTGCTGTTCCTTTGGCATCTAAGGCTTCTCTGCTCCAGTCAAGGACTCTTATAGAGTGGGTGGGCCTTGACTTTCTGGTCTCCATGTGTTACATTTTATGCCATAAATCTGGTCCTATCAAAGCATATCGTCATGCTTTGATAAGGACATAGGCTTCACTCTCTCATAAAGATGTCATATTTTGTCTTATTTATATTATTTTATTTATATTAGTCTATTTATTTGTCTACTTTGACATGTTATTCATAGTGTGCAACCTTTCAGTACTAGGTTTCAGCATTCAAGGGTTCGTATCTGTTTCTGGTGACATCACAGATAAGCAGTTCATTACCATACCACAAGATATTGTAGCAGCCCCAATAGTTTTCCTTGATAATGTGCTAACACTGTTAGATAAAACACTTTGGGTCTGACATACCAATCAAAGGCATAGAATTAAGGTAAGTGAAAGTTATTTTGCACTTGGTTTAGACAAACAGAATTGGTTTCAGGTAAAGTGAGTATAGGACTTCACAGTTGTTGGTGGCAGGAGTATCATTGATTCTAGGAAATGACTTAGCAGGTAGGTCAATACTCCCAATTCATGAACTGATAACAAAGACATGATTTATTTGTACAGCCCAAGTTGATGGAACAGGTTGTACTTGCTGTATTGACTACTGTACTGGCTAGGATTCATTCTATGAGCAAATTACAAAGCACTTTTGTAAGTCGCTCCGGAAAAGAAAATGTCTGCAAAATGCCTAAAAAGCAAATGTAAAGGTTTAACTGTTTTATGTAATAAATTCTTTGTAGCATTTTTACTGCATGTACAGTACGTGTGCTCCAAGTCCCATAGATAGAATTGATTTGTCTGATACATTTTTTAAGGCCCAGATGCAGCAGCCTGGTGCTCTCAGATCAACAGCAGTATGACTTTGTTAATATGTTTAGTATGACAAACAGTGTATATATGAAATACGAACAAACAGTGTACATATGAACCACAAACAAACCTTTATTCCACAGGTGAGCCCATATTGTGGGGAGCCCAGCGTTAACAATCATTCTGCCAAAGTCACGATGGAGGTAGTGGAGGAACAGGAAACCAAAGCACTCTTTCCCAAATACAGAATACCTGACAGTAAAAAATGCAGACCCTTCTGTCTGACAAGGGATGTTATTGCTGTCATAATCACAGCTAAATACATACCATCACAAGCTAATGCCAAGATAGCCACAGAAGAACAGTATGTCACTATCAACAACCAACAACACATTCAGAAGAGGTGCTGGTAATAGTAACAGGACTATTAATCACTCAGAACTAAAGGTTGTACTGCCCAAATTTCACAAAAATGAATTTCTCAACCAGAGTCAAGAATATCCTTAACCTTGAATATCCTAAAGTCTATACGAACATCCCAGGATCTTATATCCACACTTGGTCTATGAGGCCTTGCTTCACTGTTACTGGTACTGACCCTATCCTACAATCCTGTTATTAAACTGTCCAAGCCTAGAGTGAGGATGCCACCACACTACAGCCATAGACTGATATGTATTCAGATCTAGAGGCTTAAGAAAATTCCTTATCTGTCCTAACCTTGACTTCTGCACTAGGACACCAGTAACCACCTTAACCATTAAAATGTATCCAAATCAAAAACCATGGCTGGAAAAGACTGTACATTCTTTGCTCAAGGTTCAGGGTCGCCTTCGGGATGGATGACATGGAGGTTTACAGAAATGCCAGTAAAGAACTGAAGAGGGACATTAAAGAAGGTAAACAAATGTACAAGCAGCACAGAGAAGTGCACTTTGAAAGCAGAAACTCCCACATTAAAGAAGCATTAAAGCTATGACAGACTCCAACAACAACCCTCCACAACAACAACACTGCACTCCCCGACATCTAAAACAAGTTCTTTGCACACTTTAATGACAAAAACAGGAGAATTCTCAGATCACCAAAACAGAAGCAAGCGCTCATCCTACACGATAACCAGGTGAGATCTACTCGTTTGAAAAATTATATCACCAATGCAGCAGGGCAGGAGAGAGTTTCAGGCTACACACTGAAGTCGCCTGCAGATCAACCAGCAGATGTGTTCACCAGCACTTTTAAGATCTTTTTATAGCGACCTGCAATCCCCAACTATCTCAAATCTACCACCATTGTTCCTGTGCTAAAAAAAACCCCCTCAGGATTCAAATACCTGAACTCTACTCATGGATTATGGATTTCCACACCAAAAGGCCTCAGAATGCAAGAATGGGTAATCGAAACTTGACATTCACTCTGAGGAGCCCAGTCCTCTTCACTCATGATTGCACCCTTATCCACTCTTTTAACACTATGGCATCGGGGGCTTCACTAGACCCAACATAATGGGACACGTACCCCAGTAAAACATTTCCATGCTATAATCTATAATCATAGAGGTGAAAAGTTAATAAATCCATAATGCTTCACATTTTAACCTGGATTGCTGAATAGAGCTACACGACACAAACATTAGCACCAAGCAAATTCGCTATAGGTAACATATTTCCTACAGCATCCCAGTATCTTTCCAAACACTTGATCGGCAAGCAATTTCAGAGTGTCACAGGTGGAGTCCCTGAGAGCTGCAAAAAGCGAGACGGGACTGCCGAGTGCAATGTAAAAACACTGTTTAATTCCTGTTTCGTTTTGTAATGAGCAGGGAACAGGAGATGAACAGAGAGAAAGACAGAAAGAGAGAAAGAGTAAAAAAGAAGGGATAGCAACTGGACAGGGAGAAGGACTGGGCCTTTTAAAACATGCACATACACACAATTCTGTCCCTACGATTGACTGACAAACAAAGGGGTTAAGATGCGCTCCCTTAATTCTGTGTGCCCCTATACAACAGGGAGTCTAGAAACACCCCTGCTATAGTGAACTTTGCTGTTTTTAATATTAATTTATGCTGTCTTTAATAATAATTTTATATGGTATTGCTTATTTGTTAAAACTAATTTTACATGCGATGATCTACAATCTATAGGCATTACTAGTTGAGATTAATATAACTAGATGCCTAGAACATTATTTTATGATATTAGTTATGTCATGTCTGATTTAGATCTGTAGGTTAGTATTCAGCAACATATTGCTGCTCAAAGGGAAGCAAAGTTTAGGGCTGCTAAGAGAGACAAAGCCTTCGCCACAGAGAAATTACTCCTTTGTCTGAGTTTTTATAGTTGAGCGCTCTGTATAGATTGCTGTCCCAGTAGTTTATCATTCCCAGGTTTTAGACGTAGTCCTTGATCGGTGTTTGTCAGTGTTTAACATTTGGGTGTTTAGCCATTTCTTCTGGTCAAGTCTAAAATTAGATGTGACTAAGTACTGCCATTTGCATTGGACGTCATCTAGCTAAAAAAGCGGAGTTAGACCAGATGTCTCCTTCCTGTACGTGATATTGTCTTTAGTATGGATAATGTAATATCGAAAACAGTGTTTGCTGATAATAATGAATGTTTTTCTCAGTATTTCTGAAGCTATATGCTCTTAAAGTGAAAGTAAAATCTTAAAAGTCTTTATCAACTTCTGTTAACTTAGATCAAGGTTCAGACTTCATGTCCAATGTATTAGCTATGACAGAATCAGCTGGTTACTTCTGAGAAATTTATTTAAACACATAACGCCATTTAACTGAAGGAAAAGCCTACTCTAAAGTAACCTTGAACAAAAAATATAATGGAAGTATAGAAGCCTTCCCAGATTTCCTAATTGTATAAAACAGTAAAAATGGGAGGACAAAAATAAATTATTATTTAACCCCGTGTTTCCTGAAACATACAATATTAGGAGAGCGGGAGAAGGGGAGAAGACAAATACATACATTGACCGGTACACCCAGGGATGTAACACATGCCAGTCACTAACGCTGCTCACTGCTATGCTCTGCTGGCCAAGAACTGTTTCACAAAGTGTCTTGAGACATGAAGTTTCAGAATCAGAGTGCTACTATTATGATTGAGACATTTGTAGAGGAAATGTTCTGTGGCCTCAGGGTACCATTTGGCTAGTGCTATGTTCAGAAGAGAGCAGCACACCGCTGAAGGCTGACACTGCAGAAACAGCAGGGCCTGCATACCTTCAGAGGTTATGGTGTCACCTTGGGGGTGAAGGGTTAATGGTGCTCACCCTCACTCCCAAGTAGCTGAACTGGGTGTATGATACCTGATGCCAGGTGGAGTCTTTCCAGGCAGGAGCCTCCACAACCCTGACTGGGAAAAGGAAAAAGCTGATGAACAGCTGAATGAGGCTTGCACAGTATTGCCCAAGGAGTTGGAAATAGCCTGCCAGGTCCAGTCAGGACCAAGCTGACACGACTTTGCTGGGACATTAAGACAGATTGGTACCAAAGCACCTCCTGAGCCTACAGCCCAATAACTCCAAACCCACACAGCCCACACCAACCAAAGGTAGGTAAAAATACAAATACATTTTCAACAAATGTATCAAACGAAATGATAAAATATTGATGTCAAGAGTATTTAATCAAGATCACAGCAAAATACATTAATAGCATTTACAGCAAATAAATGTTAATGTCTAATACAGACAATGGACACACTTATTATTAATGCATGCATACTACTGAATAAAATCCCGAGGGCCATAATAATGGAAATGGAACTAGCTAAAAATGCATTGCACCTTATCACTTTGCTTGCAGTGGTAATGCACTTCTATGGTACCATTTTATATTAGGTCTTGTGATTAGTGTATATTTTTTTTCAGGATCAAGAACTGTCATGGATATTTAATGTACATTTTAAGTAGTCTAGCTTTTAAAATATTTTTTGTATTCCTTGTACAAAAATTTTAAAAAGTATTTAAAAAAAAGCATATAATTAATATCCAATCTCTGATGCCAATTCCCAAAGAAAACACCCCTGGACAAAGGAGAACAGGTTATATAAAATTGGACAAACAAATAGACTGTTTGTTTAACTGTGGAGCACTTCAGTGGGCTGTATGGCTGATCTGGCTGTGGGCTGTATGGCTGGACTGGCTGACCCCTGGTTGTTTCAGTGGTAGGTTTGTTCTGTCTGTGTATAGCTACTGTGGCCCCTAATTTGAGAATTCTCTAGGCACTTGACTCCTAGGCACTGAAGTTTCTTTGAATTCCTCATCCTCACAGTGTAGAAAAGAGAAATGTTATCCCTAAGAAAACATTCAGGAGGCAAAAAGCTTCTAATGTTGAAATTGTCGCACTTGAACAGCCCCAACCAGAACCTTATAAATCTGAAAGCCTTAATCATTTTAGGGTTGCATGATTGTATTCGAAACTATATAGTTGCACTTCACACAAGAGGTTATGAAAATATAAAACAGGTAATTTTCACAAATTTATTGATATTTTTGAGATGAGAAGTAACAAAGCTCGTTTCCGGAAAAACTCTAAACCTCTTCAATTGTCCTCTCTTGAATCTTGACAAAGGTGAGAAAAACACTTAGCATATTCATGGATGTTATCAAACCGTAAGAGGTCTTGACTATGATTGCAAGGTTACAAAATCAGAACCAATCAGCCATTAAGAACCGAGCACTTAGGAATTAGGACACATAAAACCACATCCTGTGTCATTATCGCACGGCAGGAGCATCCATATAAGGGAGGATGGGGTAACTCTACCATACAGGGTTCCCTTGCACGTGGAAATTATTATTATTATTTTTGGTTTAATGAAATACCGCATGTGTTTATTTATTATTTATTTATTGTGTCTATGCTGCATTTTCTGCAATGCAACTGGCTGGGGCCATAACCATCGTTGTGTCTGCTGGGGCCACAGCGTTCGTTGTGTCTGCTAGGACCACAGCCATCGTTGTGTCTGCTGGGGCCACAGCGATCGTTGTGTCTGCTGGGACTACAGCCATCATTTTTTCTGGAAATACTAAAATCCTGCATTTTGTGAACAGTATCATAATTTTTATTAATCAAATCTATTTTTGTTGATAAACTCTTACATTCTTGAAATAAATTGTATGGTAAATTTTATTGCAAAAACATCAATACTGCATCTACAAGGCTCTGATTAAAGTTTAATATTTTGCAGTAAATTTGCACACAATCACTGTTACTTTTTTCAGGGTCACAATCATAAACTAAGCTGTTGACTCTTTATTAGATTGCAATATAAGAACAATACGAACAATAATTTCAGTAGTTTAATTTATAGTTTTAATTTATAATTTATATAATTTAAGCAGTCTAATCCTATTTGACATGCAGGCATGAATATAGGCATAGTAAATGCGCGCAAATCTCATGGGCAGCCTGCCAAGTAAGACAAAAACCTTTAATACACAGGAGGAACTGGTAATATAGTACTAAAGCTCTGCTGCAGGAGGAACTGGTAATAGAGTACTAAAGTTCTGCTTCAGGATGTTTAATTCCTCTGAGGTAAAATATCAGTGAAAGAACCCTTTAGCAACACATAAGGACCTGTGGTAGGTAAGTATATATCTATTGGTACAGAAGAAGACCATGGCTTACTGCTGGGGTCCTGAGTAGATGTCTTCTAACAGCAACACCAGAATTACCTGTAAGGAGCAGCATGTGTATGCCTGAATGGAATTTCCCATCTCCACAGCAAAATAAATTTTCTGTGGTGCTTATGTGCAGGTTGATATTTTCTCACTGGTTCTGTGTTTTCTCAAGAGTCTCACTGTTCTGTCCAGTAAACTCCAAACATCTGCAAGAGGTAATGAGATATTGACCACCAAGGCATTTGCCTCCCCAAAGAACAAACCAGTCTTTTATGAAATGAGTTATCCTGATGAATTAGCGGTGAGAATAGAGACATAAACACTGTTAATCAGACGTAAGGACAGCTAACAGGAGCTTGCAAATGCAGCAAGAATCTATATGAAGTCTTTTAGTGTGTGGGTTTATCACGGCTTGATAGCAACCAAGGATATCAATGGGAAAGAGAGAGAGAGAGAGAGAGAGAAAGAGAAACGGAGAGAGAGAGAGAGAGAGAGAGAAAGAAAGAAAGAAAGAAAGAGGGGGAGAAGAGCATAAACCACCCTTCCAGAGACAGCATCAGGGCGATGACACATCCGTGATTAGCTGTCCTTCCATCCCATCCTCCTCACGAGGTTATGGCCACTTGTACACCCTGAGAGGATGTCTGAGATGTGATCGCCTGCGCAGGTACGCAGAGCAGAGGTAGACGCTAATGACTCCATTCCAACATGATGTTAATTATGATTAATGAGGGGGAAAGGCTTGGTGCAAATGGCAAACAACAATAGGAAATTCAACATTCAAATAAATAAGGATTAGAATAATCTTGAAAATTAACTTAGTTATACATGACCAGTTGTACTTTAATGTATCCTGAAAGTGGAGGTATGGTCACTGGAGTAATCCAGTAAGTCCTGACTTTGACTTCAGCCCTACAAAATTGTTCCCACTTTAATTTAAGACCAAATACATTTCTATTTAGTTTCTTAATTTGTAATTTATTTATTACTAATTTTTAGTAAATCTTTCTAGTTTTACACATAGTAATAGTTATTTGTAAAACTAGAAACTCAAAGATATGAGCTACTCTGCTTTGCAATACAGAAGCATGATTTTCATGGTAGTGTGAAATCAGGGAGCAGTAGCTGGTCCTCCCAGGAAGGCATTCGTTTTAAGCACATAGCAGAGTAGCCTGAATAACAAAAGGTAGTTCATGCTATCTTACTTTATGAACATGTTCATTTTCATAAGTCACAGCAGCCCACAAGCTGTGTTCAGTTTGCATCACAGCATCAATACTGATTGCTAAACTGAGTTGTGTTATAGACACTGATGACTCAATGTGCATGAGCCCACTATGCCTTAGCACATTTACTACCAGCTACTAGCACTCAACATCACAGTTCATGAGACAAGAACATCACAGGCATGATTCTCTCAAGAAAATAAGAAAATACTTTTCAGTCTAGGAATAGGTTACATTTACTGGGAAACTGTTTTATGCCCAGTTATCTCCCAAATGGTAGTCATTTGGGTTCCATCTGCTATCTGATCCTCCCCTGTTGTTTTGCCACCAGCCAGTCTATGAAAGCAAAAGTGAGTGTTCCTCTGAGATATGTGAGCCCAGCTATCACAACTTTTTGAACTGCTACTCATGGTGCTTACGTCAAACTTCTGCATATGTGAAGCAGCAGTAACCCAGGGCTGACCATCAGAGAGCAAGCCCACTTGGCCAGCTGAGTTCTCTTTGATTCCCAAACATGGATAGCTATGGGATTCTCTTCGCTATGGAATGTTTGGCATTCAAGTTCAGGTTCTGGCAGCTGGACACAACCATCTTGGTCAGCACGATACAACCTCAATCAATACTCTTGGTCAGCACGATACCGGCTGAGGTACCGCCGGACCTGACACAATGACACAACCTCAGTCACAACACATGACACAACCTCAGTCAGTAATCTCTTGTTCAGCACAACACAACCTCAATCAATAAACTCTTGGTCAACCTCAATCAATAAACTCTCTTGGTCAGCATGACATAACCTCAGTCAATAATCTCTTGGACAGCACAACACAACCTCAATCAATAATCTCTTGGTCATTGTAACAATTCCTGAGCGTGGGACAGAGAGGTAGAGGAATCCACTCGCAGGAGTATGTCAAAAAGGTTTATTGTGGCAGGCAGGAAGCAGAGTCATATAACAAAACAGGGTTAGGAACTAGATTGGGGAAATGGCAACGGTACAAAAGGGGCAAGGCAAAAACAGAGTCCAAAAAAACAGGCAAAAGTCAAAAACCAAGACAAGCAGCTAAAACAGGCAAAGGTACAAAAGGACAGAGCTGGAGACAAAGACCAGGATCAGGGATGAGCAAAGCCAATAACCAGAAAACCAGAAAACCAGAAAACCAGAAAACCAGAAAACCAGAAAACCAGAAAACCAGAAAACCAGAAAACCAGAAAACAGACGCTTCGTATCCAAACAGGGTTGGCAATACTTCACAAAGTATACATGGTGAAGGGAACCTAATATAAGGGTGCTAATGAGAGAAATGGGAAACAGGTGATGGTGGAAATTTCCATGAACAAAAAGTCTAGGAGGTGAGACACCTACAGGCCGGCTGAGGTACCGCCGGACCTGACACACCTGACAGTCATTATGACACAACCTCAGTCAGTAATCTCTTGTTCAGCACAACACAACCTCAATCAATAATCTCTTGTTCAGCACGACACAACCTCAATCAATAAACTCTTGGTCAGCATGACGCAACCTCAGTCAATAATCTCGTGCTGAAAAAAGACTGTCCTTATATGGAAATTTAAATTTGCACACGCTCACACACACACACACGCACACACACACACACACGTCAAAGCATTTCTGCTAAAGTATTCTTAAATACTTTACTTTTATGAGAACATCCATGTCTTGCCAGCCAGGATGATTGCTGATTATGATCTTTTTTAGATACCCATACAGCCATGTGTATCCCAAGAAAGGCTGCACTTATACTGTGTAGTAAAGGGTTGTGCAGACTGAGGCTAGCAATATATTGACTCAGTACCCCCTGTCAATCACCAATTCAGGCAGTTTGTCAAATCTAGGCTGTATGGCAGACAGTCAATTCAGCAGTAATATATTTTTGATCCAATCTCCAAAAAAGTTTGGAAAGAAGTTTAAAAAGTAAGCTCATATTATGAACAAATAAAAGCTGTTTGTCCAATCATCAAGGATGTAGTCAGGGTATAGTAGGCTAAAGAAGGGCACATATTTACGTTTACAGTAAAACACTCCTAAAGGTTTAGAGAAAATGTGAATGATTGACACTTGAAGGGGCAGATTAGATTTCAGGGAAAATCCCATTTTAAATGGATATGTTAGAATTGTGTGTTTGTTAGTTTGTTGGTCTGTGTGTGTGTTTGTGTATGTGTGTGTGTGTTTATCACTGGCAGATGCTAAAATGGACTTTGAGGAAAATTACTTTTCTCACACAGATGGAGGTCTTGGAAAAGAAGAATCATTTTGAATATGAATGATATAATTTAGGCATCCACCACTGGGCACCACTAAGTGCTGAAATCAATATGATAAATTCAATATTCACTGTCAAAACATGAACTATATCACCAAAATATTGTTTAATAGAACATTGTCCTGGTGTTGTTATGGTTTGAAGTATATTTATTTTGGGAATAATAGTTTACTTTTTATTGATCTAAATAAAAACAAATCAATAAAATGCCATAAAACAAGTCTAAAAATTGAAATAAAAAGTAATATGTGCACTTACTACTAAACCCAAATACACTACTTAATTCAGAAATGTGTCTGGATGGGGAGGTGGGGGTTGCATGATGAGTTGGAGTTCAGACATATATGGATGTATCACATTGTGATGAAACTGGTGATCATGCATTTCCAAGTCTCCACTTCTACCTTTATCAGTTGTACTGGATCAGAAGTCAGACATTACAAATCTGTGTCATCAACTAGCCTCATTAAAAATGTGAGGTACCATTTGATGATCACTCTAGCTCATGCTTCAGTTTCCTTTCAAATGCTTTCAGGTAGATTATTCAGGAATATAAGACAGTTAACTTTAACTATAGGATCTATCTTACCATTCAGGTTAGAAAATCAAGTGCTTTAAAGCAGCAGCTAACTATATCAGCCCATGTAACTATTTTTATCCATAGCTATAATGTTGTAAAGTTATTCAATTTAGTGCCAACAGATTATTCTCTCATCAAATGACTTCTATTTCCTTTTTCCTTTTTGATCAGTAGTGTTGAATATTTTATCATTTTTTTTTACCATTTCACATTCCCTGTAATAGTAAAGTACCTTTGTGTGAGTGTCAGCAGATCTTACTCAGCGCAAATCATCAGTATAGTCCAACCATGAAAAAGGATGTAGCTCACTGATCCATATATCAGTGGTGTACTTGTGATGGTTTTTTTTATGAATTTATATTACCTGTTATTATTTTATTTAGTAGGAGACACATTTTTTGCTGAGATAGATAGATAGACAGATAGATAGAGAAAGAAAGAGTGAGAGAGATATTAGACCATGATGCTTTCGCTGAGGGAGTAGACCCAGGTCTTCAGCTCGATAGGCTAATCATGAAGCCCATCAGTCGTGTTACTGCTTGCAGTTATGGGTTCAAGGCTCTTGGGACTGCCTCTGATGCACAGATGTGAGCTGCTTTGACATACATGGCAAGTTAACTTGGCCACAGGTAAATATTCTGCTTCACCAGCACACTGCAGCGCATTAGATCCCTCGATTGTTCTTATTCAGTGAGTGAATGCAATGATAATTGGTTTATGCTAGAGGTTCTAAAAGTATTTTTTTCTTTCAGTCCAGTTGTGCTAGACATAAAATACATCAGAAAATCAAAAGATATACCAGAGCCACATTAACATCATTTAATTAAATACCTGTTTAAATTGTATAGCTTTAATATTATGAAGTTTTTAAACTACATAGTTATAAATTGGACCTCTTGGTCTATACTTTGAAGATGTGACTTCTACACATCTCAAAGATCATAGGAACCCTAGCAGTCAGTCCAGTGAGGTATCATACACTATTGTACTGCAACTGAAAGTGACAACAGGTGCACTGGAGAAGCAACAGGAAGACAACTTCAAAAAAAAAGGAATAGTTTTGCATGTGATGGCCACAGACAATTACTCTCTGCTTATCATTCCTAACAGATCCTTCTTTAAAGTACTGTGGTTTTCTGTTTTGTTAGTGTCCTTGTCACTACTAGTAGCATGAGATTGTTCCTGCAGCCCATTCATGTTGCACAATTACTTCAGCTCCTCCAGGACGACACATCCAAAGCATGAAGGAGATATCAGAACATGGGCTATTTCACAAGGAGAGCTGGACAGTGCTGGAGAAGTGCATCAACCCAACAGCAGGTCTTTTGCTCCTCTGAGCGAGGAAGGGCAGGAGGAGCACTGTCACAGCCCTACAAAATGACCTCTAGCAGTCTGCTGCTGTGCATGTTTCTGACCAAATTAGAAAATCCTGGATAAAGGCATGAGGTACTGGAATGAAAACCAAAATAGTGCCCAGCCTCTGGTGTTTGGAATGTGTAGACAGTCCCTCAATAATGAAGGCATTAATGTCACTGACTGTCCCTCAGGTTCCCCTGACCTGAATTCCATTGAGAACCTCAGGAACATTATGTACCTGTGTATCCGATGCTGCCATATAGTGTCTCAGACTGTCCAGGAGCTCACTGATGTCTTGATCCAGGTCTGGGAGGAGATCCTCCTGGATACTGTAAACCATCTCATCAGTAGCATGCCCAGAATCAGTGCATATTGGCACGTACAAACTACCGAGTTACATTGTGAATTGTCATGATGAAATTTGAACAAATTAGAACAGTTTTTTAGCAGTGTAATAAGGAAAGAACATGGAGAACATCACACACACCTCACTATACATTAGATTAAATCCTGTCACATGATATGTTAACATGGTTGTTTTTATTCATATCTCTGTTGCTCGGAACATCTATCAGCTCTTATCAGTGTTCCACAACTTCACTGAAACTTTCTTTGTAATGCTCGTTATGTACCTTAATAAGGTAATGCTAGTCATGTACCTTGCAGTCCCTCAATGGCCACCCTACTCTCATTTACAGTTTTTCTGCGTGATAGTGCTCACCACATGATGTTAGCCTCAATGAGGAGGTCAGGCTCGGCCCCCCTCCTTTGTATTCCCAAGATTAGGCCAAATCACATAAAGAACACTACTAGCTCCAGGACACTGAAGCCAGCAATGCCAGACATTGTTGCCAAATGAATGTTCTCAAATAGTCTTCTATTGACAGCAAGACCACATTTGTGTATATAAAAATGATAAATCAATTATATCTCAAATGGATATTGTACAGTTAGAAGAAAGGATTATTTTGTCCTAGGAAATAAGAGATATTTTTATACTTACCTCATACTGACCTTAATTAAATTCACTTTGTTCTAAAGATGTTACCTCAAACTAAAACACTGTAAAAACATATTTTTGTCTAGTGTATTTGAAAATATGAGGTTGCTAGATACAACGAGTAGAGGAATGAGAAAGGACACATTTGTGGAGTCAAGTGATGTTTATTGAAGGGCAAATCCATACCCGTCCATAGTTGAAGAACTGTGAGACAATGAAACATAACCAGAATACATATGAAAAGTAGAAACAAATGTGAAATCAAGAAGATAAACTAACCCCTGAAAGAATTACATGAAAGGAAACACCACATTATGAAACCTGTAACATCAACGACTGACACTGACTGACAACTGAGACAGGAGAATACAGGCTATAAATACACAAGAGAATCAAGGAAAACAAGATGCAGCTAAAACAATACAGTACAAGACTAAAGACAAGGCCAGAGAAACAAACCAAAACAAAACCACACAGTTTGAACCGGTAACATGACAAGCAAAAGCAAGTGGCACATAGTGCCATGGAAACTGCAGCCAGAGATGACACAAGTGTACCTGTTATTGTAGACTGGCTATTTTACAGGGTTTGTTTTCAAATGTTTGCTTTGTTATTTTATAAGTATCTTTATAATATGAACAAAAGTTTACACTGCAGAGGGACTCTCTAGATATAAAGAATTTATATCTAAAGTGCACCAGCTAGACCTGCTATAGATGAATGGCCAAACATATGGTGTAACTCTGATGACCCTAATTTCTGATTATTGCTTTATTAGGCAGTAAACAAAACATTTCAGTGTAATGTGATTTTGAACTGATCATTATTAATGCTTTGAGGCTCATTTAAATGATTCTGTGGTGAAGGAACAAGGCTCCACATCTAAAGCTCTATGATCATCCTGCCGTTCACTTCATGGCACTTCACTTTTCATAGTACAGATACTATGTTGTTGTTATACTCGTGGACTTGAGGTCTGGATCAGTCAGGCTATATTCCGCAAAATCAGAGAACTTAATGTGACCATGGCATCCTAGTAGAGTCTCTTTGTAACACAAAAGTACATTTACTTGTGGCATAAGCTTGTAGACTGTATCATGCGTAAGAGAACAGTAAAAATAGTCTGTTGCAGTATAATCTATGTATGTACCATTTTAATAGCTATCACATGAACTATTATACAAAATGAACCTTTTTTCATCTTTTAGCCAATTAAAGATTAAAAAAATACTAAACATTTGCGAGACATAGACATATTTTAGCTTTTTTCCAACACTCAACTATACAATGTCTAGTCAACTTCTGGCAATGAAGATGTTCTTCCATTGTGTGGACAGCAACTGGCCAATCATGAGACCAAAGTACTATATATGAACATTAAGTGTAGCTCTATGTGAGATGGTGAGGTAAATTTACTCTGTGCGAAATGGAGAGGTTCAGTTATAATTTACCCACAATACTTGAAATTCCAGTTCTGTGAAATTGTAGAAAAGTCACAGAATGTTACATCTAATGTGTAATCATTTTAGCACATTGTGTAACCTGCACCTCGGCAACTAGCAGTAAAACAACAAAGGAATACAGTAGAAATGGCTACCATCTCAGAGCTCAGTGATGTGATGTTGTTGCTGGATGACTGCAATAACTGAGAGAGGTTAATCAGAGCTGTCCGATGCCTAAACAATAACGAACAGAAGTGCATTTTCCATGTCTAACAAATAACAGATATAAGTCATTATAAGTCATGAATGTTGGTCTCCAGAACAGACTAAACCACACTGATCTTGGTAACTCGTTGGGCGATGGTTTACACTAAGTTTGCACTCAGACTAAACCAACCAGACAACCCCTTTCCTGACCAGAACAGACATTCAGAACACACAATGCATGTCACTTTTGAAAGAAGAGAGGTGAATAACTGCAAGAGTCTATTGCAGATTGGTGGTTTCAAACCTGATTTCATCCATTAGCTGATTAACAGTTAATTACTCAATAATATGAAATACACATATTAGTTTACAGGGTACATTACAACAGTAAAATGGTACTGTAAGCGAACAGTAAATGTGGAATATTACAACAACATGTGGATGAACTGTAAATGAATTTCTATGCTTCTGTAAATTGCATTTAAGATTAGATGTTTTTTAAAGATGTTTTAAAAATGTTTTGTATAAATATTCTCAAATACACACAAAAAATCAATATTATAAAGGATTTTCTAAAATTACACTGAACCTGACATGATTTACGGTGGTATGGTGGTAGTGGATAGCCTATTGTATCAAAACTGCAAACAGAGCTCAGTGCCCTCCTCCAATTATGTGCAAGACTGTAAACAGATGTGACAAGAGTCTTGGACTTTTAAATTAATTAAGATTATTTTTAACATTTGAAGGAAATTGAAAGGTCTTTGCTATTTATGCACAAACAGACAGGAAGAAATATGAGGCACGCTATCTTTACGGGGAACGCACGCACGCACGCACACAGTATTGAATGCACAATACATACACTCCCCATCTTTTTTTCTCTCTCTCTCTCAAAGCACACGCACACACGCAGTAGTGAATGATTACCTCCAGATAAGGCGGGAGTGTGCTGAGTGCTGAGCAGGATGCCGCGGCACACGCATTCTGCAGCTCTCTACATCCTGATGTCCAACAGAGGACAAAATGACCGGCTGAGGGAGGAATACAATTGAACAAGATAAGAATCCTTAAGAGTGTGCTATTCACCCTGATAGCTCACTTCTCATTCTTGCTCCGTGCAAGAACAATTACTAAGACTAAAATACGGATAGGCTACACAGGCTTGTTTTTTATACATTAGGCTGATGTCGTTTTATGGTAGTTCGAATTTTTTCAACACTGAAGTGGAAGATACTAGAAGTTGAGTCCTCGAGGAACAGATAATAAGTAACTGACCCGGAGGGTTGAGATGCTGTGTCTCTCCCTTTACGCTTTTACGTAGGTACGCTATACGACAAGTTCTTCATTTTTTTCTCGAAGAATTTGAACAAGGGAAAGGGGCAGGTTAGCGGATGGGCTTAAGAGGCGAGGGAGCTGTTAGAGTTACAATAAATACCTCGATTGTATACTGATACGCCGGTGTGGGACCGTATCGACTTCGTCGTTGGAAATATTCCACACACCGACAAGTTTAGCATTCAACACGTGTCGCGGGAGTGATGAAGGGAGAGAGAGAAAGGTTGCTAGGTGACGGGGCGTATATACTGAATTTTAACAAAATAACTGGAGAGTGAGAGCGAGAGAGAGAGAGAGAGAGAGAGAGAGAGAGAAACAGAGAGGGAGGGAGAGAGCTAGTCAGCAACATGTAGGCAGGCTGAGTAAAGGAAGGTCGAGACTGTGTATACGTACAATATTTACCACAGAGATACCGGAGAAAAGCTCGTGAAAATGGAGAGCACTGGAATGGGTGTGCAGTGGATGAAGTGCGGCGGGAAGAACAGAGTATCGGGATCCTGAAACAGTAAGTAGGATGATTTTGTCGGTTGTGCTTTCGTGGTGTTTGAAATGTTCCCGGCTTTGCCCTTCAAAACGCCGAAGCATTACGCATGGAAATCGAAACATTTCTGCGTTGGCCACTGATGATACTGCGCTTTGTGGTTTGGATAGACACTTGATGGACAGGAGACATCCGGCCGGTGCTCTAGGGATTTGACCCTTCTGTCATTGATGCGCGTGTACTCTATACAAGGACTCTTTCTCCCTTGAGTGTCACCCAGACGGCCAACACACACGCACGCACACTCGCGCGCGCGCACACACACACACACACACACACACACACACACACACACACACACACACACACACACACACACACAC
>JAOXYF010000005.1:20900364-20938635 GCA_028565775.1 Sternarchorhynchus goeldii | reverse complement strand
TGTAAGGGTAAGGCTGTGTCTATGTGATCTCCATGTAAGGGTAAGGCTGTGTCTATGTGATCTCCATGTAAGGGTAAGGCTGTGTCTATGTGATCTCCATGTAAGGGTAAGGCTGTGTCTATGTGATCTTCATGTAAGGGTAAGGCTGTGTCTATGTGATCTTGTAAGGGTAAGGCTGTGTCTATGTTTATGTTTATGTGATCTTAATGCATTGACTTCTAAACAGATTTTGTGTTGTGACATTTAGAATTTATGCATGTAGCATCCAAAAAAGGCTGTTCAAGTGCTTATAAATGGGTAAAGCAGATTTTTGTCTAATTTGACTTTATGCTTCTGTACATGACTGAATACTGACAATGATAAAATATCTTAAGTCTTTATATTAAGGTTAATACTGAAAGCTGTTGAGGCAATTAGCTTATCACTGCTAGGTGTGTAATCTGCAGATAAAGTTCAGTTAAGACTTTTCATTCAGTTTTAATTGATTTGATAACCACTTTGCACTCATAAAAACATTGGCTAAAAGGTCTTGTTTCACAGGCTGCACTTTGACTTATGAACCAGGACATGCCATTTCAGGATAACAATCATCTGCTCTTTTGTAGAACCCGTAGGTATATAAAAGAACAACAGCATTTAGAAAATACAGCCACTAATTATGCTTGTGGCGCGTAACTTGCCAGTAGACGTAAAACATGCCTACTAGCATATTGCTACAGTCACAGTCCATCTGATGAGGATGTACACATACTCCATTAGCACATGTCAAGGCAAGCGCTGGCATTTTTCACCATCAAACATATAGACTTATTGTCAATGCAATCAGACTTAGTGTCAGTGTAATCAGTCTTCTTTATTACATACCGGAATTCTCAACTTCCTGAGCTGCCAAAAAAAAAGGCCCCAAATTGAACTGCATGTCCTTGAACCAGCCAAGGACACGTAATGTCATATGAAACCCGAGCAGAGAATGAAACCTGGGCAGAGAATGAAACCTGGGTGTATGAAGAGCAGAGAATGAAACCTGGGTGTATGAAGAGCAGAGAATGAAACCTGGACGTATGAAGAGCAGAGAATGCCTTGTGTCATACAGCATGGGCATTAAAAATGGCTGTGCTGAGCTCAGTAAGTGGGGGGAAATGGGAATGAACATGAAACGGGAAGAATGGAACATAAAATGGGAAGAAAGTAAAGAGGGAGAGCCAGTCGTTCAGGTACAGAGAGAACAGTAATAAGATCTGAAATAAGGAAAAAAAAAGTTGGCTGGCTAATAAGAAAAAGTCCAAACCAACCCTGACATAGTTCATTTTCAACAAACAGAAGCCTTTGTACTATTTTAGGTCACAGAGCCATAAGAAACACTTATGAAGGTTTTACGAATCTCTAACCTATGCTTCTGATGTTCTCCGCGTGTTCCCAGGAGAGTGGATCTGTCTATCTGCAGTTCTCCTGCTCAACGGCTCTGCAGTTGGAGGTCATCTTCGAGGTGCTGGAGGAATTTGACTGGACATCCTTCTCTGTGGTTACCACCCGTCACCATGGTTATGAGGACTTCCTGGACATGGTGGAGGGCATAACGGATGGCTCGTTCATCGGCTGGGAGAGGAAGAGCACGGTGATGCTCAACATCACAGACGACCCTGGCGGAGCGCGCACCCGCAGGCTACTGAAGGAGAATGAGGCTCAGGTGAGGAGAAATCAGGAACAGACACTCCTACAGTTTTTTCGCTTTTATTTCCAGCCCCTTTTGCTGTGGTTCCAAAAAAAAAAAACTCCTGACCCATTTGCTGGCTGTACTGGTTGTTTTTTTTATACTGGTACCAGCCATTTTCTTTCAATTTCTGTGTGTGTGTTTTACAATACTGTGTGTCTCTCACTCTTTTTACTGGTTTCACAATTAACAATCGTTTTGTCAAACTGGTCTTGGTTACTAATATAAATGTAAATATAAGAATGAAAACGGTATAACCCCACTGTCTAACTCCATAATTTTTTGCCATAATTAATGTAAGGTCACCAGTGCGAGACTGTGAAATCTTTCAAAAGTGTCCTCCATACACTGCTTCCATAAAACTCTCCCTCCTCCTTTTCCTCTAAGATTAAACTTGTTCACGTCTTTCTTTATTGACCTTTACCATCATCCCATGTTTCTATACTCTTTGTACTCTGTGTTATCAGCTGAAGTTGTATCACTGCATCACAATCCTCCCATGCTGTTTGACACTAAGCTGCATACTCTTTTTTCACTCTTTCTCTCTCTCTCTCTCTCTCTCTCTCTCTCTCTTTCCCTCCCCATTTCTTTCTCTCAACTCAAACTGTGGCCTTTATATAAAGGCTCCTGAAATGAAGGGGGTCGCAGAACCAACGAAAGGGGAGATGGCATCGGTAATGTTACTGGGCAGTGTGACATTAAATGACAGTTCCCATCTGACCCAAGAGGTGACTCAAATCTCCACAGGCTGGCAGCCCAGGCAGACGTTTTCTGCATTCGGTGACTTGACTGATTAATTCTCCCTAGTGTCCAAGAACGTGGACATTCAAGACCCTAATCAGTGATTGATTCGGGGGCAAAACCAAACTGCAAGTCACTGTCTTCTTCTATGCAGTCAAACAGATTTGCAAAAAAAATTACAGTGGCATGTTATTAAAGAGTGAAGTCCAAATTGGGGTCAGTGCTGAGTGAACTGAGAGTGTGGTGAGGGAACTTTACATGACTGAGAGTGTCATGGGATAAGGGAACTCAACACTACTGAGAGTGTGATGGGATGAAGGAACTCTACACTACTGAGAGTGTGATGGGATGAAGGAACTCTACTGTTGCCCTCTTTGAAATCACCCATGACACTGGAATAATTGCCAAATTTCATCTTGGATGACAATACCAAACAACTGTGCTTTGTAGTTCTAAATGTGGTGTTTTTTGTTATTTTAGAAAAGATTAATATAACCTCTTAATGCAGAAGCAAAATTGTATTCTTTAAGATTTGAGTAACATTGAATAACATAATGCTATTATCATGCTTGTTCAGAAAGCATTGCACTGTGTGATGGCAGGTGTGTAATCATTAGTGTCGCTATAAGTTTTTTATACAGAATTTTTTTTTTATAGCAAAGATTATTCATTTTCATTCATATTAATTCAGTCAATTTAATCTAAATACTGCAGTAAAACCATTGAAAGTGGTCCGTATTAAACTAAAGCTGGGCTTTTTATATTGCTTTTTATCAACTAAGAACTATTTTGAAAGTACCATAGTAAATATTTCTTTTTATAATTCTATACCTTTCACAAGGATAATATGTTTGAGTGCTTCTGTTTCTGGGAACTGTAGTGTGACCCAATTCCATTTTAAGACACAAATCTCACTTTATAGTCTATTTTACTCTGCTCTTGCTTACAACGTTAGTCAAATTATGTATCCATGAAAGACTCTACTTGTAGCCCTGTCATTATGGGTAAGTTTTATACTTGGGAAAGATGTTCCTCAGGCAACATCTATGATTCCAGCCTGCTACCCCGCTAATATTATATGACAATTTGTGATATTTACTTTTCAAGGTGTAACAAAACAGGTAAACAGTCATTTATTTACTCATATGCATCCAGCCATGTACATAATAAATAGCAGCTAAGTTCTCTATCTATAAAATTATTTTGACTACCAGGTGAGTTTAATCCACCAAAGTGTGTAGATTTTTCAAACCTAAAAGACCAGGCCTTTTTGGACATATTTTTCTTTGAATACTGTGGATACTAATGCATATTTAAATTCAGCCACTGTGGTGCTCTAATGTGAGTAAATGTTACAGGTTCACTTTTGTTGGAATAAAATTTCCATCAGTGTTTGTATATTGCAGTCTCTGAGTACTTCGTTAAAGGTCTCTTGTGATATGTCTTATTAAACTAATGATGCATGTTGATAATTCTTGTTTTCAGTCACTAAAGGCTGGTTTCCCAGACATGAATTAATCCTTAGTCTTGCACTGCATTGCATTACATGTGGGGAATAACCACTGGAGTTTTAGTCTAGGTTCTGGGAAAGCTTAATCTGGGTCTGGGAAACTGACGTGTTTGGAAAATCTACGGTCATGATTATTTTGATAGAAATGCATGTCATGAGAGAAATCCAAGCAGTGAGCTGATATATGGCTGTATACTAATTTTTATTGAAGAATTTGTTTTGAGTGTATTTTTCCATGTTTATAAAAAGAACATCTTTGATTTCTTCATTGTTCCCTTTCAGTTTCAACATCGTTTCTAGAAGAGTACTCAAACCCAGCACTGTTTCTAGAAGAGTACTCAAACCCAAGTGAATCACTTACTTTTCAAAAGCTGTTTTGCTATAAATTTAATGTCTTTGACACTGATAATCAACCATTTTATTGAAGAACTACTGAAGAGTCCTCTGGATATATGTTCTTCAAGATTTTATTTTCTGTCTGAGAAGTCCATGCACACCGAAACCTGCAAAGACCTTTGGGAAGCAGTTGCCTACCACAGATCGAAGAAGGCTTCTTACTGAACATTCACTGCTGACCTTGCTTGTCAAATGTGTGATGAGACTTTGATTTGCTGAGTAGCTGTGGCCTTGTGTATAACAATACTGCTAACAGCTCAAGATAATCAAAAGTCTTCAGTTCTGATGAACATCTGCCCCCCTGCGTGTAACATCCCTCAATCTTGTTCTACCGTTTTTTTGTAGGTGCGGCTCCTGTACTGCTCGCATGAAGAGGCGGAGCAGATTTTTAAGGCGGCATGGCTATCAGGGCAGGCCACTCCCTCACACATGTGGTTTGCCGTGGGGCCGGCTCTGTCGGGACTGGGAGTGGAGGGTCTGCCTAAGGCTCTGTTTACCGTTCGACCGCAGGGATGGCGAGACGAGCCCCGCCGGCGCATTGCTAAGGGTGTGTCGGTACTGACGCATGGTGCCATGGCCCTACGCAGGGAGTACGGGGGGGCCAGAGGGACAAGCTTTGCTGGGAACTGCATGACGGACGGCAACCAGACGCAGAGGGTGCCGGACAGGATCAGGTAAAGTGGGATGAGGTGGTTTGAGGATGCGTGCTGCACATGCCATTGTCAGCCGGTCCACGGGGGTGGGGGGACACATTTTAATCCACACGATCCGCTTCATTATCACACTTGATCATTAGCTAATAAGTTTAATCACATGTGTCAGAGCAAGAATAACACTAAACTGTATGATGTTCGGTGCAGTGAGGTCCCTCAGGACTCGGGCAAAGAAATAATAGTTTTTTAAAATAATGTGTTTTAAATGCCTCACATGGTGAGTGTAATGGCATCTTGGTGCATCTCAAGCCCCAAGGGGTCCACAGTACAAATAAAGGAGGGAACTATTGAAAGGACTCAAGACATTCTTTTCCTTTTTTCATGCTAAATTACATATAAACTGACTGATATTACCCTACTTATATATGAAATAAAGTAGGTCAGCCGCAAAAGAAAATCAAAATCAGCTTCTGGATGAATAATGGAATGAATTGAAAACCTATTCAGGATGAACATATCAGGCAGAACCAGTACTTCTCCTGTATTCAATATTTATCAAGCAGAAGCTAGATATCGATCTGCTATGGGCAACATGGAAAAGTTCAGCAACTCGATCAGCCAGAAAAAAAAAAAAACTCTTCGCCTCAAGAACTTGATTGTTCTATTTTAAAACGTGGCTCCAAATATGGTTCATCATGCCGATTGATTTTTTTTTTTTCTTTTTTTGGTTCATGCCTTGAAATTTCTTAAATCGCATTTAAGTTTTGATAAATGATAAGGAAAATAAAACATTGCAGGGACACATTCTATTGCACTAACATCATGTTAAATACCTGCTTCAAGCTATGGCTTGAACTTGATTTCGATGTGTCATGGTTCCACCAAGTCGCAACATCTTTTGGTACCACAGGTTTCTTTCAAAGGAGTCTCTTTCACCTCTCTGTCTTCCTCTGCCTCTCTCCATCTCTCACCCTCACTTTGTCTCACACAAATGAATCCATTGATTTGCATTTGACAGCGCGTACTACAGGGATGCCTGGTCTTCCTGCTTGTCAGTCATAGCTCTAGTAAATCATTCTGTTCCAGCAAAAAAAGTGAGGTGCATTAACCCAGAACACTGGCTGGTCTTTTAATGGGGAAGAGCTTTCATGGTAGCATTCCTGTCACTCAGTCCAACACAGAAAGAACCATAACTGGTTTTAAAAGCCAGTCACTTTAACATGTCATCAGGAAATGCTAAACTAGTCAAAGGAAGGTTCCAGAACAGAGCTTCCCCTTTAATTTGAGTTATTTATTCGTGTTCTTGCCATACATCCATGTACTGCAGCCTTAACCCTCAGTCCACACACTACCTACAAATATATATTCATTAGACTCATATGCATTTACACTACTGTGACGTTCCTGTGCCCTTTACAGTACACCTGATCCGGGTACAGTTTTACGCATTGTCTCATTATTTAAGACAAGTCGAGCTGTGAAGATAAATGAGTCTTTAGGCACAGACAGCACTATGTGTACAAGAGAAAAAGAAAGCTGGAGAGTAGAGTGGGGTCAATGCCACAGACTTGTTGCCCCCTACTGCTGACTTTTTGCTACTGCATAAGGTAATGGAGTATAATGAACACTAACCTGCTGCTTCTCATGCATCTCTCTAGCCAGATTACTGCTGTTTTGATTCACACTCGATTGTCTGTCTCTTCTGAGCTCTGTCTCACTTCTGCTTATGTGTTGCCATGGGTTTTTTTTTTTTGGGGGGTATTTTTTTCTCACCTCGTGTTTGATTGAATGTTTCTGATGTCTGAATCTGTCACTCTGTCTTTGTTGGTGTGGCACTCACTGCCTTCCCCTCATCTTTGTCTCTGCTTCTTTCTTTCTCTTCTGTCTTGCTCTCTCTCTTTTAATCTGTACATTCTTTCATCCTTTCCCCCAAATAATTAATTCCCCCTTCCACCATGCTACTACCTCATCTTTGATCTCATCTCTTTCTCTCTCTCTCTCCTGGCTCCATGTCTACTTCAAGCTCTCCTTTTTTGTCAGTTCCAAGCTCCATCTCATCCTTCTGTTTCTCCTCCGCTCACGTTTCTCCCATGGGCGACTCTAAAGAGGCTCAACATTCAGTGTCGTTTTGCATGTAAATAGGATAATTGGTTATAGTGGCAGAGTGCACTGGGAAATATTGCCGGCTGTCACCAGCATAGCATAGATCTCCCTAACCATCTCCGATGTGTCATCACATGCACGCACACACAAATATAGTATTTCACCCAGTAAAAAGGGAGGCCAGGCCCTGTTTTATAAGCTGCCTTCCAAGCAGCGGTGTCAGTTGGCTGCACGTGCTGGTGGATTGTGGTGGAGGTGAGAGGGACTATGTTGTGTTTTTGTTCTAGTGAGAGCAGAACCATGTGCGCTGGCAAAGACCCAGAGCCTGAACAGCGCACAGTGCATGTGGGATTCAAACCTGTTGTTGTTCAGCAGTGGTCCTGGTTAGACCACTTGTTGGTTGGGGGCTGTGTGTTTGGGTGTGGGCAGTTTTTGATATTGAAATGCACTGTGAAGTACAATTTGGTCATCAGCAAATGTGTATGCTCACAAACACACACACACACACACACACACACACACACACACAAACACACACACACACACACACACCAAGTTCTTTTTCTCACACACTCACACACAGCATCAGAGAGGCTGGTGCTCATCACCATACTAATGCTGCTTTAATGAAGACATTAAAACTGCCTCAGTGTTTCTGATGTTTAAATACCCTGCCCACCCCACACCACCCACCCCCCACACTCCCCGACATGCCAAACATCTCCGACTCCTTGCTGTTTATTGTCATGGCATTGCCATGTTTTGGGCTGTGTTTGCCCATATTTCTGTTAAACTGGTCACAGTCGATTCAGTCCCTAACGTGTTCACACCGAGATCAGTCTCCCATCCCCATTCCAGGGGGCGGAGCCTGCAAACCATGCACACGGCCACGCCTCTTGCCACGTCACAGATCGATCCGACCAATAACTGCGGCACACGGTGCGAACCTGGCGGCGTCTGGCCTGCCACACTGAGCAGGCGTGTGTGCTTGTCCACATCTTTATTTCTTCACGTCCTCTGGCACTCGTCCATATCTCCTTGTGGTCTCTTATCACCTCTTCCTGGCACGATGCTCTTCGCTGACTCCCTCTCCGCTTGTTCGCCGTCGTGCCTTGTCTCTATATGCCTCTGTTTCACTCTGTTTCATTTCCCTTAACTGCAAGAAGCGTTATATGTCAATCCGTCTCTAACTCCGCCTCCTGTCTACACTTGCTTTAGCCTTTCTTCTATGTTTACCCTTCTGGATTGCCTTCCTGTGCATGTTCTTTCGGTGCTGTTTTAAACGCGTGATTGACGTCTATATTCTGATAGGAACTCCGCTTCAGGCTGTTTGTTCACTCCACATTGTAAGACATTAGCAGAACACATGTAATGTCAATGGCTGTGTCGCTATGACAACATTGCAGGGGGTGAGAGAGAATCCGAACGAATGAGACGGAGATAGAGGGGTTACGAACACCGTCACATGTTTCCTTCTCATTTGAAATGCATGCAGGCCAGAGGATTTATTTCATACTGCAATTATTTTTATTGTTTTGTATTCTGTTACTGCGAAATGTGTAGTGCTGAAGTGGGAGGAGCCAGGCAGCGATATGCAAGTTGTGTGTATGACCGCACAAGTATGTGTGTGTGTGTGTATGTGTGAAAGGATGTAATTGGTGCATGAGAGGCTATGATGGAACACATTTCTTCACACAGGGTGAATAAAGAACATGTGTGACATTAAAAACGGTATTCATCACCTCTGTCATCATCTCCACAGCCTTCTAACCGTATCAACTGTGATGAATGGGACTTCTTTCACCAGTAATACCATTGGTTTCCCATCCCATTAAATGGGCATTAAACCAACAGCTTACTTCACCAGTCATCCTGACCAATCCACTGAAATGAATGTAATCTCTTATACAGGGCTGTTCTGAATTATGGATCGTGTCTCAAGCGCAATTTCTTGCAAAGATTCGAGCAGCAAGACTTATGACACAAATCTCATTAAAACGGGGGGCAAACATCCCATAATATGATGAGCTAAAATAAAAATGAGAAGCTACCAAAAGAGGCTTTATCTCACACACAGCGGCTCTAGCCTCATCACCAGAGATGAACTGGGGGGGGGGAGACAGATTCTAGATGAAAGAGGAAGCGCCCATTTGTGGTAGGGAGCAGAAAATCACCAGTTTCGACGTTTTCCTTTTTTTTCCCAAATATTTTTGCTTTTCTTTCTGTCCTCCCTTTCTGTCCCCTGTCTCCCTTCAGTGTTTCTGTGTTCCTCTCCCTTCAGGGTTTCTGTGGTGGCCCGAGTTCCTCTCCTTTCAGTGTTTCTGTGGCGGTCCAAGCTCCTCTACCTTCAGTGTTTCTGTGGTGGTCCGAGCTTCTCATGATCTTTTGCAAGCAGGCCTCAACTAAGTTCATCAACTAATTTTCTCCTTTCCTTCCTTCTTCATGTGATTCAGCACCTCATTCACTAACTCATTCATTTATTCATATTCATTGAGAATCCAGGACTATCTCACTAGTTTTCAAAGGCAGCATTGTCAAGAGGTTTATATAAAGGTCCCTGAAGCATTCAGCACAAAACACACACAATATCCAGAGTGGGAAGGTGACTAATGGAACTGCTCTCTCTCTCTCTCTTTATCTCTGCCAGCTCTCTCTCTTTCTCTTTATCATCCTCTCTCTCCCTCTGTCCTTCCATTCTTTATCACCTTTCTTCTCCTTAATTTGTTCCTTCACTCACACTTTCTCTCTCTCTCTCTCTGTCTCTCTCTCTCTCTCTCTTTACCGCTTCGTACCTTCTGCAGGTTCTTCAGTAACATAACGCTATCAGGGCGAGACTACTCCTTTAATGATGATGGCTATTTGGCCAATCCCTTAGTGGATGTCATATCCTATATGGCTGGACGCGGCTGGGAGGAGGTGAGGACAAGAGCCTTGGCTATTCACTAATTGATTGATTCATGTGTTTGGTGGATTAACATTTTTAAATTCAAGAATGTGGTATATAATGTAGTATGTGGCACTAATGCAATCCAAACAGTACAAACAATCCTCCTTTTGAATTCTCCTTTAATCAGGTGCATTTTTTTCAGATTTTGTGTGAAGAAAACTAGATTACCCCTCCCATTAATATCCGTAGTGAATAATGTCATTTTAATAATGCATAAGTGATATTTCCCATTATTTAGGTGGGCTGGTGGGAGAACGGAGTCCTGCGCCTGCGTTACCCACCCTGGTCGCGCTACGGCCCATTCCTCAAGCCCCTCGACGACAGCCAGCACCTGCGGGTGGTCACCCTGGAGGAGAGACCCTTCGTGATTGTGGAGCCAGCTGACCCAGGGACAGGCTCCTGCATCCGGGACTCTGTGCCCTGCCGACTGCCTCTCAACACCAGGTCAAAGCTTGGTTTAACGTTGGTTACTTTTGGAGCACATAATAGTAATGGTTTTGATTATATATATATATATATATTTAAATATATATATAATCAAAACCATTACTATTATGTATAAACCAAATTACAACCAGACTACTACATACTTGCCAAGGAGTACTTGGCAAAACACCATTAAGAAATATAATATTTAATTATCTTGGGACACCAGAGACTAAAGATTTTAGTTTACCCTTATTCACTCCCATCACTCCCATCACACGTTGAAAGAAGAAGGCATGGGAGGTGGCCTTATTACTGTGGAAGTTTACTACATTGATGTGTTGACTCCATTTTCTTTTAGATAAAGCTCTGCTTCCTTGCTTTCTCTCATACAATTGAGCCTTTCTCCCTCTTTTTTAAGTGCGACTGTGTAAGTTTACTACAGTGATTCTTTGACTCCATTTTCTTTCTCCCTCTGTTTAACAGTGCGGCTGTGGAAGGCATACAGTCCATGAAACACTGCTGTAAAGGTTTCTGCATCGATGTCCTCAAGCGATTGGCTAAAATAGTGGGCTTCACCTATGACCTCTACCTGGTGACCAATGGCAGGCATGGGAAGAACATAGATGGACAGTGGAATGGAATGGTTGGGGAGGTCAGGCAGTCGTTACCGTTATTTTAAAATGTCTTGTTGCCTTTGAATCGGTGTGTCACAGACTCCTTTCTGAAATGGGTGAGAGCTGTCTGAGACATGGCAGACCTCATCACTTTTTAACAGTAATTATCCCTTTTTGCAGCATTTGAAGTATATTATACAAGGTGCTTGTCACCCGAAAATAACTTTCGGCAAGACAAGACTATGCTTCTATTTAGTCGGCATAGAGAGCATAAACTAGCAGCATCTGTGTAACAAATGTGAATGATTTGAATGGGAGTTAGTTTATTAGTTTGTTTTTGTTTTTTTTTCCCCAATTGTCCTCCTCTTCTCCAGGTGGTGTCCAAGCGAGCTGACATGGCTATTGGCTCTCTGACCATCAACGAAGAGAGGTCGGAGGTGGTGGAATTCTCTGTTCCTTTCGTGGAGACTGGCATCAGCGTCATGGTCTCTCGTAGCAACGGCACCGTGTCTCCTTCTGCATTCCTTGGTGAGAGAGGCAGACATTACTGTCAACAGATTTCTGCACTGTTTCACTCTTTTTCTGAGTTCTCAATACGAAGCTGGAGAACGGATCACAGAAATGTCACAAGTGGTACAGACTGAGTGAGAAAGTGAGAAAACAGCCTAATCACATAGTCAATTCAGTGCTGATGATAGATTGCCTTTTTCCTCCGTCTCTCTATTTGTCTTGCTGTCTGGCAGTTTTCTGCATTGCTACTGTAGAACATGAATGCTTGTCCTCGATTTCCAAGTGAGATTTACACATGTTGCTCCACCATGGTGGGATCAGCCATCCAAAGAAGAGGGGGGGGGGTTCTGTTCAAATATAAGTCAGTCATTTTCGTCTAGTAATTCAACTAACTGCAGAACTGCGTTTACACAGATTTTGTTCTGTCAGCCAAGCCCTTTAATTTTGCTATTCATGGTGAAGGCCATCTATCAGACTCAATGATCAGTTCTGCTGTGAAATTGCCATATCAAAACACCCTTGCAGAACTCAAGATGGCTTGAGACTAATGATTGAATAAGATTTTTTTTTTAATTTTAGAGTCTTTAATTACTGTTTTGCTTTCATTAAAAGTTTCTTTTCTTGAGTTAGACTAATATATCAACTGCTTCTAAGTACATACAGAGAGTGAAAAATGGATTCATCACACAACACCACTTCAGTTCCTTGGTATTCAAGAGAGAAATGACTAGCAGCACAACATGTAAATGCTATGTTTATTAATGTAATCTCTCTGATTTTTAGGTATAAACTATAAGTATGTATAGCTTATCAGTCATATTATCCCTGTTAACAGATACAATGTTGACATAAACACAGTAACTCACTAAATGTACATAGTCTACAGTATACATAGACAGTCAGGACACTTTGAAATGCCTGTAACTGACTGAAGGTCTGTACTGGTTTAGATATGCACAAAGCAGATGACCAATCTGTGATTTTAAATTACCATCTGTAGCTCTAGCCCAAAACTGTAGACTACCGCAAAATGAATGTTGGCGTTGAGTCTCTGATCAGACTGCATGACAGTTATGGCTGGCATGGAGCAAACAGTCTGATTTCAGCACCGTTACATTTGAGCTGCAGCCAATCAAGGAAGGTGAAGGCTTGTGTGTGCTTCCCTTCTAAAAGACTTTAGTTACAGTATCTCGCAAAAGTAAGTACACCCCTCACATTTTAGAAAATATTTTATTATGGGACAACACTGAAGATATGACACTGTAAATACAATGTAGTCAGTGTACAGCTTGTATAACAGTGTAAATTTGCTGTGCCCTCAAAATATCTCAACGCACAGCCATTAATGTCTAAACGGCTGGCAACAAAAGTGAGAACATCCTTAAGTGAAAATGGACAAATTGTGCCCAATTAGCCATTTTCCTTCTCCACTGTCATGTGACTCGTTAGTGTTATAAGGTCTCAGGTTTGAATAGGGAACAGGTGTGTTAAATTTGGTGTTATCGCTCTTACATTCTCATACTGGACACTGGAAGTTCAACATGGCACCTCACGGCAAAGAACACTCTCTGAGGATCTGAAAAAAGAATCGTTGCTCTACATAAAGATGGCCTAGGCTATAATAAAATTGCCAACACCTTGAGCTGCAGCACGGTGGCCAAGACCATATAGCGGCATAACAGCACAGGTTCCACTCAGAACAGGCCTTGCCATGGTCGACCAAAGAAGTTGAGTGTACGCGCTCACTGTCATATCCAGAGGTTGGCTTTTGAAAAAAGATTTATGAGTGCTGCAAACATTGCTGCAGAGGTTAAGGGGATAGGGGTCAGTCTGTCAGTGCTTAGACCATACGCCACACACTGTATCAAATTTGTCTCCATTGCTGTCATCGCAGAAGGAAGTCTTGACAGCAATCTTCTACAGATGATGCACAAGAAAGCCCACAAACATTTTGCTGAAGACTAAGGACATGGATTACTGGAACCATGTCCTGTGGTCTGATGAGACCAAGATAAAGTTATTTGGTTCAGATGGTGTCAAGCGTGTTTGGCAGCATGAGTGAATGTCTCCAGATATAAACTCTATTGGGCATCTGTGGGGCGTCCTCAAATGGAAGGTGGAGGAGCACAAGGTCTCTAATACCCACCAGCTCTGTGATGCCATTATGGAAGAGTGGAAGAGGATTCCAGTGGCAACCTGTGAAGCTCCAGTGAACTCCATGACCAAGGGAGTTAAGGCAGTGCTGGAAAATAATGGTGGCCACACAAAATATTGACACTTTGGGCACAATTTGTTTATTTTCACATAGGGGTTTTACTCTCTTTTGTTGCCAACAGTTTAGACATTAATGGCTATTGAATTATTTTGAGGGCACAGCCAATTTACACTATTACACAAGCTGTACACCGACTACTTTACATTGTATTTACAGTGTCATATCTTCAGTGTTGTCCTATGAAAAGATATAATAAAATATTTTCAAAAATGTGAGGTCTGTACTTACTTTTGTGAGATACTATATATGCTGTAGCAGCGAGGATGGATTAACTATTCTTACTAACAACGTTAAGGTGTAACATTATGGAGGGTTTTTTGCACATTGTCACTGGTTTGCTCTGTGATCCGTCTAGGTGGTTGTAAAAAGAAATAATTTTGCTTTAACTTAAAGAAAGTGGTTATTAATGCTCAGTATGTATGCATTTTCTTCCAGGAAGGATATCACAGGTTGAGACAACACAAGCACAGCACATGCACTAGAGTTTCAGATTTACTCTAACGGCCCTAATTTGCCTGACTTGCTCTTATTTCCCTCAGTTTTATATGCCTTGCCCTGTGGTTCTGACATGGCACATTAAAAAAAGAAGCAAATGTTTTGTGGATATTTGCACTTGCCGTTTCACCTAAGCTCTTGCCTCCTCTGTTTCAGAGCCTTACAGTCCTGCGGTGTGGGTGATGATGTTTGTCATGTGCCTGTCAGTGGTGGCCGTAACTGTGTTCATCTTTGAGTTTTTCAGTCCTGTAGGATACAACAGAAGTCTACAAAGTGGGAAGAGTAAGTTGACATTTTTGCTGTAGGCACATGTAAAAATACATTCAGTATTGCAAAGCTTTGATGATCACCAAGCTGAAATATGAAATCTTTATTATGGTAATCCAATTCAGCAGCCTGTGTCAGATCTTGCACTCTGTTCCTGCTTTTGTTCAGTCGGTGTTCTTCACTCCCCCCAGTCCCTAGGTTTCTCTACTGTCCTTTATCTCTTTTTTCTGTTTCAGAGGCAGGAGGATCTAAGTTCACCATAGGGAAGTCTGTCTGGCTGTTGTGGGCTCTGGTCTTTAATAACTCTGTTCCTGTGGAAAACCCTAGAGGAACAACCAGTAAGATCATGGTACTAGTGTGGGCTTTCTTCGCCGTCATCTTCTTGGCCAGCTACACTGCTAATCTCGCTGCCTTTATGATCCAAGAGGAGTACATAGACACGGTGTCTGGTCTCAGTGACAAAAAGGTAATTGTTGCATATGGCAAGTATAATTAGAGCCCCATTGTAAGACCATTTGTGGATTGATGTACTATATACTGCTTTCCATAACACTCTCAAATTGGGTAACATGATTTAGAGCCTAATGAAGTGATTATCACCCGAGATAACTTAGGGACTGATCCTTTGGGATGATAGTCTTTTGATATTTTCTGACAAATTCAAAGCTGCTGTGAAGTGTATTTGGCAGAGCTTGAAATATTTGGTCAGTAATCTGATCTGCAGTCTCATGGATTTCCCTCCCTTTTCCACTGCAGTTCCAGCAGCCCACAGAGCAGTACCCACCCCTCAGATTCGGCACTGTACCCAACGGCAGCACAGAGGAGAACATCCGGAGCAACTATCCCAACATGCATCAGTACATGGTGCGTAATAACCAGAGAGGAGTAGAGGAAGCCATCGAAAATCTTAAGACTGGGTGAGTTGAGTGATGCTATGACCTTAAGTAATAGATTTATTAATAATTTGGAAGAAAGACCTTTTTTTTTTACCTTGGATTAAAAAATCTCTTGATTCTGTACAGAAGATGAATAAACTGAACTAGTACTTGTATGTAGGTCATGGCTATGATTGTTCTCTCTTTTTTGGTTACTCAAAATTGTTTGATAAATTACATGAAGCATTAGTATTGTGCTACTTTTTCCCTACACAATAATCAAATCCAGAAGTCTTGTTTTAGCAGGGATCTTGAAATTGCCAAGCTCACAACTGCCAAAGCCGTTTATGCTATAGAGATACAGATGTGCTAGGAAATAATGGGCAGATGAAGGTGATGCCATGGATCACTGTGGAGGTGTTAATTATTTTGATGGCTGTCTTGTTCTGACTTGAGCTCATAGCTGATGCAACAATCTACTTCCTCCATTTGCGTGGTGCCAGTAGAAGGATTAATTTGAATAGACACTTTATGTTCAAAACAATGTTTTATTATTTTTTTTCTCCCATGATAGTAAGCTTGGGGTATTTTTGAGAGATTTGTCCACTAGGTATGGCAAGACAAGGCAGATTTATTTGTATAGCACTTTTCATACACATCATCAATTTAAAGTGCTTCACATCAGATATAGAAGAATATACATGATTATTATGTAGATCTATCACATTGGCAAAGTATTTGTCAATAAATAGAACTAAAATGTTACAACATTTATTTAAATAAATGTAAAATATTAAAATTAAGTTAACATGGAATTTAAAGAAATAAAATTAAACAAAGAGTAAAGGTATAAAATGCATAAAATAAAGAAGAGAAGAATACTTTAAATAAAGAAGAGTACTTTAAGAATAAATCCTTTAAGAATTAAGTACTTTAAGAATTAAGAACTAATAGAAATATAATGTACTGTATAAACTGTAGTTTAAAAGTCTAGTAGCACTAGAACTGAAGTAACAATGTTTAACTTGCGCTGAAAGCCTGCCCAAATTGGGACATTTTTAATTTTGATTTTAAAACACCTAGTGTCTGAGTTCTTCTAATATGTCCTGACAGCTGGTTCCATTTAGAAACAGCATATTAGTTAAATGCTGCCTCCCACTGCTTAGTTATTTACTTCAGGCAGGAGTAACTGACTAGTTCCTAATCATCTATAATCATATGAGTTCTGCCAACTCATAACTCTGGTCCAGTGTAGATGGTCTACACTAATAAGCATTTTATAGTCCAGGAATAATACCTTAAAGTCAATTCTGTAGAATACTGGCAGCCAGTGTATGGACTTAAGAATGGGGGTTATGTGTATTCTTCTTTTGTTCCTAGTGAGAACTCTAGCAACTGCATTTTGAAGCTGTTTGATTGTCTTATTTGGGAATCATATTAGGAGCCCATTACAGTAATCAACTCTGCTAAATATAAAAGCAGGGATGAGTTTTTACATTAGGAGCCCATTACAGTAATCAACCCTGCTAGAGATAAAAGCATGGATGAGTTTCTCTAGCACTGGTTTTGTCAGGAAATCTCTGATCTTGTTAATGTTCTTAATGGGTGTTTCAACACAAAAACATTTGCTGAAAAATGACCCCCCACACATACTTTTGTCAAATTAAAATGATACTTTCAGAGGGGATTTTACTTCCCCATCCCAGACCACCCCCTACTTTTGAAAAGCTTGATACACCCCTGGCTGATTTGGCAACTGATTTTATGTGACTGCTAAAACTGAGATCAGAGTCAATTAGTCCACCTAGGTTATGATGTAGCTCTTTAAAGTTTAAGCTTTTCAAGTTCAAGAAGGCAGCTAGACTGCACCATTTATTATTATTACCAAATGTAATGTTTTATCTTTATTCATCTGCAGAAAGTTTTGGCTGTTCAGTTAGTAACGTGCTCAAGGCACTTGCAGAGAGAGTCGAAGGGACCTTAGTTTTCTGGAGAAAGTGAATCTGTGTGTCATCTGCATAGCTGTGGTACAATAGTCTTGTGTAATCTGGCCAAAAGAAACATTTATACATGCAATAGAAGCAGCCCAATACTCAAACCTTGGGGGACACCAGAGTTCACTGGCACTTTTTTAGAAATATTATTTATTATATTACAGCAAAATAATTCCTGCCTTGTCAGAATGAACTAAACTATTTTAGGACTAGCCACATGAATTAGACCTGAAGACAAATCTTCAGTATTATAGGAAAGTTCATTCTTATTCCGAAGTTCAGATTTTTTCTTAATGTATCCAGTTAATTAAGAAATATTGGTTTAATTTTATCCTTGATATGCCTGAATGTTATCAGCTAACTGTGAAAAGACTATAGCAATATGTTTTGATTAAACCTAAGGCCTTCCATTTTTTTTTAAATTGTCATGACTGCACGTAGGTTGCATTATGCTACTATTATATAAGACTGTATAGTGTGTTATTACAAGGAAGAAATAACACACTATACATTCTTATATAATAATATATTTTAATGACAGGCAGATAAAACATGAATGATGATGAGAATGAATGCTAAAGCATTATGGGAAATCCATTCATGAGTACTGATTACTGATGGGCTCTAAGCTAAAAGGTTAACTACACAGCAATGTCCCAGATTCTCCTTCACAGTGGGTATGTCTGGATTAGTCTTGAAGAAGTTTTGAGTATAATTATTAAGGATTGAATTTGTAGGAGAAGGAGTCTGTTTCTATATTTAAAAATACATGTTTAAATCATAACAATCATTCCATAGTATACATTTCTTCTTCGTCACTCTCTTCTTCATTTCCTCATTCCCTTGGTTCTTTCCACTGACAGCAAACTGGATGCATTCATCTATGATGCAGCTGTGTTGAACTATATGGCACGGAAGGATGAAGGCTGTAAAGTGATGACGATTGGCTCAGGAAAGGTGTTTGCCACGACAGGATATGGCATCGCCTTGCACAAGAACTCCCGCTGGAAGAGGCCACTGGACCTTGCTTTGTTGCAACTGGTGGGAGATGGTGAGGAGCTTATTGTTCACTTTTTGTTGTTCTATTAGCAGATGGAAAGGATCAGTGGCTGTGCAGTTCAGTCTCAGAGTGGAGCAGTATGACTTGGGCCATATATTATATTGTGATTATAGTATATATTATATTGTGATTACTTGTTGTGTAGCATGGATGCACGTTTGATTCCTAATATAATGCTTAATGAATGTGACTGAACAGAAGCTCTCAGAACATTGTGAAAATAGGTCAAGGTGTTCACAACACATATTGCAAACCTGTGTGATTTATAAAGTTCTGCTGAATAGTTACATAGTGACAAATGAAACAATAAATTACTAAGACTGATGTAAGAGACAGTGAGGACACTGGGTCATGACAGACACAAGAAATAGGCAGTGAAGGATTTATTTGTTCACCAAATCAAGAAGAGGTAGGGAGAAAAGAGGAGTCAATAACAGAGTAAGTGTGAGGCCATTAGTAGTGTGCCAGTACAATGCAGCAACACCTGAATTTGGTGAACACCTGAATTTTCTTGGTTGATGTTGCAGAAGTTCTCTTGTCTTGTGGTCTCCTCAGTCCAGTTGAGGAGGCAAAAATAAAAAATTGCCAAAAAAAGCAAAAACAAAAAATTAAACAGCACATTAGTGAAAAACATCTAAGTACAGCACTCGGCCACAGCAGTTCACCATTTCAGAGTGCAATATCTTTGTGGGTTTGGTGAGGCAGAAAGCTGTGGAGGAGAAATTGGGGACAAGATGGTGATAATACCCTGTCAACCCTAAGAATGGACATACCTCCTTTAGTAATGGGCTTTAGACAATGTAGAATTAACTCCTCCTTTCTTTTCTTGGGGTTGAAGAAGGCACATTCTCATGTGGTCTCTCAAATAGTACATGTCAGTGAGACCTATGTGACACTTCTCGGGGTTGGCCGTTAGTCCAGTCCCACAAAGACTGTCCAGCACCTTCTTTAGATAGATGAGATGTTTGTCCAGTGACTCACAGTAGTGGTGTTTCAGGTCCACATCTGTCAGATGCTGCGAGGTGATAGGAGCCCCAGGCAGACCATAGTGAAGAACTCAATATTGCAAATGTCTACTGGGTTTGAAGAAAGGGCCACTTGCCAGTAGCATTTTTGTGAGGCTGAACATCAATACAAACCTGTCTATATCTTACTAGTCAATGAGTTAATAAACTCTGGGAAAGGGATAGGAGTCAAACTGGGAGTCATTATAGAACCACCAGTACAGTGAGTCATTACAGTCTGCTAGTTCCTACCATTGGCCAGTTGAAAGCTCCTCATCACACTGAACAAGGAACTTATGCAAGCCGACAAGACAGGTGGGCAAGGGTGTTTCCAGGGGGTGGTGGAGCATTATTGAATAGAGTTGTAGAGTATACTGTAGAGAATTTAGACTTGTATGTGCTGTCCAGGATACTTAATTGTAGTTGGTGCAGTAACCAATTGAAATGTATATATTTCAATGTTTGACATTTATGCAGTTTGAAGAGAAACCAATATGAGGTTTAACCTTTTTGGTTTTTAAATTACATCTATTTCTAAGACTTCAAAAATCTTTATTTTTGAGCATCAGCAAGGACTAAGGAACTTAGTTGTGTATGTTAATGGCAGATGGGTTAAACTATGACATAGACTGAGAAATGTTTGAGGCTTTGACCGTGTGCAACACTACACCAACTACTGCTGTATTTGGGCTGTAAAACTGAACTGTTTTCTGTTGTTTTGAAGGATTGACAAAATTATCATACCTGTTAATCTGCTCAGAATTTAGTTCACTCAAATGATGCTATTTTTGACATATTTCAATCAAGTGCAGCTGCTTTAACTACTTTACTTACTATAAGAAACACACTGTTAACACCAATCCTTTGAGTTGTCACTGTGTTTGTTTTTGAAGCCTACCTCACGACATCTTACAGTGTCTTACCTCTGCATCAGAATAGGCCTACAGGTGCTACCCCAGCCACTTTACACTACAGAATGGGGAACAACATACTCATAGGCACCAAGACTAATTGTATTGGGTGTGGGTGTGGGTGTGGGCATCCTTTCACTTTCCAGTCACCCCAAAAAATGACTTCCACTAATACCCCAACTAGATGAGACAAGATCTCCCCACTACAAAGTGGCCTCATGAACCCAATATTATTAAATGTATTTCAGTAGTGCTGCCATTGGTCACTGGCAAAACTCCCTAGTTGTCTCAGTGATACTAATTGAGAAGAGAATTTGCTAAAATGAAAACTGGCAGATCAAGAGGCCACAGCAGTGACTGTTCAGATGGCTGCTCAGAGAATCCCAGAATGGAAGCTTCCACTGGGTGTTAAAGAATGGGTCACAGCCATGAGGTCTGCCTTTATGCTCTTGAAAGACTGTACTGAACTAGTCAAACAACAACTAAAGGGTGAAGCAAAGATGTCTGGGAAATGTATGTAATAGAGTGTAATACGATATTCTGTATCCTTCTATAAATACATGAAGATTGAAGGAACTTTATCGTCAATGACAGATGTCTGGGGAGACAGTACACTTATGCATATGATTTACAAGACAAATTGTCTTGCACAGAGATCCTGAGCTGTGCTGAAAAAACAACTGGTTCTCGGTTTTAATGTTGACTTTTGAGCAGGCCACAATGCAGGCTACAGTCACTTGGGCTGTGGAGGAGGAAGTGCGAACGCATGAGAATAGGGCTTGTCCCAGAGGTGCTGAAAATGCTGTAGCATCCACTGTGAACATTTTGTCTAGGTTAAACCTTGAAACTCGTCATGACACTATACAAAAGATAGCAACCGAACAAGAGGAACTGTCCCAGATCATTTAAAGCCAAGAGATAGCAAAGTCTCTGCCAAGGAGATCCAAGAATACGCCTCTCAAGGATGATCAAGAAAGGTGTGTCTGTTATACGTGTAGAGAACCTGGGCAAAATGCCCACATAATACCCACATGTTTCACCTAAACATGTGGTAGAAACAAACGAGAATGCAAAGCTCCCACAAAAATCTCCTCAGCCTCACAAAGCAGTGACGAATCATTGATAATCTGCAGCAGAACTGCTGAGTGAAGTGCTAAGTACTGGTGGGGGCAACACCTAAGATGGGAATTCTGAAGGGACTCATAGTCACAAATGCATTGCTGATGAGCAGGTGGCAAAGTGCTGTTGAGAGTGTTAAATGTATGTGAATGGGCCCATAAGGTTGTTGTTACTAGTTAGACAACAGGGAGTTTTTTTTTCAACAAGCAGTAATCATTTTGGATACACCACAGCGGTGTACACATAACATCTCAACAGGTGATGCCACACCAGTGAAACAAAGGCACCGGCAAGTTCTTGTGGAACGTGAAAAAGATTTCATGGTTGACAAAAGAAAAAGTCAGGGCTCAGGAGATATGGTCACTTTCAAAGACACTAAAGGTAGTTAGGCAAGTACTGGGGTTTATGAATGATCAGTTTTTGAACAAAGGCAAAACAATGCATGCTGTAGTAGGAGGTGAACAGACTGAGGGAAACTGTCACTCTGTCATCTTGCATAATTTTACAAAGGGATAGACAGGTGCATGAAACCACCACTAGAGAGCATTAGGGAGTAGCAGTTGAAGAATGACATGTACCTGAAGGTGGAGTTGCAGGTAAAGAAAATCTATGCAGTTGCAAAAGCAAGTAGGAAAGGAGAGAACAAGGGTGAGCATCAGCGTTGCTCTCTTACGTTCTGTGCCAGCAGCAGTACCCTTGTCCCACTCCTGGACAGAAAAGACAAGATCTTGTCTGGTGTGGTGGTTTTGAGCCACCTTGCCATTCTCCTGAGACATCCGTCATCTCTGTGGTTCTAGGTCAAACCCTGGATAGTCAAGGTTATTAACAGAGATACTACAGGCAAGGGAAAGGGGACAAAGTAGATGGCAAGCCAGGCTGTTTTTCTTTGGCTGTTGGGAATTAGCACACAATGTTTACATAGGTTTATTGATGGGGCTACCAAAGCCTTATAGTGTTTGAGAGTTAACCAGTACCAGGACTCTTCCTGTGGGAGAAATTCCTTCTGCACCACAGCTTTGGTGCTGTCTCTCCTTTCAGGACTGAGCCCCCCAAAGTGCATTAACACACTCCATACCTTCCACCTTCTTGTGGTTCCTTGAGACTTTTTCTTGAGAGTTTTTCTTGAGACTTTTCAACCCATATATTTTCTTAACTCAAGTGACCTGTTCCATAGGCAGAATAATTGGGTCATCTGTTGGCACAGTGGTATGTGGGTCTTATACAACCAGTGGTGATATGCAGTGACAGCAGCATCAGAACCCAGTCCCACACAAGCCAGGATTTCCTTCTTCATGTCACTGCATTTATAGGTGTGCGCTGGTGGCAGTGAAAAGTAGGCCACTTGGGCCTCACCTGTGAAAAAGGCATGAGGATCTCTTTCTACTGTTCCTCATCTGAGACAGGAAGGGGAGTAAACAAGGACAGAACCCTGCTGGACACGTTGCTGTTTGAATTTCTCTGAATGTATTATTTATTTATTTATTTTGTCATGGAGGTTGGGCATTGGCCAGTTGCCCACATTCTCTCTCACTGTGAGCATGGCTGGGCTGTCAAGCAGCACATTTCGCAATCAACACAAGAAACAGGTAGTAAGTTAACATGTTTTAACACTGTGGACAGCCCTATGCTGGCTTGTTTGGCTGTTTCAGTGCGACATAGCACCCATCCTCCACCACAACAATTAATAGAACACTGTAAAAGTCTTTTTAGCATGATTCTGCAGTATCCTGCCACTGTGATTATGATCAGTGCAGAGAATAGTGTGTAGCCCTAATACTACTTCCACAGTTGTTTCAGAATGATGGTTTTCTGAACTGAATGGCAGGCGTTTTGTGAATTTGGTTCAGTTAAGTTCTACTTAACTGACTCTCGTTATAAATTCACTTTGGATTCATTTGTATTTTTGCTGAGTTAAATAGACTTCTGTTCTGGTCCACCTGTTAATATATATAATATTTAGCTACACCATACTAAGATTTAAAATTGTCTAAAAGACTTGATTTTGTGTAAACAAAATGGAGAATACAGAATGGAGAAGGACACTGGCTTTTAAATAACGATCAGGATTATCAAAGCTTAAAACACAACAGTCTTTGCTGGCAATGTTGATATGGGAAACAGGGTTTATACTGCCATGCCTGGCTTCACTTTGCTTCCTTTCATCAGTGCAGTTCTCTAGCAATACATTCTGACACTGTTTAACAAGGCCAGATCTGAGAAGTACAACAGTGTTCTGGGTGGGCTGTTGCATTCGTTCAGTCTCCCGCTGGCAACTGATTCCTAATGATAATAATGATCAGAACGCAACTGTTTATAAAAGCTGTTAAGGGAAAGGTAATAGATAACGGATTAAAGGATTAGAGTATCTACCAGCACATGTGCACTCTCTCAAGACATTAAGATGTTAAGTCCATCATGATGCTAAAATAGAGGCTATATCAGAAATTGTGTTTGCTGAACTAAAGACTAATGGACAAGGAAATTAAAACAGAGAAACACTGTGTATTTGCATACATTAAACAAAGTGAAAAACAACTTATAAACAGATAATAAAAGATGGAAGTGTGACAGAAGAGTAGAATGTCAGTGTTCTTAAGTGATGTTTGATGTCTCTGAATGGTTCACTCACAAGGTTTCTCTCTTAGTTGAGTATGCATTTGATAATACTCAACAGGAAACACATGCATTAAATAAAGCATGAGGAACATTAGACATACTTAGACAATACCTATGTTCATTAGACATAGATCAATACCTATATTCATTAGATATAGATCAATACCTATATTCATTAGACATACTTAGACAATACCTATGTTCATTTGACATAAAACAATACTTATGTTCAATGAGACATTGTTGAAAAGAATATCAGTGCATATTATATATGCACATACATCTTAAAAGGTTGGACAAAACCCACTGAACACAAAACACATGAAGTGCGCAGCAAATATGATTTTCTTTTTTTACTGTTTTTTCCACCCCTTTTCTCTGGCTATGTTGAAACGCTTTTAATTAGAAAGACAGTGAGTCTCCTGTCATGCTGAACGGTGAAAATGAAAAGAAGCTGGAAGAAGCTCAGCGAAACTTGATAAATGAAATTTGAGAAAAACCTTCAATTTAATGAACACACTAATGAATAGCCAAAGGGTCAGGGGAGTAAACATAGCACTAGTCAAACAGACAAGATTTAATTTTAACATGTATGAATCTGGATTTTCATTAAGGATTTTCCCCCAGTTTCAATTGTGATTTCAGTTCACATTATTACATTATCTTTGGCATTCCCCAAGCCACATTTCTGTGTTGTATTTTCATAAAAAATTCACATGCTTGAAACCTTATTGTTTTTGTTATTAGTATTTTCTTCCTTATTTTCTCTTCTAAAACTCAATGTGCATACCAAGCTGTAAGGCCTACTGGTTTGAAACCTGGTCCATAAGCAGTAAATCATCCTGTTGAATGATATGAGGTTGATCAGCCAGTGAGGGGCACTATAGCTCAATGTTAAACGGTAATTTTTCTTTAATGCTGTGATGCATAGAGACACAATTCCATTTGAATTTTTTGCTAATTTGCATAATATTCTAAACCTACTTTTGTGAGTTAGTCGTTGGTTTTATTTACCAAGTCTCCACAAAATGAATGTCAAAATTAATTCAAAATTAACTCAAAAATTATCAAAACTATTTTGACATTTGCAAACAATCTGGCTGTCATATGTCAAGCAACAGCTCAGCGGCGGAGCTACTGCTATTGCAATTTGATAAACAAGCAGATCTCTTACTTGGTTTATCATAGGAACATGCAGCTGAATACAAATCATACACTACAGAGAGACAAATACATTTACAACTAGATGTGCAGTTCCTAAAGGAACTACTAGAGTGCTTGAAAAGAGCTGCAAGAGTGCGTGTGTGTGTGTATTTGACTGTGTGTGTGTTTCTGTGTAGGTCAACAAGACCTCTTTAGGTCTTATGTCTGTGATGAGATATTTTAATACGTCAGAAAGGACAAGTTTCTCTATCATTAGAAATTAAAATGGAGTTTCTAGGTGATAGTGAAATACAGCATTTCCTGCTCTAAAAACAGAGCGGAGAGTTGACATTCCAAACCTTCCACCATTCATTTTAATGGGGAGGGCAGAATTTTTTATTTCAATTTTATTCAGTTCTATACATCAGATCGACTCCAAAAATACATAACACAGGTCTCAGACCCAAGATCTTCAAAACGCAGTTTGAATGGAGTTAAGCGTTAAGCGATTCAGGCTGTATTAATTGCAGAAATGTGAGGAAGAAGAAGAAGGAAGAAGAAGAAGAAGAAGAACCAAGATAACGATAAAGTGCTTTTCAAGCACTATAATTATAAGTGTTGTCATAAACCACATTTTTCTGCTGTTGTCAATTGTTTGCATTGCGGCACACACTTTTAGAAATAGTCCTATGGTTTTCAGTCACACTGAAAAAATTGGTCTTCCAGTAATCTTCATAGTCTGAAACTAAATGTTAATCAAAGATAAAATCTGACTTAGTGACACTATGTCTTAATAACACGTTGGTCAAACAGGTACTGGAGTGACTTTTCTGAAAACCTGATGATTCCTGTTAATCATCCAAAAGTTTGATCCAGATTAGCCATGTGGAGGCTTTGTTTTCAAATTTGATCCAGATTAGCCATCTGCAAACTTTGTTTTCAAATTTGATCCAGATCTGGAGGCTTTGTTTTCAAACCTAAATGACCCAAAATCAGGAAAAGGAGGTCACAGAGTAGTCATGCAGCTTTTAGTGTGTGCAAATTTACAGACATACATGTAATGACAGTATGATATTAACTGCCAAGTTTGAGCCAGATCATATATTGGGAGGCAAAGCACATATGCCTACTTTGCGCATAACCACCAGCCTGTTTTAAAATGTCCAGAAGTCAGGAACAGTAAATAAATATGGTTTATTCTTGTCAACAGGGGGCGCTATAACATTGAAAACATATTTAAAAGTGAACAACTTAGTCATTCCATTTGTGTTTAAATTGGGACTAGGCCTTGATTTTATTAATTTCAAACATGGGTCTAGAAAAAAGCTGGAGAGCGTTCTTAGGAAATCATAAAAAATAGGTTGACCTTTACTATGGATAATTTTCACTATAGCTACCATGTAAGTCAGTGTCAGATTTTCACTGAACCTCACATATATGAATGATGAACTTTCATCAATGTGAGGTGTTTTTAGGTCAACTGCCAAAGTGTGAATGTGTTGCAGAGTTGTGCTTGGACCCTTTATTGCCTCTTGCATCTATATTTTATTCTTTGTTTTCAGTGAGAGGGGTTTTATCCTGGTCTTTCTCTTTTTGAGTCGTTGAAGAAATAATCATTGATAGAAAACCATGTAATGTGTTCTCTGTCAATGCTCTATCCTTGCCTTTATGTTCTTAGTGGTGACATGTTTCCTCTGATAAATGTACTAATGGGTATTGTTGAGCAGTAGGTCCATCAGTCCAGAGCTTTCATCTCCAAACCACTTTGGGCCGGCCTTCTCACAAGATATTAGTCCATTTCAGACCTCTGTCATAGCTGTTATTATGTCTTTCTTGTTTCTTTTTGTTTTTTTGCTGTTGCAGGATTTCCACTATAACTTTTTTCTGTTTTTCACCCCTCTGTCACAATTCAATAATAACATAAACCAGATGTAACTCTCCACTGACTGATGCCTGTTTTATACTCTCCCAATGAATAAAACAATTCCAACAATTAGGTCTCTAATCCTATTCATTTATTCTTCGTTTCTTCTCTTCTGGTCCTTTTGTCCTTGTTCATGCGATTTTATTCTCTGTTCTCTCTATTCGCTCATTTTAACTTCCTGTCTTTATCTGTTATGGGTATGTTTATCTTCTAACCCTTTGCCCCTCTTGATATTTTTTTTTTTTCAGATGAAATTGACATGCTTGAGCGTCTCTGGCTTTCTGGGATCTGCCATAATGATAAGATTGAGGTTATGAGCTCTAAGCTGGACATAGACAACATGGCAGGAGTTTTCTACATGCTTCTGGTGGCTATGGGCTTAAGCCTTCTGGTCTTTGCCTGGGAGCACCTGGTTTACTGGAAGCTCCGCCACTGCTTGGGTCGTTCAAAGGGACTGGATTTCCTGCTGGCCTTCAGTCGGGTTAGTCTTCCCTTAATCTTTATCATGAAATGTTCTCCTTTTTCCAGTGTCATTTGTAGCACTGGATCCTCAATCTGGGGATTTAATGGTTATAATATACTAATGTGCAGAAAGCAGACCTTAAATGTCTAAAACTTAAAAGCATTTTGTGGAAACAGATGTTGTGACAACACACTATATTCCTGCTCAGTACACAGAGATTTTACGAAAGTCTGCCAACTCTATCATTGTATCAGACAAGACTGTGTAAATGTATCATTAATTCAGTGCATATTTCTTCTGTGTGGTTTCATATTTACATTGTGCAAAAATACAAATCCACCCAAAAATCTTCTGAGGAAATGAAATGTTGCATATTTTTGTATATGTTAGGCATTCAAGTAAGATCAGAAACTCCATTTTCCAATTACATTATCTTTATCTACCTAAAAGTTAGTTGAGGCTCCACGATGTGCTGTCTTACATGATCAAAGTACCGAATGTATTGACTGTATGCTAATGCTAATATTTCAAGTCTCGTGTTTTACTAAAATTTTCCTGTCTCTGAATTCCGGTCACTAAGGAAAACCAGCATATATCATACTTCAGAGTTTCTTTCATGTCATCTTTTATAGGGCATGTATAGCTGTTGCAGTTTTGAAGATGAAACGGCTTCTGGAGGCCCCCAAAGCACTCTTCCACAATACCATCATGTCTCTCCTATGCCCCCTCCTCCAACGCCTCATGTGGTCACCACTGCTGTAGCCAGTCCTCCCATCTCTATGGCACAACAACAGCAGCAACAGCAGAAACATCACCAGCAACAACAACCTGTGTACAATGCCCTTCTTCCTGGTTCTCCACCAACAGCTGGGCTTTCAGGCATGGCTCTTGGTCCTTCAAACAGCCCAATTCTTGGAGCGCCCATGCCATGCTCTACATTTTTACCTCGTCATGATCGACGACTGGCTGTGGTGGATCGATGGACACGTCCAAAAACTGAAAAAGCGAGTGGTGTCAGCAGCGGCATCACAGATGTTACACAGTTCCCACAGGCTATTCCTCCTCACTGGGCTGCAGTTGGTGCAGGGGAGGGGGGTCTGGATGAATACAAGAGATACTATGGCCCAATTGATCCAGAAGGCCTAGGAGTCTCTGCAGAGCCACAAACTGTAGGTTCCCAAACTCCAAAAGCCACCCATCGAACAAAGCCCTCTGGAAACCCCAGGGTACCACCAAAAAGCCAGCCTTCTGGCCACTTACCCATAAACCCAGCTTTGTCTCATCCTTCTCCACCACAGCCATCACTTTGGAGAAGAAGCAGTCTCTCAAAGAGGAAGAGCTCAGGGGGACCCCTTTATGAAAATATCCTACCTTTGGGACGGAGAGGTGGGGGCAAGTATGGAGGGAGGGATGGAGGAGGCAGAAGAGGCCGTCATCCTCCTCCTCCATTGCCTCTTCCTATACCTGTTCCCCTCTCCTCCCCCACCCAAACACCTCCTTCACCCTCACCTTCTGTACACTTCACATCCAGCTCCTCCAGTACCTCCAGCTCCTCTTCCACCTCCTCTTCTGTGTCAGTCTCACGATCTAATTCTCCTTCTTACTCCTCCACTTCTTACTCATCATCACAGAGCTTCAGATACAGGGCTGGTACAAGAGACATGTATGAGGAGTACGACACAGATGAGCTTACAGAGGAATCTAGCCTTCTTTTAGGTAGGAGAAAAAGTCGATCACGCATGTCCTCTCGATCTCTGCCCTGCAGTCCTCCACCTCCACCCATCCCACCCCGTAAACCATGGCCACAGAAGGTACAGATGAGAGACAGAGCAGGCAGCCAGCTGGCACAACTTCAGGAGTGGTGGGCATCATGGGGTGAAAAAGAGAGTGTTAAAAGAACAGTTGGTGGGAGAGGCAAGGGCAAGGAAGAGAAACGGCATCACAAAGAGAGAGAAAGGGAGAGAAAGAGGAGAAAGAAGGGTCGAAAGAAGAAGAAGAGGGAGGAGCGTGAAAGGGAGAGAGAGCGCAAAAGGCGTAAAGTGAAAAAGAAGAAGAAAAAAGGGGAGAAATCCAGACGAAGGGAGAGGGATAAACACCCTGTACAGGCGGAGGGTGACACTGAGAGGAAAGAAGTATTTGAAAAAGAGATTGAGCAGGATTTCCCCCCCTACCCTGCATTGAGGCGTAGCTCTTTCCGGAAGAAAAGTGAAAGCTCTAATCGGAGTTATGAGTGGGACATATCAAGAGAGGGTGGAAGGAGGGAGAGAGATGATCAAATGGGTGATGATGATGAAGGAGGTAGGGGAAGAGAAAAACGGCACAGAAGCTCTCCATCCCATCACCATTCCAGGCCAAGGTCTAGCAGTAAGCGCTGTCCTACATCAACTAAACACTCAACATCTGTCAAATTTTGGGGTAGTGAAAACCCTAATTCTGAGTCACCATCATCATTTCTACCCCTGTTACCTCTTAACTATAAGAGAAGGCAATCTTTTGGGTCTGAGAGAGAGGAACGTGGGAAAGGAGGTGAGAGTCGACCTCTTTTAGGAAAGAATGGAAGAAGTAAATCTCGCTCAAGAGAAGGCTTGTCATTCCATGAATGGGATTCAGAAGAGGAAGAGGAGGAAGAGTCAGAAGAGGAGCGAGGAAGAAGAAGAGAGAGCAGAGGGATGGAATCAGAGTCTGAAAGGGAGAGAGAGAAAACTGTTGAGCTCTACACAGACGATGATGGTTCTTCAGGAGAATTTGGTAAGTTTGAGAGATACTGGGAGGGACATGAAGGAAGAGCCATAGGAGGCATTGGGGGTGGAGGCTGGTTTTTTGGCACATATCCTGCTAGAGAAAGAGGGGGCAGCGTAAACAGTAGAGACGACTTTTTTTTGGGATTGGGAGGTGGAGAAAGCAGTTGGGGTTTTGGAGGCGGATCAGGATGGGGTTCTGGAGGTTTGGGATCAAATCAGTGTCCACCACCACCTTTAACTCCTCCACCTCCACGAAGATACTGGTCTGTGGATAAATTACCTGTAAAGACTGAAAAGAAATCCAAAAGCAGACCCCAAGACAAGAATCGAGGCCATACTGCCTGTTCCTGCCAGTCACCCCACCACTCTAAGTGGAGCCGTGTGACCTCTCGGAGTCAAGAGGAGCTACTGCCTCACTGCCAAAGTTTCAGCAGCACCACCCGGGCCAAACGGCAGTCCTCCAAGCTGGACAGGGTTCAAAGCCAAATTAAATCTGGAAGTCAGTCTAGCCTCAGTGTCCAGAGATCACAACGCTCTGAAAGGTCCAGAGAGCCAGCATCACCTCCTCAGACTCTGTCATCATCTCTGCCACCCCCTATAGTCCCTGCTCTCCCTGCACCTCCATCATCCTCTCACCCAATCCATGTTCCTCCACCCACTTCCTCCTCCTCTGTCTCATCTCCATCAGCAATTTCTTCAACACCTGGTGCCCCCCATCCCTCCTCCATGTCCTCTTCCAGTGCCAAGCTCCAGTACCAGAGACTGCGATCAGTGCCCCAAAGGTATCAGTCCCCACATCTTCCCCTCAAAACCAAGAGTTTGTGCTCGCGTCGGGGTTCTGCCCACTTCTCCAGTGTGGAGAGTGAGGTCTGAGGCACATCATCAAATGAGAGACATTAGTAAACAGTCTGGGGACGGTTCAGTTGATTGCTCTGAAGGATAATTCTTACTGGCTCAAAACAGTGAGGTGGGGCCCCTTAATTTCTTGCACAAAGCTCTGCTTCTTACAGACAGGTGAATTGGGGTGTTGCACACATTGTGGCTTTCCTTTTTTACTGCATAAGAATGGTACTGCCTTGCTAACAACTCTTATTTTTGTTAGGTGGGGAATGCTAAAATGCAACTGGCTTTTCTTCTGTCATTTCTCTGGGTCAGGGGTCAAATATTCCGGATGAATGTGGTGTGTCTTTGAATGTTGTGATGTTCATGGACTCATCATGAGCCATGGATTTTCAGAGGCAGAAACCATTTTACCAGTCCCTGTACTGTCCATCCTCTTTCCTCCAGCTGTTTGAGCTTTGAATTCTGACATAACCATTGCGTGTATTTGTATCTCAAGGGATGCATTTACTAAGAAAAGTAGCAGTTTAGAATTGGTCCCCCTAAGAACATATCCCCTACCTCTAAAGACTCGCATCTAGCATTCTGTGTGTCTTTGTCAGCGTGTTTGTATTCTTAACAACAGGGTAAGTCAACCATGACTGATCTAATATTGGCTCATTGAAGCTGAGTGCCAAACATAAATGGAGCTTTCGCGCAGTCAAATCAGATTTACATCTCATTCTCCTCCCTTGAGCAATACATAATTATCTACAGTGACACATTCAATACATATGTTTTATATTCACAAATTTCTATACAATAATATAGATGCAGTAAAAAATGAAATGTAGTGCAGGCTTCTTAAGAAAAAGAACATTTTCATACACAGGTCCTTCATTAGCTGTGCAACCCACATGCTTCACTTTACACAGCTGATGATGGACTTTTGTCTGAAATGTCCTGTTTCTCTGGAAACTTTGTGTACTACACTACAATTTTTACTATGTTTACATCTTTAACCACAGTAGACAGAAGTTACTCCCTGTTATCTTCATAATCTGAGGTGATGAGTTATTAAGAACAAGAGCACTGTGCTATATAATATATAATATTGGGCACATGCAATGTTTCAACTACCTAAAGAGTTTAGTGGCTGTCCTTCATGTCTGAATGTACATGTTGCCATAATAACACAGCGTGCTGCAACCAAGAAGACACTTCGTAAGATCGTAGCTTCTGGGGGGAATGTCTTCAAGTCTATCAAGTTTTGGATGTTTCAAAATTGTTTAAATAGCAAAGATTACAGAGCTAGCCATACTGCAGTGCTGTATCCTCAATCAGATGTCAATGTTAGATTTAATGTATGTATTTATTAAAACCTGCATTTATTCAGAGAGTGATAAGCAGGGGAGCACTGTTTACAGTTAATCACTGTGTTTTTACACATTTTTTTACTAACTGCTCTGCTCTGTTACTTTACTAGTTGGTGCAACATCCATACTAGTTTGCACAGGCCGCAGCAAAGGTGAAAACTAATCAAACAGACTCAAGTTAGATATGACTGTAAATTGATTCTGTTAAGGCAAGATCCACCGAATGCTTTTTGGTACTTTAAGGAAAGACTACTAATGATGATCAGAACTTTGGTGGAAGATCTTTTCGATTATTTGCTTATACCATTAGCCTAATGCTGGCAATTGAATTGATTGATGATTGATTGTGAATAATGCTAAGGGCACCCGCATGTTGGCACCAGGCCTGAGTCAAATATGTATTTTTGATATTTGTGGCAGCATAATATTTGATTCAGCATTTTAAAATGTATTATTTCACTTTATATTCTTATATTATTATTCTTTTTCTGATGTAAATTCAAATCAGATTTTAGCTGTTAGCTCAACTAATTTCAATTTGAGTTGAAATTCTAATTTCTAATTGAAATTTTAATCTCTTTTATTATTCAAACAACCTTCAGTCCAAAAATGACTGCTAGCATATTTGACCCAGTTCTAAGCACAGACCAACAGGCTACTTTTGTTTCTTTGTTCTTGTGACTGCATCTGAGCCATATTAAGCTTATCTATTGTATGCTGAGCTTTTAAAAAAACAGTGCTAATTAATTGGAGTATATATTGTTGTCAATGGTCTGAACAATAATGTCAAGATACTGTGCACTATAACGGATGACTGTGATGAACAAATCAAGGGCAGTAAAATTTATTTTAAATCCTCAAAAGCCAGAATCAATGACATATTGTTTTAATGTCACATATTTCTTACAAACTCACGTAGGCATTGTTTATCTTGACATTATAATTTAGTGTTTGGCAGCATATATATATATATATATACATCCTTTTATTCCAGTTTTGATTGTTGTGCAATACTTGTCTGGATTACTTTATATATGGATGTACCTCATATATGTGTTTGTGAAGTTTAGATAGCAATAGAGAAATAGCTGTTCAGCAAGCCAGTCTCTCTGAAGACAAAAGCATTGTTTTAATTTATATTATCAGATTTTATGATTAAGATACATATAATACTTGCAAGTAATGGTTTTAGATTCTCTTTTGTTCCATTTTATATTCACATCAGTTCAGTAAAGATTTAGTCATTTAGCTGTTATAAGATTTTTGGGAAGATGCTTTATTCTTTGATCATAAAAATGTGAAATACTAACGATGGGCAAATGATCATCTAGATAAACCCACCACCAATCAGTATTTAAACATGATCATCTAGATAAACTCACCACCAATCAGTATTTAAACATGATCATCTAGATAAACCCACCACCAATCAGTATTTAAACATGGCCACTTTTTCTCTATTTGTGTCTTTGTGTTGATAGTGTCTTCTTTTTTACTGTGGTGGATAAGTCTGTTATCTAAATAGCAGCGTATATATAAATATAATATATTTCGAAGATATTATATATATATATATATACATATATATATATATGTTTACCTACTAAATTTGTTCTCTATGAATTGGTCTTTTTGTGTCTTTGTCTGTCCTCACTTGTCTCACACCCACTGATATCAGAGACCAGTGTTCTACTGTGTTAATTAGTCACATGGCCGGCCATCGACCACTATGAGTTCAATTCACTGTTGCTGTGACCGAAGCGTGTGTGTGTGTGTGTGTGTGTGTCCAAATGACCGCGTCACTGTAGTAAGAGTTTGGGCCATGGTGGTGGGAATTTTTTGGGAGTAATTAAAAACTCCTCAGTGAATTCAGTGGACTCCTCTATGTGAGCCATGTGTGCGTGTTAAACAGAATGCTGCCCTCTGTATTGCCGAGTCACAAGCTTTGCATTATGCAGTATGTCGCACATGGATGTGGCTTTGTAAGTATGTATGTGTGAGTGTGAATGTGTGTGAGTGTGTGTGTGTATGTGTGTGCTCTGTCTGTGCCAAGCTACAATGCATTTTACCGAAAACACACACACATACACACACACGTGCGCGCATACCAGCGCATGCATACAATCCGCGCACACATACACGCACACATGCACACATCATGCTGCTCTGTATACTCTATGGCGATGTAGCTGAGCAGAGCCAGTTCTGTTATATGCCACTCTGTGCCAGGATGGCAGGGCCACTGTGCCACTGTGTTTGGTTCCTTGTGCCATACTCTGCTCTGCAGGGGATCCACGCGGGGGCCACGTGCTGGGCCACTCGATCATGAGAGAAAATACTATGCTGTGCTGCAAGCAGAACAGAATAAAAGACTTTTAATATGACAAATGGCTGCTGTTTTTTTTGTCCCAATTTGGTTTATACTCTAAACCCTCCCACTGCAGGTTCAGAGTATTTTATACTCTAAACCCTCCCACAGCAGGTTCAGAGTATTTTATACTCTAAACCCTCCCATGGCAGGTTCAGAGCATTTTATAGCTATAGTTAGTTTATGAAATAATTTCTAAGGCATTATGTATTTAGGTGAATTGTATAATCTGTACCATTATACCAAATAACACTGTACCATTATAACATCCCAATTATTACTAAAACAAGGATATTTAAAATACAGATCATCATAGGTTAGAAGCATGTTTAATGTCTCAGAAACTTCATGTTTCTCCTGTGTTAATTGCATTTAGTCAGGATTCCCAACAGTGTAGTACAACTGATCAGTAATTAATTCTACCTTCAGGCAATCTGCTATCATATGCTAATTAGAAAAATCAGGTGGCTCAACCAAAATTGTGGGAAGGATTTTTACTTTGTTAAGATAGGTTCATCTCTAGTCTCCCATCTCAGATGTTGCAAACTACCACAGTCTTAAACTGTCTTAAAGGAACACACTTCCATCAGTCCACACCCATACTACCATGATAATGTTAAACTGTCAAAACATTTAGTGATAATAACAAAACAATAAGGACATTTAAATAATTTTGACATTTCAATCATTTTCAAACCGCATCCAATTCTAAGGTAATGGCATCCAATTCTAAGGTAATGGCATGCGCTTAGCAATGTGGTTTGGGGCCTTGTGTAATCACTACCAGCTATGATATTACAGGGACAGGCAAACTGGAAAAACAGTATCAAATAAGAGTCATTCCCTCTGAACCTGGAGTTTTATAGAAAGCTGAAAGCATGTGGGATTATAGACCTGCTGTAGTTTTACGTTGAACCAAAACTAATGGGTAAATATACCCACTTGTAACCTTTTTTCAAAACCATTATGAAAAAAATAAATATGCCATAAGATGTATCTTGAGGCACGTTAGGATTTGTTGAAAGGCCATTATTGGACACTCAATAATGTCAGTATCTTGTGTGACCACTATTTGCCTCACGCAGTGCAACACATCTCCTTTGTAGAGTTGATCAGGTTGTTGATTATGGCCTGTGGAATGTTGACGCACTCCTCTTCAATGAATATGTGAAATTGCTGGATTTTGTCAGGAACTGGAACACGCTGTCATATACACCAATCCAGAACATCCCAAACATGCTGATATGTCTGGGGAGTATGTTGGCCATGCAAGAACTGGGATGTTTTCAGCTTCCAAGAATTGCGTACACATACTTGCGACATGGGGCAATGCATTATCATGCTGCAACATGAGGTGATGGTCATGAATGGCACAACAATGGGCCTCAGAATGTCATCACGGTATCTCTGTGCATGAAAAGGAAGGATTCATTTGTGAAGAAAACACCTCTCCAACATTTAACATGCCATTGAATGTGAGTATTTGCACACTCAAGTCAGTTATGACAACTACAGTCAGGAGGAGACCCCGATGAGGATGACTAGCATGCACATGAGCTTCCCTGAGTTTCTGACAGTTTGTGCAGAAATTCATTGGTTATACAAACCGATTGTTGAAGGAGCTGTCAGGGTGGCTGGTCTCAGATGATCTTGGGGATGAAGATGTGGAGGTCCTGGCTGGTGTTGTTACACGTGGTCTGTGGATGTGAGGCCGGATGCACTGCCATATTTTCTGAAATGCCTTTGGAGACAGCTTATGGTAGAGAAATGAACATTGAGAACAGCTCTGGTGGACGTTCCTGCAATCAGCATGCCCATTGCACACTCCCTCAAAACCTGCAACATCTGTGGCATTGTGCTGTGCAATAAAACTGCACATTTTCAAGTGGCCTTTTATTGTGTCCAGCCTAAGGCAAGAATCATGCTGTCTAATCAGCATCTTGATAAGACACATCTAATCACTCCTTACAGATTTAAACAAATTTGTGAACAATATTTGAGGGAAAAAGTCTTAGATCTTTGAGCTCGTAAAAATGGGAATAAAAACAAGTGTTGCGTTTACATTTTTGTTCAGTGTAATTAAAATATAGCTAAAATATATGTTAAATAAACAAATAGATATGTAAATGTGTCAAAATCAAGCAATGATTGGGTGATCAAAGATTCAGTGCAGTAATGTCTACTTGAACAGAACATAAGTGAAAGCTAAATTATATAGCTTGGCTTTCAGCCTCAATTTGAATTCATCCAAAATCAGCGCTTTTGAGCTCCTGTGACAGTCGATTCCTTGTAAGGGTTGCTGAACAGCGATTCTTTCTAAGTCCTGCTTTCCCATGCTTAGTGTTGACCTTAGGTATTACAAACTGATGTCTCAGTGATCTGAAAGTCCTGCCCAGATTATGCTGCTTGACTGCACATCAAAGAGATGACCTGGAACCACACTGTAACCTGGTTGAACACTGTAACCTAGGACCACAGTGTAACCTGGAACCACACTGTAACCTGGGTGGACACTGGAACCTGGAATTTCTTGTGCTTTCTAAGGAATGTTTCATATTGTTAATATTCCTTCAGAAGGATAGGAATAACAAAACCACATAAATACAATAATAGTTGAACTGAAAAGATGACTCGACATTTTTTATCTTACAAGGGAATCTTAGGCCTTATCAAAAAACATCAGCTTTATGTGGGATGATACTGGTCTTTATGTGGGATGATGCTGGTCTTTGGGTTTTGATCTTTAATTCCTTTACTTCATTATTCACATGCAAAAAATCTACAATAATAAAATAAACAATTGTGTGCAGGGCATGTTTTTAATCTAGGTTTATATTAGAGTAACCATTAGTGAGATACTTTAAGTAGCTTTGTCCTATTCAGATGTAGCGGTACTGGATCCACTTGATGTCATTCCAGTACTTCTGATCTCTGACTACAGACAGAAATGTCTGATCATTTTTCTGCTCTCCCAATTCTCAAGTATCAAAGTGCAGGAATTTCTTCAAGAAAGAAGAAAAGGCAGATTTACAAAAGTCAGAGAAAGAAAGAGAGAGAGAGAGAGACATAGAGCTTCAAGATATACAGTAAAGAGAAAGAGAGAGGCATGGGGCTTCAGGATATACAGTATAGAGAAAGAGAGAGGCATGGGGCTTCAGGATATACAGTATAGAGAAAGAGAGAGGCATGGGGCTTCAGGATATACAG
>JAOXYF010000005.1:20886152-20898200 GCA_028565775.1 Sternarchorhynchus goeldii | reverse complement strand
GTCCCACCCACAGTCCCTCCCAAAGTCCCACCCACAGTCCCTCCCACATTCCCACCCACAGTCCCTCCCACAGTCCCTCTCAAATTACTTAACTGGGCCTTTCTCTTGCTCTCCCTTCTTATCTGTCTTCCTCACTTCAACTTCTCTTAAAAATGCTGTTTTTGTACTGGGAGTGTGGACAACACACTGTGTGCTGTATTTGTGTGTGTGTGTGTGTGTGTGTGTGTGTGTGCTGTATGTGTGTGTGTGTGTGTGGGCTGGGTGGTGAGGTTATGTGATACAGATTCTGATGGTGAATAACACTGCAGGTAATAAGGCATGGGAATGCAGTCAGCATGTACATAACTGCATATGGTTACGATATTGTTGCGCTCTAAGGTTTTATTGAATGTTGTTAACCTTCCTAACTTTCTAAAGTTGCTAACCCTTCCTAACTTCCTAATGTTGCTAACCTTCGTAACTTCCTAATTTTGTTAACCCTTCCTAACTTTCTATTTGAGTGTTTTCTATTTCAGACTTTATCATTTGTCATTCTGTCTCTCTTGTTGTTTTTCATTATCACACCTTTCTGTTTCTCTGTCACAGTCAAAAGATGCTGAGCACAGTTTTTTCTATGCAATAGTGTTTTTCTTCTTCTCAGTCATCGTCTACATGTCTCTTGTTCATTTCCCACCCCACCTACCACATCTATCCCACCCCCCTTTTTGGTCAACACAAAGTGAACTAGGCTGAGAATATCATGCCTTTAAACCACTGCTGCAGTTTCCACATGAGTATACATGAAACCGTTTGGGTAACCCCAGTGTTCATTTTTGTAATTGACTACCTTTTATGCCCCTCCCACTCTGTCCCCTTCCCCCACTCGCTCTGATTGCCTTGTCGTCGTCACTCTCCATTTTTTCTGCTGAACACATGGTTCCTGTTCCCTACATATCGACTAGCCCTCAACGCAGCCTAATGGGAACACTGAAGACTGTGCATGTTATTAATGTGAGCACTTATTACACATTAAGCATGTAGTGGGTGGTAAGAGTATGTGTGGAAAACACTGGATCTGAGTAAAATATATTAATATATAAAATACATATTGAAATGCATTAATATGTTTTTAAATATTTATTTTACACCATGTCATATGAGACATAGTAATAATGTGGGCATTAGGTTTGTCCTTGCATTCATATACAGCATTCAGTTGGCACGATTCTGTACTATTTTTATCTAACATGTATTGGGTTTCCTTACTAGTGATCTATAAATAGACAGAGAAAAAAGATGGGGCAAGAGAGAGGGACAAATAGTATGCAGATAGAGGGAGGAAGAGCAAAGAAGATGGACGATTGAAAATCTAGTCCTCCTTTTCTTGGGTGGCCTCCTTTGGACCAGAGTGGGTCGGCAGACTGAGAAAGGTACTGAGCATGGGAGAGTGTCACTCTGTGATGACAAAAACTCAGTGTGGCTGTTAAAACATGCACCTCCAGAACTCACATTCGCATACAGGTATAGCATGCATACAGCAGTGGGGGCATTAAACGCACACACTGTCATTCAGCAGCTGCTTCAGGTTCAGCCACAGGAAATGATTCTTTTAGGCAGCGGACTTTGGGCTGCTGGTGGTCTGTCAGCACATAATCCCGCTTCAAAACTAGCTTTGTGGCACTGTTCAGGAATTTCAAACTCAATTCTTTTTCCTGCAGCCTACTGAGAAAGTCTTAAGCAGTCTTTCTGACAGTTTAGCTGTCAGAAACATAATTTTGTTTCATTTACTCGTTTGGTAAAAAATGTACTTTTTTCTTTTATCAAGCTAATGTAACCAATACAACCTTGGCCTTAAGGACAGGGCTTAATCTAAGAAAAGGTTGTGTATGAATTCACATCACACAGCAGTCTCAGATCACCCCCAGAATTCGGCATACTGACAAATATTTCATGGATTGATTATAAAAGTGGAAATTCAATAATCACCTTTTGTCACATCAGTTAAAAGCTTTTAGAGTTTTAGTCTCTGAATTTTGGACTTGGCACAAAAACACACTGCTGTCATCTAATCAGCCATTTATGTTAGGTCCCATCAATTTTATGTGTGTACAAAAGACAAGGATTCCTCGGTGTCTTATCCTGACAAAAGATTACATCGCAGCTGCAGTCCTTTGTCTGTTAACCAATTCCAAATCTAGACATGGCCCACAGTTTTCAGAGCACAATAGGTATGTCAAAAAATCCTTTATTTATGACAGTACGTACAAGGACAGTTTCAGCCTTAAGGTCAGCTGCATGATGAGATACACAAGATCTGATATTGAATCACACCTACTTTAGATCCACTAGCAGGAATCTGAAATGTGTGATCATCTCTTATTCTGTCCATAATTGATCAACATTAGGAGTGTTAGGCTGGTAAAATATGGGGTTAAAGGGTGTTGCATGCAAATGTGAAAAGCTTTATTTAGTCACTGTTACTACTTAGCCTGCTACACAGAAGAGACTCTGAAAAACCACCAGTTAAGTTCTAGTACAAACATAACAGAGACACTATCGTCTTGGCCTGCCTAAACCATGCAGTTTCTATGTAGCTGTTATTTCGAGGACCAGTCTTCTCTTCTTTTCATACTTTTCTATATTGATACGTGCTTATACTAGTAATATAAACTCAACAGTTTCATTAAGTGTACAAAACCACAGGATAAGACCTGAACAGAAGCTGTGTTATGCAATTCATTCATGCTTTCATGTCAATGCAGCATCTCTGGTGCAAAGACCATTGCAGTCAGGTTCAGGTGAGGATGTGGAGGTATGTTTTAGTTCAATGACACATAAATATCTCAAATTTCTCTTATTGTCATGATATGTGCTTGATTCAATGATCTCATCTTGCCATGCAGAGTTTGTATTAGCTGTTCTCCAACACTTCAAGAATGGTTCATTTCTGATTAAAGGACCATTGTTAGCTAGATAGTTGGAGCTGGTAAACTACTCTAACCCAAGCCACACTGCTATGCTTGGTAAATTGGTTCTGGGTCAATATCCAGACCCATGCCGCTACCAAACTATGCCACAACCAACATGTGGCTCAAGTCAGCTAGAGATATTTAGTGGTTGGGTAAACTTTTATGCTAGGTTGGGCCATTCACTCCTTAAAGAAAAGTCAATAACTGATTGTATTCTACCACACAGGGAAATTGGTTCCCCTCTTGGAAATCGCTGGAATGCCCCCATATGGTTTAGGGCTTTATTCCTTCAAGACTGTGGGATCATCTGTGGGTTTTTATATGTCACTAAGGGTTTCACAGAACAGGGTGAAGCAGAAACATTACTGGTATTTATCAAGTGCTGTATTACTAATGTTACTAATGGTTTCTTAATGTTACTAATGGTCCCTTAATGGTTCTTTAATGGTTTCTGATGGTTTCTTTACATTAATGACTCTTTTTAACTTTGTCTAGTCTTTCGTCTTTTATAATTGAAGTTCTTCCTTTATTTTTGTATATTTGACTTGCGTATCACTAGGAATTATTCACTGATTCTTGTTATATTCCTCTTTTGCAGTAATTATTGAAGAGAAACAGATCCACAAATTCTCAGCATATGAATTTTTAACATACAAGCATAAATTTTATGGCTATTATTGATCATGCATGTCACCATGTTATAAAAGATTTTCAAATGCAGTGTTTTCAGCTGGTGTTTGTGCATGTGTCTCTGTGTGTGTGTTTCTTCATTGTTTCATATGTTCTAGTGCAGGTGTGGACTGAGGAGCCTGAGGCTATGAAGTGTCGCACCTTGAACAACTGCTCACACACACACACACACACACACACACACACACACACACACACACACACACACACACATATGCACACACACTTATATGTACTGCAGTCCAGTGGTACTTCACTCGCTCTAGCAAAATAGAAAATAAGCATTAACATATTCACACTTTCACATATTCACACTTTCACATATTCACATATTCACTGCGGTGAGATCAATCCCCTTCTCTCTCACACAACACTCACACATGCACACGTTTGTTAACTGTTTTCATTATTCAATTTTTACATTTTTAAAGTAAAGCGCAATGCTCACAGAGCAGACTCTGCATGAACTTAACTGTTCATTTAGTAGGAGATCATTTAGTAGGTGAGAGTGCTCACTTCTTTTTTTTTTTTACCAGAAATGTGAATTTATCTGGACATGCATTGCACAGCTGGAAAGAAGCTTAAAACCATCTGACCTAATTGAGCCTCATCAGCGTGGCGTGTAGCTTACAGAATGTGTCAACTCTCTCTCTCTCTCTCTTTCTCCCTCCTTCTCTCCCTCTCTCTGTACTTCTCTGCTTAATCTTTCTCGCGCGTTTCCATTCTCATCCTCTTCCAACTGTCCCGCTCTGTCTATGCTGTGCTGACTGCTCGTGCCTCCCGCGCTTTGCACTGTAGTCCATTCAACCAATTCTCCGCAGTGCCGAAAGAAGGTAATGAGTGCAATGAAGAATTGAAGAGAGAGAGAGAGAGAGAGAGAGAGAGAGGGAGAGATAGACAGAGAGAGAGACAGAGAGAGAGAGGTGGACAAAAAATCCTCCAAGGTTTCCTTGTGTTTGGATCTTTCTCTCGGCGCCTGTGCACCGCTGACTGGGTCGCGCGGAGAGGGTGAGTGTATGGTGTATCTCCGTCATTATTGCGCGCTGCAGTATTTGACTCAAAACAACAAAACGAGTTACGGAGCACCGGAGTTTCACAGCTCCAGAGTCAGCATCAGAACATGTAACATGTATATGTATACCGTATATGTTTAGGTACTTCATCCAAATCTGTTAGCGGTAGTACAGAATGCAAAGCTCGTGAATTTAAAATGATAACAGAGAATTGTGACATTATGACGCTGAATTTATTAAAGGTATACGATAACATTTTGGTACTAAGCGTCTCTTTCGCTCTCTCTCATTCTTTCTCCTTCTCTCTCTTTTCCTCTCTCATGTTTGTATCTTAATTTTTCTTATGAATGGTCTACCTGTCGTTTTGATCTTAAATTGTGTCACGATTTAACGGTAACTGATGTACCGTTGATGTACTACTGGTTAAAGTGGGTGTACATGGATACAGAAGACACCACTTATTCTTATATGTGTCTAATGGAAGCTTGATCGTGTTTCAGAGTCTCATTGTAGTGTGCTGCCAGTGCTGCGGTAGGGATGTGCTGGTGTGTGTGTGTGCGTGTGTGTGTGTGTGTGTGTGTGTGTACCAGGCGGGGGACGACAGTGGGGGGAGACTGAGTAGAAAGTGACGCGGAGAGTGGCCGAATTAGATGCTTGGGTTGGTAATATATTTTATGTTGAGTCAGTGTGAGGTTTTCCCTGATTTTTATTTTAAGAAAGCAAAGGTACTTCATTCTTATGGTTGGGTTAGGCGCTTGGTTCATGAATGTATACATATAAATGTAAATGTGCATTACTCTCTCTCTCTTTCTCTCTGACCCTCGTCCTCTCCCTCTCTCTCTCTGCGGTTGTGTGCACGTGTGCATGAGAGAGACTGTCCTCTTAGATATTTTTGGACCAAGGATTTTCCCCATGTTCCCTGCTCCCACCCATCCACATTCAGTCTGACACTTTTTTCATTATTCATTTCCCTCCTACAAAATGCAGGTTTTCTCATGCCCTATTATCACATCTATTACTATTTTTTATGGTTACAAACTCTACTCATGCCAGTTGGCCTAATATGCTGACAGGAGAACATATTGCCTTCTCAACAGAAAACTACACCTCCTGGGCACCTTGCTCCCCACTCAACTGGACATGCCATCTGCAGAATCCCCAGTGCACCACGGGTGCTGTAGTTTTTACAGCAAAAGTGTCTGCAGTCTGTGGACCACTCCTCCTGTATCTTTACAGTGCTTTTGACTCAGAAATGAACATAGCATTAACCAGATGCTCTAGCCCAAATACATTTAATACATCTTAATACATTTGTATTTTGACTGTATGAAACTCAGCTCATGCAAATTTTCAATGTCATGAAAAAAATTCTAGATTGTACTGGACTGCAGCATTGAAACTGCCCCTAGCCCCAGCCCCAGTCGAAGTCTTCAGCACCACAGAGGTGGACAGCTACCCACATCCTTATGGTCACACTTCTTCTCTGATCTCTCAGAGTAGCTGTTTTACATTTTTTTTAAACTTTGCATTCCTTCAAATGGGTATTTATTCAAGCTACTTATATTCTTTAACTAGGAACAGCAGTACATTGTGACTACTGGGTGGTTACCAGAACTGTAGGAAATGCAGGCCTTCATTTTAAACAAACATTTTAACATTTTAAATTTGGATCTCATTAAGCATGTAATTAATTAAGATTTGAAAACACAGCAGTTTAAAAGGTACTTTATTTCAACTGGTGCTCCACAATTATTTTGAGCTTGTTGTTTGAATTTTTGAAGACACTGACAAACATACCTTTTAATGACTTGCTATATGAATATAATTGACTGAAATTGGTTGAATTTTCAAAAATGATTCAAAATTAAATCACTGAGGTTGTTTGATCCAGTAAAGGATACAGCTATAGTAACGAGACCTAAAGGTAAGTTTCTGTTTACACAGAGTGACTGTGTGTGAATTATGTACATAGTGGTTTCCTTTCTGCTCATCAATCAGATGTTTTTAGCTGTGGCATTTGAGAATATGAATGTAGAACATGTAAAGACACCAGAGGCCTGACCTTGCCATACTGCTGCTTCTCCTGATTTGTACAAATATTTCAGTATCTTTTTCTCGCAAATACACTCACACACACAATTCAGTAAATTTGCAATAATGTTACCCTATGCTCAATTATATGCCTTTTAAATAGCTGTTCAAAAGTAAAATTCAAAATGTAGTCTATGCAAATAGATATTTGTCCATTTATTTGAATCCAGAACTTGTCCTGCATCTAAGTTCTATGTTTTTAAAAGTTTTATGAGAGTAAATTAAGAGGGAATTATTACTGTATAAATGATGGGTGTGCATGTGTCTAATATTACACAATATTATATCCTGCGGTTTACTGCATCTCATTTCATAAACACCTTCTCTGAAGGTAATTGGATAAAACAGGTGAATGGATTGGATGAATCAGTGTGTCTTATAGTTTTTATTAGAATTGAAACACGTGTTCCCTTGGGTCCAACTGTAAAACAATGAGCATCAGCACAAGAGGTGAAGATGGAGAGGTTGGTTTACAGTAATGAGGCGTGATGTAAAATACATGAACCGATCCTTACAAAAGAAGCTCATTTTATGTTGTTTTAGAAAAAGAAATGTCTCTCAATGTATGTTCTTTTAAAAAGGCCCTTTTTATTCATACTTTCATCACTAATGGCTTGACAAACCAATACATGATGTTGATCATCTTGCAGCTATCTTTCATTTGGTACTCACCTCCTCCTGTCCATAGATGAGCTCGTTCAACACCAGGGCCCTGACACTTCTCTCCTCCTCTTGTCCATAGATGAGCTCATTCAGCACCAGGGCCCTGACGCTTCTCTCCTCTGTGTTCGGGGCATGTGGGCTACTCCTGGTGGGCTTGGCTGTGTCAACAGACTACTGGCTACTGATGGAAGAGGGTATTGTGCTTCAGCAGAACCAAACCACTGAGGTCAAGATGGCACTTCACTCCGGCCTCTGGAGGGTCTGCTTTGTGGCTGGTAGGCTAGAGCTCCCCATCCTTCAGCAAGCTAGAGATTCTCCTCTCTACATTAAGCTAGAACTTCTCCTCTCTACATTAGGCTAGAGCTTCTCTTTTTTACATTAAGATAGAGCTTCTCCTCTCTACATTAAGCTAGAGCATCTCCTCTCTGTATTAGGCTAGAGGTCCTCCACTACTCAGTAGGCTTCCCCAGCCCACAGTAAGGTAGAGCTCCTCCACCACTCAGGAGGCTTCCCCAGCCCACAGTAAGGTAGAGCACCTCATCTCTCAGTATGCCATGCTTCTCCTCCATTTGAGTTTACGTTTAACGGTGTTTCTTTAAACATTATAACATTACATTGTTTCACAGGTCACTTCTTTAAACATTATACCATTACATTGTTTCACTGGTCACAAATTCAAATGCTGGTATGAAAAAAAAGTTGTAAAAAAGGTATGAATATTTAAAATAAGTATCCGTGGATGTAATTTACATCTTTCACATTGATTATTAATATGTTCAATTGATACAAGGCACACAGTAGGAGCCATAAGCAGAAACACTACCTCACTACATTAACAAAACTTGGCTGTTCCAGATCCATGGTTTTATTACTATACTATAGCTGTAGGATCTCTCTTTATCACTTCAATATTTGTACATGGCCTTTATTTCCCATGTCATATTATACAACATACTTATTCGCTATGTAACACCTGTTAAATGTACATGCTGACAAATTCCATTTTATGTGTAATCTTGGAGGTCCCATGACACTGATGTGGCATCATATTCCATTGCCTGTCTAATCTGAACACCAAAGACTCTGTGGGCAATTTGGTGCAACATTCAATTTCCATTTCATTTAAAGAAATTGTATATGCATTGTCTATGTCAGTTGGGGAAGAGGTGGTTCATTTCCATATTAATAGTCAGATTACTAAATGTTGCATATAGGAATTTTGGTTGTGTCGTGTGCTGCTTTGTTTTCACAACGTGAGCAGGAAGTGCTGAGGTGGACTGAAATGATGCCACACCAGTTGGCAGGGAATGGCCAGCAAGCAGAAGTGTGAGGATGATGTCACCTTGTCTTAGAGTTTTGCCACTGCTATCAGTGGTGGGTGGTTCTTTATCTCTGTGGGCTGAAAGGGGAGCAACCAATTACATTTTTCAGTGTAGAGGATGGTTTATGTGCATGGTTCCTGCTTTGAATAAATATAATTTATTATATTATGTATTGCACAAAGCATAAAAACAGAATTTAATGTCATATTCTGACTGAATACTGTGACAATGCACTTGCAAGTGTGTTTGCCACACTTACTGGCCAGGTTATTAGGTACACCTATCTCACAGGTCAGTAGCTCCAGTTTAAATACTTGTTTTTAGGTTCTCACAGTTTTCATGGTTTGCCTACCACACCTAGTCATATTATTGTCGGGTTTAACAATTAGCTGATGCACTTTGGCAGTAGGAAAAGTTTGACATTCTGCAGAAATGGAGCTGCGAACCCCTGTCGTAAGTGCATTTTAATGAGCAGATTTCTAGAGAAAAAAAAAGTATTGCAAATGTAATTATGTGACACAAATGTAATGTTGCTATTAACAAGCAGCTCAATAAGTATGAACAAAAAAATTCTGGTGAAGTTTTAAGCACTCCCTTAACAATTCTAAATTTTACAGAGGTCTTTGCCGGTTAAATCACACACAGAAATTCTGCTTCAGCAATACTGTCGAACTCCATATGGAACTGGAAAATAAAGCAATCAAACTGCTAGATAATGACAATTGAGAAGACTTAAGTGTATGCTGTACAGTTCATACATTTTGCAAAAATTTCAAAATAAAGTGTTTGCTTTATTTAATGAAACCAATAAAGGCTTACACAAGAAAGTGTAAAACAATAAACTGGTCTATTTTATATAACAAGTGGAATTTTAATGTGGCATTAATGTAACATTAATAAAATAGTTAGTTAATATAGTGAGCTAATGTCAAACTCTGAACATGAAACAGAACCATGTCTAGCTAGCAAGTATAATAGAAAGTGGAGGCAGGATGCAAAAGACCAATTTGAAGACCACAGTGAATGTTTATTAACAAATCTTCTGTGCACAGTGAATGTTTATTAACAAATCGTCTGTGCACAGTGAATGTTTATTAACAACTCTTCTGTGCACAGTGAATGTTTATTAACAACTCTTCTGTGCACAGTGAATGTTTATTAACAAATCTTCTATTCACAGTGAACAGTTATTGATAGTTGCAAACACACATGGAGTCAAACGCTGTAACACTACTTATACAACATGATCATGTGTGCACTCACATGGACTCAGTGTGGTCAAGAACAGACAGGTCACATGGGTTCATATACAAACAATAATGATAACCAGCAGGTGTAACAAATGATGCTAACAAGACAGTAACAAACATGGAACAAAGGAGAGGCACACATACATACACACTCAATACACACACCTGAGGGGAGGAGCTGAGGTAGGGACCGTGACAGCAAGCAAATTAACAAATGCTGCTAATTTGGGTTAGAAGGTAGGTAGTGAGTCAGCTAACCAGCTAGTTGGGTAGGTACATGTAAGGTAAAGCTGCAATGGCTTAATGCTAAATGTTAATTTAAAATGTTAAGTATTTGTTAAATGTTTGTTTAAAATGTTAAATGTTTGTTAAATGTTCATTTAAAATTTCCATTAAGCTCAGAGGCAAGAAATAACATCCCTTATTTTAAAAAATAAAAGTCATGTTCAGAAATTACTTGATACCTCTTAATATACAGGAACAATATTTATATTCTGAATATTTACTATCTAGCATAGCTAATTCAATGATGTTAATGTAACACATAAAATGTTACATTATCTTCTCAACAGCAGAATTCCCAAAAAGTCTTACAAGAAAATATGCATGATTTTTGTCCAAGTTTGTACTATATATAAAAAGGTGTGACTTACCTTTGAACCTTGGATAAGATCTCATGAAGGAGACTGTAGGTCTTTTTCGCAGCCAAGCCCTGCTAGCATTCAAAAACAATATTTTCCAGATGAATAATAATGTTGAAGCAAAACATAAAATACATTTTAAAATTCTTGTCCATTCACACAATATTGTTTTCTTATAGTTAGTCAGGATTCTTAGCCAGTTTACTATGACCAATAAAGGTAAATATAAGCTATCACTGTCTTTCAAGTATAATTACAAACTTGAAATTATGAGTAATTCTAACTCAAAAACTGTGATGTAACTGACAGCCAGAAAAGTGAAAGGACTTTTGTTTTTAAGTGTTGATGATAAAGCCTGTGTAAAGATTGCATTGTTTTCTTGAACAGCAACAGTTCCTACATTTTATGGTTATAACAATAACAATAACAAAACAACAACAACAACAACAACAACAACAATAATAATAATAATAATAATAATAATAATAATACTCCTAAGGAACATTATTCAGTAAGTGTGATGAATTTTTCAGTAACTTCAATGAAACAAAATGATTCTGTGAGATAGAGTGTAATGGAAAAAGGAAAAAAAAACGTTTTAAGAGGGAGAGGAATTTTTTTTTTTCAATCTCTTGCAGTTCCTCTAAAAATCAGGCCCAGTGCTTAGTGCTTATGGCCCTTAGTGTTTAGTGCTTAGTGCTTAAGGCCCTCTGTCACTCTGACACTGTTAATATTTGCATTTCCTTCTCCTTGTGCTTTTTTTTGTGGCTTACCCCTGTCTCCTTCCCAGGGCCAGAGAAAGGAAGATGTGTGGCATCAGAATACTTCACCGAGCCAGAAATTGAGATTACAACAGAGAACACAGCAAATATACTGAGTAAGGGCCGTCTCACTGAATGGTGGATCATTAATTCCTGACAAAGAAGTTCAATAGTTCGCTGTAGTATATGTGGTATACTAAATACACTGAGTAGAACTGCTTTTTATGAATTCTTTACCTAAAATACTGAATGTCTGTTGTAGAAAACACTTCTGTAACTACTGAATTAAAATAAACTTCAGGTGAATTGTAGTATGTGTAGGATTCTGTATCTATTCAGAAATGTACTCCACTATTTGAACATTATACCTGAGGCACAGATTACTCATTCATTACACCTGAGACACATATACAATAACAAATACATTATAATGAAAGAGGTGATGAAACAGAAGGGTGACTGAGCAAACCGGGCGTGGAAAATGGAATAGGAAATTGAAGGGAGTGTAATGTTCAGCTGGAGTTTTTATTCATTTGCTCTCCTGTGTATTGCTCTGCTTGTTTAAATGCTTCATGACTTCATTATGAGCTTTGCTCTCTCTCTCCTCTCTCTCTCTCCTCTCTCTCTCTCTCTCTCTCTCTCTCTCTCTCTCTCTCTCTCTCTCTCTCT
>JAOXYF010000005.1:20859956-20881715 GCA_028565775.1 Sternarchorhynchus goeldii | reverse complement strand
CTCTCTCTCTCTCTCTCTCTCTCTCTCTCTCTCTCTCTCTCTCTCTCTCTCTCTCTCTCTCTCTCTCTCCCTTCTCTGCAGAAATGGTGAGGACAGCAACCCCCTTCCCATTGGTGTCCCTGCTGTTTGTCTTCACAGCTTTTGTTATCAGTAACATCGGGCACATCCGCCCTCAGCGCACAATCTTGGCCTTTGTCTCTGGAATATTTTTCATTCTGTCAGGTGATGGTTCTGCTGTACACTTCACATAATCTTCATCATCACCCTTTAATTAAGTTTGTTTATGTTTAGTTTACACTGTTCAATACAGCTTTCTTTTAGATTTTACTGAGAGCTTTTTGCTTGCTTATTTAAAGACAAGTCTGTTGGCTGGAGTTGGATTCAGTGTGATCCATGGCTTTCAAACCAGGCTGGAGGCTGTAGCCCACAGACTCTTCTGCTGGATTTGTTTGCTTGATTCCCTCTTTGTTGATGTACCTTAGACAATTACCACTCAATAACATGTATTCACCTCAAAGAGCAAAAGACAAAGCTGTGTAAGGTATCTTCTCCGCTTGCCTGAATCTGACATATGCTATGTGTTTATAGTACATGCAGTCTATTTAGGATGTGTGAATGGAGTTTGTTTGAGGAGGTGAATTCTGTTTAACATGTGGACAGGCTCAGAATAGAGCCATGCATGAAATGGTTGATGTGTTCAACTCAAGGCTGAGATCAAATTCTAGATATAGTTGCACTAGAAAAAGAAAAAAACACAAATCTGCATAAAAGAATGCAGTGGAAAACCTCACAGCTGCCCCAGCTCATAGGAAATGTGAAAAAAATTAAGGACATGGGTTTTTATTTCAGGAAGTGTAGCTCACATCTGAAGCCCATTTTCACAAACAAAATGAAGGTAAAATATTGAACTGTTGGTTTTTAGGAATTCAAATTGCAACTGACTTGTTTGAATTTTTTTAAAGAAAGGGGGACTGCACATAGGAATGCTGAGGAATTTCTACTGGTGTAAAAAACTAAAAAACATTTTAACATATTCTATTTTGGTCTGGTACAGGAATTTGAATTCTTCTGGTCAGAAAACTCAGCAGCAGAGAGGATTATGGGTGCTTCCCTTAAGCATTTAAAATCACTAGCACTACTAAACATCCTGGCAGATAGATGGCATCCAGTAATGGGTACTTTATTCTTCTAAACTTGAACCTGAAGAGCAGCCATATTTGGCCACAATCAGAAATTGGGCTTCACTGTGGAATGCACTTAAATGAGTCTAACCTTTAAATGCTGAGGAAACCCTTTCTAAATTGTGTACTTTTTCATTTTCTTACATTTAAGGTTGTTACTTCTGCTTAGTGCCGTATCACTCATTGCAGAGCAAGACTCATACAGTAACATTTCCATAAAACCCTCATACAGTAACACTTCCATAAAAGCCATGCTCCTTTGTATCAATGTGATGTTATCCCACTTAATAAATGCAGTTGGGCTAAATTTGTTATTATGATCAGAAAGTCAGCAGCATCTAGAAAATTGTGCTCACAGTTTTGACAAATCAGATGGGTTTGCTCTAAGCTGTGCTGTGTTACTAATTGCTGCAGAAGGTGGTGAGACATCTGTCAGGCCCCACAGTAAGCCGTAGGCAGAACGAGGGAGTTTTCTGGGTTTAGCAAGGTCCCAGCATCTCATGCTCCAAATGAGGTCAGCGTGTCTCACCAGGGCTTCCTGTGTAGCTCACAGCTGGTCTGGCAGAAACTGTGAGGCACAAGCCCTGTTGGTCAGTACTATAGACTGGTGGCACATCGATACCCAAGCAGGTGCCACTGCCATTCTGTAACTGTGTTTCATCTGCTGCTAATCTGTAACGAAGTGATTCGCCTGTTGCCATTCTGTAACTAAGTGTTTCATGGTCACACCGGAGACAATGAGGCTCTACATAACAGTGGCTAAACACAAATCAATGTCGAACTGCTGGAATCAAACACAGCCATTTTGAAACCAAGCATTAGTGTTGCTACTACTCTTTCAAAGCAGAAGGACTGCACTGAGCTCACCTGTGTTCTGGTCTTGTTTTTGAGGCTGAAATCAGGCTCTTTGGCAATTATGTATGAGGTGATTCTGTAACATGGGTCCTTGCTCTGCATCTCTTCTAGCCAAAATGCACAGCAAGGGGAAAGATACATTTAAAAATGAGACACATATGTCTATGCAAACCTTTTTGTCAGATGATTAGCGCTGATTGATTTATATCAGGAGTATACATTTATATCAGGAGTATACATTTCAGAGCTGTTATTGAGCACTTCATCAAATATGACTTCATTTCTTTTCACAGTAGAACAGAAGCTATTATCTGGCTCATTCACAGCGCAGTGTGAGCTTTGAACCAGCTTTCCTGGTGTTTGCGACAGACTCTGTTAATGTATTTGTTTGTGCCCATGGTTATGCCTGGTTATTGTGTTATGCTTTTTTTGTTTCTCACCTCTCTCACGTGTCTGTGCTGCAGTTACCACAGACCCAGCGTAGTGAATGCAACGTTCGAGCACGTCTTCGGTGCTTATGTATCTCAGTACGACCTGCTCAGTGCTCTTATGTATCTCAGTCCGACCTGCTCAGTGCTCTTATGTATCTCAGTACGACCTGCTCAGTGCTCTTATGTTTCTCAGTCCGACATGCTCAGTGCTCTTATGTAGCTCAGTATGACATGCTCATTGCTCTTATGTATCTCAGTCCAACATGCTCAGAGATCTTATGTATCTCAGTCCGACATGCTCTGTGCTCCTATGTATCTCACTATGACATGCTCATTGCTCCTATGTATCTCAGTCCGACATGCTGAGTGCTCTTATGTATCTCAGTCCGACATGCTCAGTGCTCTTATGTATCTCAGTATGACATGCTCAGTGCTCAGTGCTCTGCTGCTCTGATTTAGCTCACCCTCATCCTGTCGCTCCTAATTACCGTCATGGAGTCTGTTTGCGAGAAAGCATCATCACTCAAACACAAACTGGATGATTATGGCGAGCTGCTGACTCAAAGTACCTTCATTGCTATTTCTAACTCATCTTTTTTTAACCTTTGTTGTCAGGCATGTCTCCTAACGTTTTAGGGTTATATTCCTTCGCCGGGTTACAGCAGGAAGGCCTGTTCATTCTCTGGCCTCTTTTACTCTCTTTCCTCCAGGTCTGAGTCTGGTGGTGGGCCTGGTACTCTACATTTCCAGCATAAATGACGAGGTGATGAACAGGCCAAGGGAGCCCGAGCACTTCTTCCATTACCACTATGGCTGGTCCTTCGCCTTCGCCGCCAGCTCCTTCCTGCTCAAAGAGGTCAGAGTCCCGCCTGCCGCCCACTGCCCTTCCTCGTCCTGGCAGGCGGTGCTTTCTTGTGAGAAAGCAGGCGGTGCTTTTCACAGCTCTGTTGTCAGCATTTGCTGCTCACTGCTAAGCTCATGGGGCCTTTCTCATCAATATACATTAAAGTCAGGCCTAATTTCTACTCTGGAAACCTAAGCATTTATGCTGTTACTGACAGTATTTGCAAGGGTCAGATTCATGCATATTTAAATAGTAGCATTGTCTTCCTCACACCCCTGAACTTACATGCTTCGTCCTTATCAGAAGCTTTTATTTTAGCAGTGAACATGTCACTCATGTCTTGCCATAGACCCTTCTTCATAGACGCTTTTAGTGTATCCTCATCCATTTATAGTATTATTATTATAATTCATCAGTTTGTATTTATATTTATATGACTTTTCTATGTAGATAATTTTGTCAAACTTAATTTAAAAAAAAAGATTATTAGTCTTGTCAATGGCATTCTTTACAATGTATTCATGGTAGACAGTCTTTCAGTGCTCATGCAGGTTTAAGCAGATAGATTTGTAATAGATCACATTAGTATGGTTGAATTAGGAAAACCTGAAGAGTTAGGATTTATTTCCAAGCTATTTATATCCATTATTTTGTGCTTCTAACTGATACATTGTGGGTGATGTATCTATTAAGACTAAGTGTGTGGTGCTCTCAAGGTTCAAGGTAGACATTCAAGGAAGAAAATCATGAAAATTCAGGTGGAGAGAATATGAATGAATTAAACCCTTACAAATAAGTGTGCATTAAGAGTTGAAAAAATATATATATTTGCTTTATTAAACCATTAAAACGATTTCTATGAATCAGTTATTCTGGCTTTGTAGCATTAACTATATTGCGACTAGTTTTGGCAGGTTTTCTCTTCAAAGTGAAAAATAATATAATCTGGGTTTTAACAAACAGATGTTTTTTCACTTGGTAATTTGTCATTTCAGCTGGCAGTCAAACTTTAACTAGATCTGCTTTTTTGCTAGATCATAATATTGGGCACATACGTCCTTCAGTTATGATCAACTGTATGAACTAGTGTGCTAGTGTTTGTTTTTATGGTGAAATTAGAATCAACAGGAAAGCTATTTTTTTATACTCTTTCCTTTTGACCTTTTTCTTTTTGACTTCTCTCTCTGTCTCTCTCTCTTTCTCTCTCTTTCTCTCTCTCTCTCTCTCTCTCTCTCTCTCTGTCAGGGCGCTGGTGTGATGTCTGTCTACCTGTTTATGAAACGTTATGCTGAAGAGGAGATGTACCGGCCCCACCCGGCTCTCTATCGCCCCCGCCTGTCTGAGTGCAGCGACTACAGCGGTCAATACCTGCACCCCGAGTCCTGGCCTCCCCCCCAGCGTGGTCGCAGCGCTTCAGATGCCTCCAGTGACATCTCCATCCAGCTTAACCAGACCCCACCACCACTGGCTCCCAAGAGCAGCATTCCTTCCAATCCACATTCCTCATCAGGTCCATCCTCCACAGCCAGCTTCCACCTCCAACCCGCAAGCTCCTCCTCCTCTTCTTCCTACCCCCACACTCACCACTCCTCCCACTCTGGAGGCCCTACCCCCCAGTCCCTTCCAATGGCCACACCCCCTTCTGCCATGCCACCTCCTCACTACCACACACACATGAGAATGAGTGCTTCACCATGTTAGATGGCGAGAAGTGAGATGCACGCACATACACATGCGTACACTACAAAACAAAGGATATGGGGGGTTGTGGGAAGGGAAAGGAGAGGAGGAGCTTCGAGAGCTTGAGTAGGTGAGAGTGATGAAACAGACTGAGAGAGTGAGTGAAGGAGAGAGGTGACAATGCCAGGCCTAAAATGGAAGGAAGACAGGTGTGTGTGTGTGTGTGTGTGTGTGTGTGTGTGTGTGTGTGTGTGTGTGTGTGTGTGTGTGTGTGTGTGTGTGTGATTCTGGGTGTGTGAGCAGAGATATTTTTAACTTTGTGCCTGAGATTGACTGCAATTTACTTTTCAGCACATTATCTGAGCTTAGGGAAAGGAAGGGGGGAACTGAGGGAGGGTCATGATGACAAACAAGGAAAAGAGGGGAAGAGAAAAGAAAAGAGGCAAACTTCTTAAAACATTGATGTGCAGGAAAAAAAGAATCGTATATGCATTTTGTTTTCTGCATAACCTGTATGAAACCTAACATACTTATTGTTGGACTCTATAGCAACATTTTTCAGTCCTCCAAGATATCTGGGGGTAATAGATTTTTTTCATTTTTGCCATTATTTTGTGAAAACTACTCTTTGTGATATTGATTTGTTCTTTGCATTGACAACAAGGTGAGAGAAACACCACCCACCCCAAAAAATCCAATCACAAGACCACAAAATGTTGTTGACAAGGCTTATTGAGGCAGACCTCAATACACAACTGGGGGCAGCCATTTTACTTACATATCCAGGTATCTTTACTCCCACTGTTTCATTCTTCCTACGTGGAGTTCACCAGTTAGATCAGACAGACCGAGTTTACCAGTTAGATCAGATAGACCGAGCTTACCAGTTAGATCAGACAGATCGAGTTCACCAGTTTGCGCCTACTCACACTTCTATCTATAAAATGCAACAGGTGCGTGTTTTCAGTTGTGTAATTGAAACTAAGGGGTTCAGAAGTGCTGCCTGATAATGGACATGCCTGGGTTCTTTCTGCTTGGCTTCTTGCTATTACTGATTTCAGTGTAGCATAGTGTTCTTCTCATGTGCTAACATTTCCATTGTGTTCTTCTTATGTGCTAACATTTCCATTGTGGTGTTCTCATGTGCTAACATTTCCAGCGCTAAATTACCAAACCAGCATATGCCTCAAACTGCTTTTTCCTGTAGTAGAGGTCTGCACTTTCAGTAAAGTGCATTTCCTTTGCTACACTTCTCTAGTGTTTATCATTTAATTGTACAATCAACTTTTGTGCTTCTGCTAACACCGCTGGTCCATTATTACTATTGTTTATAGAGTTTTTCTACTACCACTACTATTACTAGAGCTTATATATTGTATCATACTGGATACAGGATATTACTGCACATGTATAATGTAAAACAACTACATGACTATAAAAATGAAGTTGGGTAAATGATAGATTGGGGAGATAGACCAAGAAAAGTATTAAATAGGAATTTTGTGCTAGAGATGTTAGGATTTCAATATAATATTTAAATATGGAGTTAATAGCACAACACAATAGCACTGCAGTGCTTTCTGGTTAGTATTTCCTCTGCCAGGCTGCACATTGAGAACAAATTATATATGGTTCTTTGATCGCCCCCTGGTGTCCACTAATGTTTACTACTATTGAAACAAATAATTTGCCCTATAATGACAAGGGCAAATGCCCTTTTATCACATGCAATTTATTATGAAACATCCAGCTGATTTTGTGTCAGTTTTATTGGTACTTGGGTGGATTCATGCAAACATACATGGCAAAAAGGTTCCTCATTATTCAAAGAACTTTTCCAAATGTATTTAATGATCATGAGCTGAACAAACAAATTATTTTCTTTTGTGCTCCAAATAAGTGGCATTTTATATTGGTTTTAAAATTTGAACATAGAAGAAATATAGAAGTGTTTACAGGGAATAATCCTATTTTCTTGACTAGTCATAGTGTAAATTATAGAGCTTAATTATGAATGATTATTGATGAAGTCCAGGACTGGTTCCTGCTGGAAAGTACAAAATTATACAGAATACTATTAACAATAGGATAGATAGTAGTTTAGTTAACTATTTGAATACACTAAATACACATACTTGCAGAAAGGAACTAAGACAGCTCATTTGCCTTTTATGTGTATCTGAACTGGTGAATGACCACAGTGTTTTCTTGAGCTACTGAAATCTTCTGGTTTTGTTCTGTGGCTTTTTTCTAAGAACTTTCTTTTTTCACCAAGAATACTGTTTAGTAAGTGACAGCAGAAAACATAGCCTATGCTTTTAATATAGCTAGTAAAGATGCCAAATGTTGTTATGTCTAACTCTTTTTCTGCTACCCTGTTGATGTTCTTTTTTCTTAACTCCTCTCTCTCTCTCTCTCTCTCTCTCTCTCTCTCTCTCTCTCGTCTTAGCTCTCTGCTTCTGCTAAAATGTCCTTGTATGCTTATTATCTCAGGTGCCTATTATTATTATGATTATTATTATAATTATGATGACGACAATGATCGCCATTATTACTATTAAGGACTCAGTTCGGTCCTACATCAGAGATTTTTCATGCTTTAGGAACACACTGACAAGAGGTGACTGTAGCTAAATGTAATCCTGGTTCCAGAGGGTGCTCAATCATGTCATTCTCTACAGCTTCTGAATAAAACAAAAACAATAAATGTGTCAATGTGCAGTTTAAATAAAGCTTTGGTGTGAAAGCAGCGGGGAAAAGTGACTGTCAGACTGAACCAGGGAATGAGAGAAGGGTGCGTGGGTTATGAAGTCTTTGATATGTTTTTGGTGTTGATTTCAAAAAGAAATTTTTATTCAATTCTTCATGCTCAAAAGAATATGTTGGAAACAACTGAAAGATGTTAATATTGTAACAGAGCAGCTCATTTGTCTGCAAATGCATAAATACAGTGTGCCTTAATGGAAAGAAAGACATTGCAAACAGACATGGGTGACAAAAAATACTCATTATAAGGTGAAGATGCATAAAATGACAAGACTTGGAATGACCAAAAAATATGCATGTACAGTTCTTGCTGACAGCAATGATATGAAGCAAATGTGAAGTTTGGCAGAAGCAGACAGATAGAGTGTAAACAGAATGTTCTGTGTCAAGGGATAAACACCACGATTTGTTAATCAGAGCAGCAGTCCAATAATGTTACACTTGTCTTGTTTTGTCTATGTCTTGTTTTCCTATAGAAGTCACTGACATCTTAATGTGAAATAAATAGAAAAGCTATTTATAAAAGTACACAGTTGGATGGATTAAAACAGTACAGTCAGAAGTTGTTTAAATATTTAAGCACAGACCAGTACACTATAACCACAATATCTAGTTAAAAGGTGCTTTAGTTGCAGGAAATGTTCCATCTCAAAGTAGCTTTACAATACGTACTAAGTATACAGATATAATGATTCTTGGCATGATTGCTAAACTATTAAAAATAGCCCTTATAGTCTGTACTCATACCACACTAGTTGTTGACCCATCTAGGCTAAAGCTAACATAATTACAGGTTCTTAAAACCTCTCCTGCTTCCTCCTCTTCCTGAAATTCCTGTTGGCTATTGTAATGTTTCATTTCCCCGATGAAAGACTTTAAAATTTTATGAAAATGTTGGTTTGCATTAAGCTAACTTAATGTAATAGGTCTTATTTTTGTGCAGACTTCTTTTTTTTCCAGTTTCTTGCCTCACACACACAACCTTGTTTGGTGGGGGGAGAGTTGGTGTGAACAAATGCCAAATCCATGAGTCTCATGGGAGGATCCTACTCTACAAAGGGACAGACACCAGCAGGAACACAGTGTGTTCACCTGTTGTGTTTGTTCTGGCCCAGCCATGCTGGCTCTGCTTCACTAAGGTCATGCTTCTTCTAAATCGTCTTGTGTCCTGTTGATAACAACATAGTGATGCTGTTTGCTACCTTGCTAATATGCTGCACAGCACTGTTTTTTGTAGACATTCCTTTTCTTGGTGCAGGAGCACAGTGTCACCACAGTGAGTGTCACCACAGTGAGTGTGAGTGCTGGGCTGGCTGTGGTTCATTAACATAGGGCTGTTATCTGTTCTTTAATCACTGCTTCCCAATCGTGCAGCTCCAGTTCCATGTGTATCTCCTTTATGTCCAACACTTTCTCACTCATACTGCAGCAGTAGAGCATCTGAGTCAATCTCAGTTGTGTCAAGGTCAAAGCTTATGTCTGTATTGCTAATCTAATCCCTCTACGAATGCCATCCTTACTCTTTCCTTCTGAGATGCATATTGACATTCAGCATTCTGCTTTTTCCTATTTCAGTGTTGTATTCAAGTGCTTTATTCCATTTTTTATCAATGTTCCTTTAGCAGATCTGACTTGAACAGTGCCAACTTCAACTGGCCTGACACAGTTCATGTATACTGAATAAGGTTTCAAAGTTTCAGTCACTTTCACTGCCTGTGGACATTAGAACATGACATTCAGAATAGTGACTGTAGTAGTTCACCTGCACAAGTATTGGAGTGACTAGTAGTCAAGACAAATTTATTTATATAGAGCTTTTTTAAACAGCTGTTGTCACAAAGCATCTTTACAGATGTATAAGCCCCCAGTGAGCAAGCCTAGGGCGACAGTGTCAAGGAAAAATCCTTGAGAGCATGAGGAAGAAACCTTGAGAGGAACCAAGACTTATCCTTCTCTGGCTGACTAGTAGACAGAGGACCAAGTTTATGACCACATCCTGCCTGAACCCATTTGGAACTGGGTTAAGCTTTATTAATGCTGGTGCCTGTTGGATAGAAACCAGCTGCTCATGTGTGCAGGGTTTGTTGTAGCACTGTACATGGTACATGGTTCCTGGTTTATGTTCAGGACAGTCCAGCTGTAGCCAGCACATTAGGATGAGTGGACACAGCCCCATGCTGAGCAAAGAGGCCCCAGGCTGATGAAGTATGTTTGTCTTCAAAATAAAAGCCCCAAATCCCTTGCTGGGCAGCTGGGTGAATAAATACAGTAAAATAATAAAAACACAAAAAATAAGATGCTTTTACAGAAGAGTTTGGTTTATTGTTTATATATAAATAACTCCACAGAGCATGAACGTAATGAAAATTTATATAAAGTTTGTTTTAACCAATGTAATTTATATAAAGTTAGTTTTAACCAACACAATTCCTTGTCTGTAGGGTATGTGTCACAATGGCTGCCCTCGCCTCCTCCCCTTTGCCATGTCTGTGTGGGTAGGTGTGTGCCTGTGTCGTGTCTGTTGTGAGTGTGTGCGTCTGTGTCGATGTGTGTGGCGTGGGCGTGGGGTTGAATGTTTGTCTTGTTATTGTTACTTTCACCTCTGGTGCATCTATTGTGAGTGTATTTAAGTGTGTGCATGTCACTCTTTGTTATCAGTCTTTGTTAACTTTATGCGTGAGATTTGAATGTTCATCGTTTTTCGTACAAAGTGAAACCATAGTAAATAAAGCTGCCTTCGACTTTCCATGCTCAGCATCATGTTTTCCCCTTATTTGGCGCTCCATGCAGTAATCGCGTTACAGAAAGACCGACCCCCCAAGATGCCAAAGGGGAAACATGAAAAAGGGAAGAAGAAAGAGAAGCGTTCCAAGGCACCCCCTCCCCCTCTCTTGTGGATCCTAAAACCCGAACCATCTGCCATGCCAGGGGTGGTCTGCACTAGCAGCATGGGTAGAAGGCCGCCGGAAGCCTCCCGAGAGCCTCCCTGAAGCCACAGATAGTGCCAAGGTTGGCAGTGCACCTGCCATTTTGGTCCCCTCGACATCCAGGGTTGACCATCCTGCTGCCGTGGCGCACCGCCCACCCGACTGACTGGTCCCCTCAGCAGCCAGCGACTGTGCCCCAGCTGCCAGAGCTGGGCACCTCGCTGCTGTGGCTGTGGGGATTGTTGGGTCAACAGCCCCTGTCGGGGGCGGGGATCCTGCGAGGGGGTCCCCTGACCCACGTCCCTGTGTATTTTAATGTAACTGTTTTTATGTTTGTCCCTTTGTTCCCATTTCTATCTGTTCCATCAGGGTGTCTGTGTTTGTTCCCATCTGTTTGCCGTCTGTGTTTTCCCTGGTCTCGAGGACTGTGGTGTAGCCGTGGCCGTGCCCGTCTCCGCCCCCCCTAGGGCCAACGGGGTGCAGTGGGCCGGCCCCTCCGGTCTCTCAGTCCTGCTCCTGGTGCTTCGCTGGTGTGGTTCCTGTCTCTCAGTCCTGGTCCTATAGTAGGCACTAGGTGTTCCAGGAGAAACTGCCCCTTGAGGGGAGGTCACAATGTCACAATAATTCTGTCACAATGATTTTGATTATGGTTTTGATTATGATTTTGTTTGGCCATTAATCAGAATCATTAATGATTATATACAAAACAGAAACACAAGCATTACATGATCTTAATGAATAAAGTTATGAAAATGTGAATGTAGCATCTTTCTAAAGTTATTTTGATAACATTGTGTTTCCATACATAATATATAAAGGGTATCAGAAGCAAAATTTTATTTAACTGACTGTTTCCCAAGTAGCAAGAGAGTCATTCAAGCAAATGGTAAACATCAAGTTTTAGTTAGGTATGCTAATTAGCAAACTTCACATAATGTTAAACACATTTATGTGGTTACCATTACTAAATAAGTAAATATAAATAAATAAATAAAAATTAAAATTCCTAAAATGCACTTAATCTTTTGGCAAAAAGTACTATTACCAAAAATGCCAATTGTTTTAAAGCTATAGACATACTTTGTCAACAACTGAAATGTTCTCGCTTGGCAAACACTTCCAGCCAGCAAAAGCTTTCTGGGCCTTTGCCCAACCATGGGCTTGGTCTATGGGGCAGTAACTAGATGTTTCTCGACTACCCCCAGTTCAGTATGGCTTATTAAGCTGCAACAAGGGATGGTTTGACTTAAAACATTAGCTTTGAAGTCTCTAATTGATCCTCTTGATGTTCTTAATTAGGCCATAACCTGAGGGCTAAGTCTTCTAGAGGGTAAATGCTTGTCTGTAAGTTGATGCTTTTAGTTGAGAACCACACTATCTCCCAGAGGTGATACTCTGGGGCCACCATGCGGCCACAGTTGGTTTTATGCTTTTTTTTTCCCAAACTGTTCTCTTCTTCAGTGTACTGGAACCAACTGTCCACTGCAAGAAGAGTCTATCTGCTCTAGATTCAATAAAAGGCGTGGAAGATGCACTGTTAGATGTTACATACATAGTCATAGACGATACAACCTGCAGTGAAATGCAATCATGGACGGAGCTGTCGTGACGGCAGCCGTCCTTAGCTCCGCCATCTTTATGCACTTTCCATTAATCTGGACAACACTGCCCTCATGTGATGGATGTGCTCCTCCAGATTTACAAGGAGATTTACAGGACATTATTAGACTCCAATGAATACTTCAAGCATGTCTTGTAGGACCTCACAAGACAGAACATAGACAGGTCATTTATGAGGATACAGAGTGTGATTGTCCTTGGTTTGTGAATATCTGAGTCATTTTGCAATAGTCAGTGTGAAAGATCAGTACTGTCAAAGAGTCTAATTGAGAGCTCAGAAAATTCCAGCTACTTTTTGTTCACTGTTAGGTTGCAAAATATTTTCACTTTAAACGACATCTGATAAGTTCTCCCTCATTTCCTTGGTTATTCCCTGCTTTTTATATGCACTGCATTGTTCCCATTCAGATAACAGCGAGATCCAGTCACTGTGTTAGCACTGTGGAGACTGTTATTGGGTCCTGGTGATAAGACAATGCCTTCACAACGGGCTGCACCCCTTGATGAATAATCTGTTTGAACAGTTTATTCTGCTACTTCAATAACCCTTGTCTTCAACTATGATTCCTAACATTAATCTAAAGTTATAATGTTATGCGTTCTGTGGACACTGTTTCGTTCTTGGATAAACATCCATACTATGTTAAAGTTATCACACCTCTCACTTTTGTAATGTAACTTTATTTGAACTCTCATCTCACATACAGTGACAGCATGATGTGGAAAATGCAGTTTCTTTCTGCTGATTTGAAAGGTAATACTTTATAGGCGTGAATCTTGTTCATAAAAACAAAAAGCAAACAACATAAACTCTAGGCCTGTATTGAATGTTAAGTGATTCGAGACTCTGTAACATATCCACTTCTGCTACGTTTTTAGTGAGACCAAGCAGCTGGGTATAAACAGTGGAAGAGGGGCGTGGTATATCACAATAGCATACAAGAAAGAGAGGGGATATACGCAAAATAAAAGTCTGAAAAGTTACTGCATGGAGACCAAAATTAAAATCGATTTAGAGACAATGTTGAAAGGCATTAACGTTAAATAAACAACTGTCTGGAAGAAGTCTTAGTTGCTTGTCTCATTCTTCTGACAAACGTGAAGGTGCCTCTGAAAAAATATTGTTGTGTGCCATTATCGTACTTTCCCACATTGTGTTAAGAGATTCAAGATTATTTTAAAGACAATAATAAATGAAGTACTATGAAACTTTTTAGGCACCATTGCTTTGTTTGGATTTTTTAAACAAAAAAGAAATGCCATTCAGATGTATAAATGAAAAAAATAAACTGAAAGATGCTAACGTTGCTGAGCATTAGCCTAATACTGGAATCTTCTATTACATCTTCTTGGAGCTGGCAAAACAGGAGCATTAATGCATCATTTAAAAAATAACAATGCTAACAGTGTTTAGCTGTAAACTTTAAAAGGTAGGTATACATACATACATAGGTTTGGTATACATACATCTTATAAGGCATGATAAGCTACACAAACATGTGTAAGCTGAATTTTGCATTCAAAGTGGCTCACCAGACATTTGAACATGAAAAACTTGACCAAGGGTCTTTGAAAACATTAAACCAAGGGTCTTTGAAAACATTAAGTGTCACATTTTAACCACAAAAGCTCACTGAACTATTTTTTGTTTGGTTTTTGTTGCCTATTTTAGGGTATGTTAACTAGCAGATATCCTAGCTAATACATATCTGATAGTTATGCAACAGCCTGTATGCACATTGAAACTTTGAAGTCAATTCTGTAAACATGCATCCATGTATCCAGTTCAAATACATTGGATTCATTTGTAGGCTGTAATAACAAAGCAAGATGAAATATACAGCATCTTGTAAATGGCTGGATGTTGCTGCTGTGTATGAATATCAGGGGTCACGATGTTTCAGCTTGTACTAGATATTTAGGTGAAAATCTGTTTGTTTTTTTTAACTGTATACAGGACAAATACAGTACAAGCACGCCTGATCAATTTGCTGAACAGATGAACACTATGCATGGCACTGGAGCCTTAGGACTAGAACTGAAAACACCTGTTTAAAATGGAACAGCTGGAGTGAATGCAACAGAACTGCATCCCACCCAGTTTTTACTACATCACATCCTTTTGAACCAGACCCTTATAAATCTTTTTAGAAAATAAAAGATTCATGCATAAACATATTCCACTGGTACTGCCAAAACGTGATTAGTAGTTATGATATTACAAAATGCATCTTAGTTTTAGTTTGCAGGCAGCCATGAAGTGTGGGAGCATTGTACAGCAAAATTATAATTAAATTATATAAAACAACACATACACCTAAACCTTGTTTCATGCATTTGAAATAAGCTACAATAACTGCACTTCAAGGGCGTGAACCATCTTTTCCACTTCTTCTGCACATTTTCCCAGCCAACATCTCATTTGCATACTATTTTTCCAAACTGTGCTAGGTGTCATGGTTTCCCCCTCCAACTTCGCAGTTCCTGTGGCATTTATTGCCATATGTCTTTGTTTACGTTGGTTTGGTTTAATTTTGTTCACAAGGTGATGTCACCATGCTGTTTTGTTTGTGCTTTTAGCTCCTCCCTGTACCTGCATCATATTCACTACCTCTTATTGCACTCACCTGTGTCTTATTCTCTTCCCAACCACTTGTTTATAACATTCACTTGGTCCTTGTGTCTTTATATGTTTTTATATGTTTTCTGTTCCACTGGTTCCACTGGGCAACAAAAAATCAACCACAAAAAACCACTTCCCAAACTGAAATAGGTGGACCTTATAATCTCATATGATTTTGAAATGACAGGACAATTAAATCATACATTAATTATATATTACTTATTCATAAATAAAGCTGCTATTACACCTATGTAATATGTAGATATGTACTTCTAAAATATGCGATATGTAATTTTTGCCTATATTTGGCCTCAGTAACATTTTGGTTCCAGTTTGACATGAGCAAACTGGAACCAAAAACTTGAGGTGATAGAACAATTATGAAAGCATATTTGGATACAAACTGTAAAAGTTCACAATACTTTTGAGGTTTTTTTGCCAGAAGCAAACTCATTGTTGACCAGTGTTATTGTTCATTGTTCATAATGGTCCTTCAATGGAATGTAGGCTTGCTTTTTCTCAAAGGCTCACCTCCTTCAACTATCAATTCTACCTGGCAATGGCAAGTTATGTTCCAGCATTTAGTTGCCTCTGGTGAGCTACTAGTTACTCTGTGGATTTTCATTGTTTCTTTGACAATTCATCATTTCTTATTCTTTGCTCTCAACATTTTCTGCCACAAGTTCCACTGAAGTTTCCGTGTTCAACAAGTGGAACATGGTCTCTGTGTTGGCAATATTTTCTCAGTGGTGGACAGCTTTGTTTTCTGATATATGAAGGATATCCCCACCACCGTTTGAAGCCCAATTTTCCATGGCTCGTCTCAAAGAAGTTCAAGGTGGCGTTTGTGAAGCTTTTCTTAAAAGGCTATTTTAACAGTACGTCAAAGTAACTGGGCTGTTGCTGAAGACACAGAAGTGGTTGATTAGAGGTTATCTCTCGCTCAACATGTCTAACACAGGACTGAGATGTGCCAAGATAACTGGGAGATTGTGCCTCCTGGAAGGTGAGATGGAGCAGAGAGTCAAGTGGTTGTTCAACTACCATCACTCCAGTATTTAGGGTCACTTGCTGGTGTGACCCAACAAAATGGCTTGATCAAATTTCATGAGAATGATTACGTGAGCAGTTCTCACTGAAATCTACATGTAGTACACATTCATATTTCTCAGGTTTTCTGTCCTTTGTCTGTAGGCCCTGTATTGGCATTGAATATTAAATAAGTGCCGACTCATATAATCATATTCTCTGTCATCACATTTTTCATCACCAGGATTTCACTGACTTTTTCCCCCAAACTCCTTTCTGTCATTCAATTAGCTTTTTTCCTTGGATTTTTTCCTTCCTCAGTATTGTATGTTGAGTAGACAGTGCTTAGATTTCCTTAGAATTAATTTTTTCAGTGTTTTTCATTGTTAACAGACCTGGGATCTTAGCCAGGAGCTATACGTTCTCATAAGTTCTACACTGTCGTGTTTCTTCAGCCTATAAACCACAGCTCATAATGGTCTTAATGTGAAGAAAACATTTATTGATGCAGATTCCACAATTTGTGGTTTAGAAAACATTTGTTTTTCTTTTCTTTTTTTCTTTTCTTTCATCCTAACAGCATTTTTTAAAAAGAAAACCTTTTGGGTGTTAACAGGTGGTTCTTCTTTCTTTCAGAGGTCATGAGCCCTCGATCTGGTCTTTATCCTTCATTCTTTGAAAAGCTCAGAGTCGCCTGTGCAGTATGTGATGGAGTCTTCTCTTTTGTCTTCTGTGTTGTAGTCATGTCCTGATGTGATCATTGCCAAGCTGGGACTGACTGATGTGATCATTGCCAAGCTGGGACTGTAAAGAACGACTGAGCCATTGAGCAATAGCCACACACAGACCGACGCCATGAAGCTCTTGATGACTTGAAATTTCTCTTGAGCTAATGAGACTTGCTGCTCACGCTCCTCATGTGACTGCTTATGTTCTTGAATGCAACTTTGTGAAGACTAACTTATGAATGCTTTGGTCACATTGACACTGAAGGAATGAGTTGTTATGACTATTGTATTTTTTTCTCTCTATGCTCTTTATATAAAACAGAGATCAGGTAAGACATTTGTATTTTTGATTTTCTCTCAGTACAACTTTACAATTGTTACACCATGTTTTTTTCTTTTTATTAAAGATTGATTCATATTACGACCTTTAATGCCAATCTAGTGTTCATAACGTATTGTTAACCATTTGATGGTATTGCAGTATATTCACTGTAGAATGTGGCCATTTTTTCCCTTTTGCCAAGCGTTGATAACACACAGGAAGCATACTGTCACAATTTACAATAACTCTTACAGATAAATGATTCTGTTTACAACAATTCTCAGACACAGGGCCATTAGACACATTAAAATGTGTTGTTCTTATATTGTTATTGTTAGACCATTTCTATTATACCATCCCTTCATTAGGTTACACAATATTATTGTGTTTATTAGTAGTAGGTTTAACAATTTCAAACAGTAGAGTGCACATATTTCACATGCATTTGCACACACACACACACACACACACACACACACACACACACACACACACACACACACACACACACACAAAATCATCTAATATTATTCAAATCCAGATTGCACCTAATCAACAAAGTATTCAACTGTCTACTTTATTCCAAACTTGAGGGACCAGATTGTTCCATGGCTCTGGGGGATGGTCAGGAGGAGTGGTCCTTCACTGAAACACTGTACTGACTCTGGGACTATCCCTATGCTTATTCTTCCTGGTTCTCATCATTCCTTTCATAGCGCTCTCTTCTCCCTTTCAGAGTTCTGACTCTTTTCTTCTTCTCTTTGGTATTTATGCCTTCTTTCAGGGTATGTATTATGACATGACCTGTTGTGCCTCTGCTCGTCTGTAGCAGATAGCAGATACTATTTAAACTGTTTTAAAAGTATATAATAAATAAATCCATAATTAAGTAATAAAAAGTAATACAAATATTGAAAGTAAAAAAGGAATAATAAATACCAATATATTGATAGACATTGTATTGCTGAAGTCAATAATAACTACTAATGTGATGAATAACAGGCTAAAACATGGTCACCACAGAGAACATGTTTATTAAGCATATTTTCAAAATGATAAACCTATCAATTTTCCAGATAAATAAGAATAGCATGATGGACAAGTTATGTTTTATTGCATCAGTGAGTCATTCTAAAATATTATAAAAAATGGTTGATTAAAGAGTGACATTACTTTTACTCATTAATGCTTTTTGTAGATGATGTCCCTCCAAAACTGTATTTAGAGGAACAGTCAGAGAGACTTTCATCAAAAAAGTAAGGTTAATGTCTTTAAAACAACATTTTAAAGACATTAAGCATGATACAATTTACAGAGCATTATTAGAAATAGGTCTATAAACAATGTTTTATGTTAGTTAAATACCAGTGTAGATTTAATCAGTAGATTTAAATGCTTTGATAATCTGGTATTGACAAAAATGTGAGGAAACTCACCAACATCACAACTGAAGCACTTCAATATAGAGGAATGGGCCAAAATTTGTCAAAGCCAAAATACTAACTTGGAGCTAATAGCAATGCGATGGATACCACAAGGTGGCAAGGGCTGGCCACAGAAAACATGGAGATGGATGTTCCAGAAAGACATTCAAGTACTTGGACTTGACTGAGACGTGGCTGCATCTTATAGAGAATGGTGGAAACTCCTCATTGCCCAACATGCCTTGATGAAATACATGGAGTTCATCATGCAGAGGGCAGACCTGGATTAAGTCAGTGTATCCTCTACTCACAAGACAACGGAACTAACAAGCAGAGTTCCACCAGACATGAAAGTTTCCCTGTTCACCACTGCTAAGACATCACTAACGTCACTGGTGGAAACACCCACCATTGCCTCATGGTGCTCTGGCTGCCTCAGTGTTGCTAGACCTTCCAGACCCACTGTCAGCCACTGCCATGCTGCTAGGAGTTTATCCACCCATGATGGCACCTGCTCTTCCACATTTCTCTCTAAAGGTACTAAACACCTTGCCTGGACAGTGCCTCTGATGCTCACTAGTCCTACAGCATCATTGCTGGATTTGGGGTGAAATTCTTCATGCATTGTGAGGTGAAGAATGTGCAGGCAAAGAAAAAGAAAGGGAAGTCTTTCTCCAATATACGTCTCCAATTAAAATGTTTAATGAACGTAACGAAACAAAACCCAACAGAAAAGGCATAACTATAACAAAAGAGGCCCAGCGACATCAAAGACCAACAAGTTCTAAGCAAAACTGGGCCTTTAAATAAGAGAAACATAAATACATAATGATACTCGGGTGGTGAGATAATTAATGAATAATGCTCACTACCTGAGAGAAGTCTGGACAACGTAAACAAATGGATGAATAATAAAACTGTCCATGTGCTCCTGTGCTCCCAAATATATGAAGTTTGAAGGACAATGTTATCAAAACAGTTACTATATATTATACTAAATGTCATTATATAATATAATAACTGCTATTATGCTATTAATATTTTTATATGTTCACTTTTATATGCTCAGTTTCAGGGACTTGAAAATGATACGTTTTAAAAAGTTGTGAACTTTTCCTCACGTTAATTTCTTTACTAGGACTTGAAATGTTTTTTGTTTGTTTTTGTTTGTTTGGCATTACTTTATTGATACAAAGTCAGATAAGAGAGAGGAGTCTAACAAAAGGAGACACGGTAATCTGTCCTCAGCTCTAGCCCTAGATGTTCCCACACCTACTGCTTTGGGTTCTCACTGCCAGATCTTCTACTAAATCCACTCTTATATTGATGAATTACATTACTGAACCCAATTATAATACTGTAGTAATTCAAATGTACCTCCACTAACAAAAAAATCCATTAACGCACATAAATGCACACATGCATACACATCCCCTACACAACAATTGCAAAAATGACACTTAAAAGAACAGTCATTTTTACCACCACCACCACAAAATAAGCTTGTGCATCATGGTTTATAAGAGGTTTATAAGCATTTGTGTCATGGTTTATAAGCAGTTAATAAGCATGTGTGTCATGTGCTTTGTCTGCAGTTGACTTTGTGCTTCGTCTAGCAGTTAAATGTTAAATAAAAAATGTTTTAAGCAGCTTGTGTCTCAGCGTCCTGCCTCAACCCTCACATGTCACAGTCTTCATACTTGAAGTATTAGAAACAATGTCACACATTTAAATTGAATTGAAATGTAATTGTTGGAGATGATGCAGATCCAGTCCAAAACTGATGCAGATCTGAAACAAGTCTGGACCACATTTGGACCATGCTGGTAGAGAAACTGACCTCTATGTTTGTCCAAATCTGGAAATGTGATTTGTGCTGGCTTTTGGCCATAGTGTCAAAGGTCATCAGATCAGATTAGTTGTATTGATCAGGATTAGAAGTGATATGGGTCTGATCTTGGCCATTTTGCTATGTGGGGAATATCAAAAGGCTACATGTCCTCATAAAAATAAAAGGTGAAGTCAACATACAGATGCACTGTACATTCATGTTTATTAAATCTATGGATTGCCTATATATTTTGTTGTTAGTGGGGTTTTTTTGCATTGTGAACATACACCAGTTTTTGACAAACATATCTAAATAAATCAATCTGTGTTATTTCAATGGTTAAACAAAATGTATGATATGTGAAGTGGATAAAAGTGGCATAAGCCAACCAAAAGTTAAAAGAAATGTGGGGAAAGGGACAGAACTGAGAACAGAGTGGGGATGCTGAAGCTCCCTGCTCCATCCACTACACTACTGGGAAGGTAAAAAAAAACCCTCAAGGTCAAAAAACCAAAAATCAAAAAAACTTGATAATAACTTTAGTGAAGCACACTTGACTTCCGCAGTCTAGGGATCACACTAGTTAAGGACCTCAGCCCTGTCCACCACACTGTGGAGGTGGTGCATGGAGTAGACTGACAAACAAATGGAAGACAGGCAACCAACTAACAGAGTAAGGAACCTCTAAAGAACAACAGGAGCCACATCCAAGGGAAGACCGTCTCCTCATTACACCATAGTATGATTAAATGATATGAAGATACGATTCACATATCGTGTCTTATTCTTTTCCGTATGTGCACCATATACTGAAAAATACTGTATGGTTTCAGAACATTCTTTGGTTTTATTAGCAAGATGTGTTAGTACATATTTTGTATCTCATACAAACTCTGCCGCAAAACAGTAGAACAATTTTTGTATTATGGTAAATAATATTCATATAATAAATGTGAAATACAGTATGACAATGAAATACAACTCTCCATTTGTCACCACTGGAAACAGGCAACAGGCCAGTGCCAAGGTTGTTCTATTCCAGCAAGGCCTCTGTCAGACACACCACAGATTAAATGTGTCCACCAGTCGTCATAGTGGATTAATGTATGACAGACAAAAGCCCATTTGGAAGTTATTACCTGCATGTCTGTCTTGGCACAAAAACCGACACCTTCACCTGCATACTTTGTTGTATCTGTACAGTATTACAGCCTGTGTGTTTAAAATGCTAGAAATTATTTAGTGGTTTTCAGGTGATTTGAAGATCATCAGTGGTTTATGAAGTATAATTGAACTAAAGCTTAAACTGATGCTATTTATATTATATTATATATTATATTTAAGTAACAGTTTTTATTTTTTATTTTAAAAAATGCTAAATGCACTATGAGTTAAAGTCAAATGCACCCATCTGTAGATGAATTATGATGGTTAAGGTTTCTTAAATCAGTTATTATTTTTTGCTCAATCCTCACTCAGTCACCAATATCTCCAACCC
>JAOXYF010000005.1:20834601-20845946 GCA_028565775.1 Sternarchorhynchus goeldii | reverse complement strand
CATTACTTTAATTGGAATATCTAAATATTTCACAAGACGTGCATATAGCATTTAACATATGAGTAAAAATAAAACACAGTATATTCTATAAATGTATGCAATTTATATGTATAGTGTTTTTGCCTTTGTTTTGTAAGACTTTGGCCAAACAGCAGGCCAAAGATGCACATTATTATTATCAGTACTATCATGTATGTGATATTATTAACGATCACATGGCAGTCAGTCCCAATGGCAAATGGTAGGTAAAACTTTATATCACATATGTCTTTTTTTTTTACACAGGTTATTTCTCTTCTGTGTACCTAGTTTATTCCAGTGTACACCAGTGGGTTGTAACATTCTGCCTTCTGCCATTTTGGTTTCACTGGGAGTGATCAAAGACATACAAACAGAATTCTTCATCATAAGGTAGTCAGGTATTAACATGCAAACTGAATTCTTAATCATAAGGTAGTCAGGTATTAACATACAAACTGAATACTTAATCATAATATAGTCAGATATTAACATACAAACAATTCTTAATCATGAGGTAGTCAGGTATTGACATACAGACAGAATTCTTCATCATAAGGTAGTCAGGTATTAACATACAAACCGAATACTTAATCATTATATAGTCAGATATTAACATACAGACAATTCTTAATCATGAGGTAGTCAGGTATTTACATACAAACAGAACATTTATTACAGGTATTAACATAATTCTGTACCTGCCATGTCTACTGAGAAAAGGCAGACTAAGTTCATGGTGTACAAGGAACAGGAAGTTTGTGGAGTATTAGGAACAGGACACTTGCGTTGTATTAGGAAAGATGTTTGTGGTATATTAGGAAAAAAAGAAGTTTGTGGTGTATTAACAAAAGGATGTTTGTGGTGTTTTAACAACAGGACGTTTGTGGTGTATTGGGGATATTAATGAACTACTAAGCTGAGAAGAGTTCTGAGGTCAGTGTCACACAGGCACACACATAACATGAAAGCTGAGGGACTTTGTATGTTTAAACATACACATTCTTGTCTCTCCGAAACACACACACACACCCACACACACACACACATACAGTGTAATTACTGAGAGAACAATGTAACAGTTATGTCTGGCCCTGGGAAATGATGTGACAGATCATGTCTGTCCTCCAGAGCTCCGTATTGGCCTTCATCTCAAGCGGAACAATGACTGAAAGTAGCTACAGTGTGAGTGTGAGTGTGTGTTTATGTGTGCATGTGTGCGTGTGTGTGTGTGTGTGTGTGTGTGTGTGTGTGTGTGTGTGTGTGTGTGCGTGTGTGTGTGTGTGTGAGTGTGCGTGTGAGTGTATGTTTATCTGTGTGTGTGTGTGTCTGTATGTGTGTGTGCATTTGTGAGTGTGTGTTTGTGTGTGTGGGTGTGTGTGTGTGGGTGTGTGTGTGCACCTCTTGCCCTGTTCAGTCTCACACTCTCTGCAGCGCTGCTGTGTCTCACCTTTGTGCCACTTCACAGCTGCCGTCGCAACACATTGAGCTTCTCCAGAGCCTCACAAAGCGTCCACCACATACACACACACACACACAGCAGGCACCCTGCATATGATTGCAGAACACAATCCAAACATATACACAGCTACACTATGAGCTTTACGGAACACAAAGACAGTAATAGAAAAGGGTTTATATAGATACAGAAATGCATACATGTCCATGGATAAAAGAAATAAAAAACAAACAAGCAATCGTTAATGTCTAGGTGACTGTCTTTCCTTTCAAACACACACACACACACACACACACACGCACACACGCATGTGCCAAAATGACTTAATTGCTATATATACTGCGCAGTCTGAAGATCAGGTGTCCTACCCTGGCATCTAACATAAGAGCAGGAGAACAAACGTTTTGTTAACACCATTGCCGTTCAGGTCAGTGTGGAACTGGGTCAGATTGCCCTGGGCGAAGGAACGAAGCGCATAAAAAACAAGCTACTACTGCTTTCCAGAAAGCGTCCTGCTCTATTGTGATGGCAGACGTGCACTTAAGCTACAGATTTGCACTGCAACCATCCACTGGAGTGCAATTGGCCACGCTCTAAATTTAGTGTGGGCGGGAGCGAGGGTGGGGGGGTGAGGGTAGGGGTGAGGGTGGGGGTGAGGGTGGGGAGACAGAAACCTGGAAACAGGTCAAGATAGAAAATGGGAACAGGATCTGTATTGTGAAGAAGAAACCAGACAGACAGACTCTACTGATTTGGCTTGTCTTTTTATTGCGGTTAATAAAACATTGATTTGGTTCAATCACACAGACGGAAAATAATCTTACAATCACCAGTGCACAGTAACACCAATCAACTGAACATTTAAAACAGACACTATAGTCTCTTCAGAGGGTTTGTTTTTTCAAAACAGATGTCACAGAATTAAAAGAATATGAACACAGTACACAGACATATAAGACGTGTAGGTTTGTCGGTTGTGCAAAGAAGACCTCCATCTTGATCAACATCTGAGAATATTATTAAAAACATGCATTTTAACAAAAAAACATATGTACAATAAGACATGTCTGATAAAGGAAAAACCAAATAAAACAATTCTGAAACACTGTATTGTTTAGATAAGTCACATGTATGTCAAAGAAAAAACACTGTGTTTTATTGGTCACCCACTACCTCACCTAGCATCTCACTGCAGAAAACCTTAGTCACTTTCTAAGGCTAAACGCTAATCAGTTAGGATGTTTGCATTTCAGCTCTGAGTGGTGAACACGCCCTTTCCTTTCAAAGAGCAGGAAAGCTGAATGTCATGCTTCATGATTTCTGTGCTCTGTGCCTGACTTAAATGCTGCAAGGTGCCAAGTTTAAGCAAAACATTAATTTGTATTACAAATCTAGATCAGATGGGTCAGCTCTGTCAGATAGTTAGACAGGCTATGGTTTTAATTCTGTGTGACGTAATGTCATATCACCGTCACTAGTAATGCCATGTCACTATGACCCATCTTTCCTCCTTTTGGGGAAGTGGCCCTTTAGAGGTTATTAAAGTGGCCACCTTATCACTGTGATGATCAGAGATGTCATTAACGATATGCTCATTGTTAAATTTTCAATATAATACTTTTCAGTATAATTATACTCTTTTGTGAGTTATTACCAGGTAATAACTGTAATTAGTCTTTCTTATGTTGTTACCTTTGTTGGTAGTAGTGGGCTACAAATTTCTAAATGTAAATATTTCATCTACATCAAACTCTATATGATATGTTATTTTTACAGCTCTTTCACAAATGACTGAACAACATATTTTAGATTACTTTAACAACTACTGCAATAAACGCAAATGTAAATAATATATACACATACATGTACATGTATTTGCCAATTTACATGACTCATATGATCCATATATTAAAGGTATATAAGTTTGTTGTTTAATAAATAAAAAACTAAATTAGACAATAGATAATAAACTAATATTATATTTTTAGATTTACATGGGTTGTATAATAAAAACTGTATAGATGCTTAAAAGAGATTGGAAATCCTGTGAAATGTCCCCTATGGGAAACTAATTTGGTCTACCCAGATTCATTATTGATTTTGGTGTTTGTTCAGTCAATTCATCCAATCCATTAGTGCTCAAACTGATGATCTGATAACTCACAAAATGTCAGTGTGAATCCATAACAAAGACTATGGTATTAGCATAACCACCAATCTAGTATTCTATTCGTTCTTTTCTTGAGTTTCTTTCTTGCTATTTGATGTTCTGTTCTATGTAGATTTTGATTAAATTGCTCCTAGACACTGATATTATTTATTTTCAGGCTAATACAACACAACAATACTCATGCTTTATACAGGTCTTGTTGAAATCGTACATGAAAATGATCACATCTTAAGAGCTTTACTACAGAGCTTTAGTGCTAATGTAAACGTGCACTATAAAGAACATATCGCTAAAATATACCAGCTGAGAAAGGGTTAAACATATAACTCTGAAAACACCATCAGTCTGATGTATCAGCACTCAGTATTACACTGGCATATATATTCAGTGATGGTCTCTGTTTCACATTTTACATTAGCAAAAATGTATACAACCGTTAGACCTGACTGATGTACTCACCCCCAAGACTACTACATTAATAAGGTTCTTGCTATGTGCTATTGAATATTGATGCCATTGGTTAAGTATAAAATTTTCACTACATTCTTTGACATATAATAGATTAAACCCTAACTGACTGTGTTAACTATTCATAACACAGATCTCTTTGGCTTGTTTTAAGACCAACATATGTTTGAACGTTTAATTAATTTTTTTGTGTGTGTGTTTTGTGTGTGTTTTTCAACTTAGCATGCACCATCAACCAAAGATGAAAGTAGAACGTTGATGTATGGGTCTTGACCTTAAATTACAGTAAATAAATATATATCTCTAACCAGTGCTTCTCAAGTTGAGAAATTATGAGGATATTTTCAACAGCTGGCTGGGGATTACCTAGTCTCTGGTCAGCATACTCTACAAGCACTGGTTATAGAGCACTCTGCTGGGCCATGCAATAACAGAAGCATACCTTTGACATAAGTACATTTTCTGATGTAATAAAAATGTATTTGCTGTCATTTAAGGTTAAGACCCATACATCACTGTTCTAGTCGCATCTTTGGTTGATGGCACATAATAAGTTGAAAATTAAAATCAAATAAATCCCACAGTATAATCCCACACTAATTTTAGACACTTCATTGATACACTGCCAGAAAAAAAACATGTACAAAATTGCTCGTGTAATACTTACTGGCGACTTTATCAAACACACACAACATAAAAAAACCATAATTTAACATTTCCTGAGAACATCACAATAAAATATCTTGAATTTAAAAACCATAATAGTTGTTTTTTTTTTCTAACGCACTAAAAGGTACATTTGTTTCTTTCACAGTTCCACCATTCAAGAAGAGCCAGGCAGGTGGTTGTGATGGTTCCTGCTTAGTGGACATTTTCTCAGGGCCTGTATGGAAGAGCTTAGGAGGAAGAATAAAACACCTGCAACTACAAGACTAACCCCTGCACACCCCACACACGTCACTGACCACGACAGTTCATGGTGCACCGCTATGGAGTGGTCACTTGCCAAAAATGAAAGAACTGATTGGTGGAATACGATGAGGGACAGGAAGGCTAGGACACCTGATTTGAGACAGAAAAGAAGTTAAAAGAAATCAGTGAGCCTTTTAATTTACTGCCATGTCCCAACATGACATTCTGGTCATTTAATTAAAGCTAATTAAAGTGAAAGAATTGTATAGCTTTGCTTCTAGGTATATCCAGGAGCTTCTGATTTTGTGTCTATGACCACAAAGGTAGAGGTGGGTAGCAACATAAATTTAATCATTCTTATATATTTAACCAAAATTTTCAATATTATTTACTTATATCCATTTTACTTGGGTATATTTGCAAGGAAAGGAAAGTAACTTTTTTACAAACTTCTTTACATTACTGCCATTCAAGCAGTATTTTGGGGTAACTACACTTGGCATTTGTCTTTACAAGTCACGTGTGAAGGATTCCATATTAAACTTAGATGACCCAGCTTGAATCGCACTGCAGTTGTACTAAGGTCTGATAATGGACTGTAGTTGTACTGAACTCTTGGTCTGATAATATCACGATCCAAGTGAATCTTTATTATACCTGATAGTGTGAAGAATGCGGAGCCTGGTTTCAGGAAGAACTGCGTGGCTTTGCTTAATGCCATGATGATGCAAACAGCCCCCATCACCATCAGAAAGAGGCTAAAGATGGCTAACATAGCAGATGCTATAGTCAGATCTGCCCAGAAAGACAGACAGGGAAAGGGTCACAACTCACAATATAAAATATTTAATTTTATAATGCATTAAACAAATGCTTTTCCCACAAATTTTCTTAGTTATGTCAATTATTTACAAATTAATAAATAATTTAAATATAATCAGAAATCTTCATAAATATTGGAAAATAATTTAAATAAAACCCCAATTAAATTTTTCTCATAATTTAGCATTATATGTAAGGGGAAGGTATTAAATTGTGTCATATTGAGTCACTTGTTAAAAAAAATAGCAAAAAAGCAGATTCACGATCTACAAATCATATATCATGACATAATGTATGTGTGAGAAAAAAATACATCTCTTTCAAACTCACACAGACAAATGGGGTTTGGCTTATTTCCCCTTCATTCAATCAACTTTCAATTCAAACTACTCAAACAGTGAGCTGAAATTCAACTTAAAATTGACACCTACATTCCTTTTCTGGCAGCATCTGAATCAAGTTTAAGCAGCTTGGTGATGTTTACCATTTTAAGATTATTTTTCAAATACATAGTTTACATTGTAAAGTTAATTTATCTCTTGATTTAATGGAATTAGAAGTGTTGAGCTTCTGCAGAAAGGGTGATATGGTAGTGAAAAGCTGACTCACTCTTGTCTGGTGTTTTCTGAAAAATGACTGTGTTTTCTCCAGTGGTGTAGAACTTGAAGTAGGAGCAGTTCGTCTCTGGGATTAATGAGTCATGGTTAATTTAAAATGAAGAGATTCATGTCTAGCCTAAATAAATGGCTTACATGAGCATTCTCACACTATTATTGAAGCTGCAGATGCCAGCAATACCTTAAGTACTAATTAGGTCAAAGCACACTGACTGATGAACTCAAACATCTGTGGTTCTTGGGAAGAATCTTCTCACACTGAGTTATCTGGCTTGCAGCTATTTTTATAAACATTTTTAAGCTAATTGCCAAAATGAGAATGATCTTTGGGTGTTTAATATCCTGTTTGGTTATCTTTTTTTCCCTTTTTTCTAAGCTGCATAACCATTGCAAACTCACCTCCAGGCAGGTGAAGAGACCGACAGTTTTCCTGCTCAGAATTTGCGTCGGCGATCCAGAGCGCCTTGGTGCAGTACTTCCACAGGCCGTAGTGTGCTGCTACACACGTCTGATTGCTAGAAAAGCCCTTGGGCGGAGAGAGCTCAAGCCAGAACTCTGTGCCCACTCCCAACATGGTTAGCGTGATGCCTACTGTGGCCACCAGGAATGCCAGCTTTATCTTCCCCTCCTGGCTCTTGCTGAGGGCTGCCAGCGCCGGAGAAGCCACCCGTCCCCGCCGCTTGGTCCGCGCCCCCAGCATTCCTGCTAGCGCCCCGGTGCTACCGCTGGACACGCCCGTCTGCCTGCCCTCCTCATCCGGTACCATGAAGGCGGACCACATGACTCCACGGCAGAAGCGCAAAGGCAAGGGCTGAGGCAACGGAGGTGATATGGGGCTACTTGTTGTGATATGGAGCTATTTGGTGTGATATGGAGATACTTGGTGTGACCTTTTAAAGTTCCACCATTGGTGGACACAGTGGAAAAGTATAAGTTATGAGCACTAACAGAGACTAAAGAAAAAGTGGGTGTAAAGTACTGGTCAGTGAGGGATGGTCTATGGTAGAGGAAGGGTAGAGCATTAGAGAAGGGACTAGCAGGCAGTGTTAATCAGGCAAGTGGTGAAAACTGAAGGAGCCAAAAAGAGCTATCAAGATTGTGGGCTTGGAAAAGGGTAAAAGGACGAGACCAGGGAATCACACAGGGGTTAACGTGTAGTATGTCTGGAGTTCAAAGAAAACTACAGAAAGAAAATTAAGATTAAATAGTAAGTGGTTATGCTTTGTCTATTGAAAACGAAACAAATAACTGCAGAAATGGTACGTGCCAAGAGCCATTGCAGTATGTGCATGATATATACATTTCTAAAGACTTAACATTTAACATATATAATTGGTTTAGCTTAAATCCTATACTATAAACTACAAATGCTACATATTATATTATTAAGTAATTGACTTAAGTGATATTAAGAACGTCATACGCTCTTAACACACAAATGATTTCAATAATATATTCAAACCCATCCCAAACCCAGAACCAGTCTTGCTGAATGATCAGTTACTCTTAAAAACAACTGCAAATCCAAAGTGTTTATGATTTTGAATGACCTGCTATGAACACAGATAAAACAAACTTGCTTTTTTTCATCAATTATATGTGTCTGATAAATGTTGCCTTGACAAGGCTTTCAGTAATGAACCAGAAGAATGGTACAAAGACATTGCTAACCTGCTGGGTGTGAGAGGCTCAGTTCAGAGTGTGAGAGGCTCAGTTCGGAGTGTGAGAGGCTCAGTTCAGAGTGTGAGAGAGAATCTGCGCCAGGGAACAAAAAGAAGACAGAGAAGTGGAACGGAAGGGTAAAAGAGGGAGGAGGCCAGAATGGCATGCTGTGTGTGTGTGTGTGTGTGTGTGTGTGTGCACATACATGCATGTGCATGAGTGTGTGTGTGTGTGTGTGTGTGCACATACATGCATATGCATGAGCGTGTGTGTGTGATTGTGTGTGTGTGTGTGTGTGCACATACATGCATGTGCATGAGTGTGTATGTGTGTGTGTGTGTGTGGGTACATACATGCATGTGCATGAGCGTGTGTGTGTGGGGGGGGGCGCATACATGCATGTGCATGAGCGTGTGTGTGTGTGTGTGTGTGTGTGTGTGGGTGCATACATGCATGTGCATGAATGTGTGTGTGTGTAGGTTATGTTGCACCGTATGTTTAACCACATGCATGCATTGCAATTGCAAATTGTTTGGTGTTTTTGAGGTTTGTGTGAATTGGGTTGCAGCCACTGCGAGTCAGCCATTACCTCACAGAATCACAATCGTGTGAAAACGTTCACGTCTCCACACTGTCTCATCACGTCTCCACGCTGGCTCATCATGTCTCCACACTGGCTCATCGTGTTTCTGTATGGGTAGAGTCTGTGTGTTTCTCGTTTCTATTTTTGACAGCCACCTGTTAATGACATTAAAACAAGGAGCAGCAGAAGAGAGCCCATTAAAGGGTCAGTGAATGTGTGTGTGTGTGTGTGTGTGTGTGTGTGTGTAGCTGTAAGTGTGCATGCTCTGGGGAATAATTCTTTGGGACATGGATTTCAAGGAAAATTTGTCACTATTTGAGCCATCAGATTTTAAATTGCTAATTGCTAAACATGCTACCACGTCATCAAAGCAATAACAAGGTTTCTCGTATCTACTGCTCTGTGTAATCCAGTGCCTGAATGAAAGCCATTCTCAGCAATGCTAAGAACACTTGAAGGGGACCACATGAAATTACCAGTCCAACAGAGGACTGTGATTTTGACTAAAATGCTGAAATGCCCTTGAGACCATGGCCAAAGGTCATAAAGAGAACTCGCTAGATTTAATGGTCAGCTGTTTAAAGATGCTATATAAAGGTACTATGCAAAATGCAAGTAATGTGCATTCACAAGATGCACCACCCTCTCTTGGTGTTATGGTTGCAACTTGGTGCTATAGTTGTCTACTGTGACAATTCAGATTGAAAACCACCTTAAACTGCAGCACAGCAAGGTGAAGACACTCTGAATGTAACTCATTCTTCTCACTAAAATGGTGATATGTTGACAGTTGAACACACAATAAGATGTAGGACATCAGCGTGGTTTCACAGAACTCCCACCAGATTCGATATTGTGAAGAAAAAGTGTAATAATCACGTTCTGTCTTAAATTCTAACAGTGTGAGAATCCAGTCCAATTATGTAGAGACTGGATTGATGTCAAGAATCGTGGCTCACTTTGTCCAGTTTAACCAATTCATGGCCTGTCTGACAACATGCCCCAACATGTGCATTTAAAATGTGATTTCTGTCTCAATGCAGAGGAATTAGCATTCAGTCTATTATTATGGCACTGCTCATCTGTAGCTTGCAGCCTTATATGAACGAGAGACAGAGAGAGAGAGAGAGAGAGAGAGAGAGAGAGAGAGGGAGAGAGAGATTCTGCTGCAGTCTTATGTGCTCAGCATGGCGATAGGTGTTCATGGACTTGCCTCCCCTCCACAGAACTCCTGCTTTAACACTGGCCATCAGGTGGCGCCACTGAGAAAAGGCGACTTAGTGCTCATTGAACATAGTTTCTTTCAAATGCTGCATATGTACTAGTATGAGATTCTATTCATTTGAACTAGTATGAGATTCTATTAATTTGGCATCCAAGTCCTGTCCTTTAGTAGTAGTGAATCCTTAACAAGCATTTCTAGATTATATACAAAAATGATACACAACTTCTAAAACCGATAACAGTACAAACTTCCATCAGTATGAACTGTCATCTATATATCCTTTGCTTGCAATCTGAATTTGTATCAGCTTCCTTCCAGTTTATATAGCCTTAATGTGCTGAAAGATAAATTAGTATTATGAACAGAATATGAAATTATTTTATCTTGATGTAGATGAATTGATGTCATCTACACATGAATGCAAATGGCTGAAGCACTAGAATGAAATGTTCTGCTTTTCAGCATTGAAGTAATTTGAAGGGTTTTTATTATGTTGTTGTTGATTATATGAACAAACAAATAAACAAAAAAACTGTACCAGAGTATGTATTAGAGCATGTACCAGAGCATGTACCAGAGCATGTACCAGAGTATGTATTAGAGCATGTACCAGAGCATGTCCCAGAGCATGTACCAGAGCATGTACCAGAGTATGTATTAGATCATGTACCAGAGCATGTACCAGAGCATGTGCCACAGTATGTACCAGAGACCTGTGTAAACCCTGGGATCATGGCTGCACCATGAGCGCTAAGCATGTGACCACCTGTGATTAAGATCAACTACAAATGTAAGTGGATGATTGAGTAACCCTGAGCCAATAAAGCACCTCAGAATACGACAGGAGCATGTTAAGATTAACATCAGAGAATGGATATAAAGCAGGTAAAATTTGCAACATGGCATGATCAAGTTAGTTTGTCACTCAAACTCCACCATGTTCTCCAGTTAGTTAAACCCTATGTACCTTTAATACTCTCAGATACTGAATTATTGCAATATATGTCTTTAAACATAGCCTACACAGAAGTGCATAAAAAATCTTTCCAGCTTCTTCTGCATGGTGAATGAACCAAGCTGACATTCCTATCTTTCACCACAGTTGCCTAAACATCAGAAACCATTTCAGTTATTCTTCAGTTTCTGAATACCCAGTTGTCTTAAATATTTAAATTCCAATCTCACAGACAAGGCACGTCTCTCCATCCCTCTCACTTATGTCTTTGGGACTGAAGTTTGGCAGATCAAACAATATCCAGGCTGCCCTGAGTCAGTATGGAAACATTTGGTTTCCTTTTATTATAAAGTTCAATACTATTTATTATAAAGTTTATTACTATTTATTATAAAGTTCATCAATGTTTAAAAAACATAAACAACTGAAAGCAAGTAGTCCTCCATGGGCTTAT
>JAOXYF010000005.1:20813837-20834501 GCA_028565775.1 Sternarchorhynchus goeldii | reverse complement strand
ATATATAGGTTATACTAACTGTAAAACACACACACACACACACACACACACATCATACATCATACACACATCATACAGAGGTTCCTATGTACATACATGAAACACGTCAAAACATGAAACTAGTGAAATGCCCTGGTATTTGTCTTAGCATATGGCCTGGAGAACTTCACAACTTTACATTTTTGTAGGAGATTTATAGAAACTGTTTAAAGGATGTATTAGGGTTTAGTTTCTATAATGCTATGACAACTGTATGGTGATGGTCTATCTTAACAAATAAGGTTCATAATGTCACATTGTGCATACATATCACAATGGTTTTAGCATTGGTTTGTACTAACAGAGAGTAAGTTTTAAGGAAGAATGAAATAAATAGAAATAACTGGAATAGCGTAATTAAAAAGTAAAAAAGTTCTTAATACAGTATGCAAGCCTGAAAGGGAAACAGAGAGAAAGGACAGACGAGATGGAGAAAGGAGGACAGAGTTAAAATTATTCCCTTCAGGCAAATCCCTTTCAATCTGCCCTGTGCATTTAAGATGGACTATCCAGGTTGTAACTCCTTGGCTTGGCAGTAAGTAAGGTAACTTTATTTATCTATCTCATTCATCATTCTAAAGGCCTATGTAATAACATTTTAATTGAGTTTATATCCAAACCATTATATCATTGGAGAATATGGCACATTTTGCTAATACAATAATTAGTTGAGCAGCGTAGCTCGTGTTCAGAACTGCATAAGAAACCTTTGGTTTTACCCAGTCTCTTCAGAATAATTGCCAAGAAATATGAAAGACTTGCTATCTGTGTAGTCACACAAAGTCTTCATTTGAAGTGTTTTGAACCTTTATTAAAGGGGACAGAGGAAGCACAGTGGACATTTCTATAGAATTCCTGAATGTAAAAGCAGATAAGTGTGAGGACTGTGGTGCTGCTCACGTAGTTGTAGAGTGTGAAAGCAAACTTTCACAGTAAAATGATCAGCCATTTGGTAACACACACTCAGTGAGAGCAGTCCTATGATTCATGTTTAGTAGAAAGGGATTGTTTTGTTTAATATTTTATTTTTTACACACTAAAAAAATACTGGTTTCTTAAACTGAAAAAATGACATCAGATGTTGATTTTTAATGACTTTTGCACTGGGATACTTAAATAAGTGTGTGTGTGTGTGTGTGTGTGTGTGTGTGTGTGTGTGTGTGCGTGTGTGTGTGTGTGTGTGTGTAATTTATTTTTTCCATTAAATATAAAATAAGTTGACAATAAAATCAGTTTTTATCAACAATATTTCAGAATATCCTGTTTGTAGCATTTATTATATGTTAACTTTTATATATAAATTATGTATTTTTTAACTTTATGAAACAATTTAATAAACATTTACATTAAGAAAATACGCCCAGTAGTGATACCAGGAGCCATTTCCTTCAGTATTCAGCTGTTATGATTGAACCCACAATTAGTGATGAGGCAGTACCTTCTGTGAGTTCAGTTTCACAAGTCCTCATGACAACAACGCATGTAACGTGACCTCCTGAGTAAGATATGTGCATTCAGACATCTACATGCTGCACATGCTTGTCGTGGGCTTTGGGACTCATGTTTACTGGCTGCATATCTAAACAACAGTGTGTTTGTTCAGTACATGCTGGTGTGGTCAGTGAATCCTAGAACTTTGCTCAGTGGTGGTGAACTTCTCTCTTTATAGTGAGGTGCTATATAAAGAAGCTTGTTGCAGATTTTAATGGCTTCAAGTCCAGGGAAACTTCAATTTGCATAGAATTACAGGCTCAAATTACATAGCAACAACGTCCGCCTCCTCAGGTTACACGTGAACAAATGTCTGCTGTGATAAAAATAGAGATAAAATGGTAACCTTTTATGAAAGGAACATCATCCACTAATGTCATGATGATTACCATTTGCGTGGTCAATCCAATGTATTTCAACATTAGAATATCAGACTAAGCTACATAGCTTGAATTAACAGTTATACAAGCTCAACATCAAGAGGCTGTTAAAATACTGAGCAAAGGGATTTCAAAATGTCCCAGAGATTATGTCTTACCAATATAGGCCAGGTAATGAGGTATTCTGCTACTGCAGACATCTACATAGGCTAATAATGATGGGTCTCTGGAGCCTAATAAGATAGTGGAGAGAAATTAGGGGGAGAATAATACAAAACAGCTAATTCTCTGTCAATTAGCATTCATCATTTGGTTTCACTAATAAAGCAGACCAATGCATCACCCTGTGCCGTTTAGGCAAAATTTTGGCAGTGATCCAAACATTGAATAAAGGTTATTTCTGCTAGTAATTGGCAAAAAAAAAACCAAAACATTCACAGCTAGCAGTTGGTTTATCTGGACTGTTTCGACTCTAACCATGTCATCAACCAGAATTTTATTTTACTTTTCTATTCACTTTGCTGTTGCTATGCCTGTTCTGTGATGGAGTACTAGTAAGGTAATAAGCAAGACTTCTGTTCATTAGGCCGCACATACAGTTGGACCGGCTGCTTCAGTACCAGTGCTGGGTACTGAACCATTGCTTATTACAACTATGGGCAGGGACAGTTTTCACTATGAAAAAAACTTCAGAAGCCTTTATATCTTACTGTGTAACTGGAGAAGATTCTACATTGTGGTAGTGTGAGCAAGCCGTCTCAATAATTAAATCTGCCCACATATAAACTTGGGTTATATGTTGTGGCAACCGCAAAGTTAAATGTGCAACTTGTAACCTAATCTACAGAGAATACAGAGGTTGGTGGACATTTGAATAATTGGAGCAATTACTTCAGAGAGATAAACTGTGATACCCACTCACAGCTAACTTGCGGTAGCTTTCACTCCAAGAAGTCCTCTTTCTTTGTTTTCTTGAGAGATGTGCATGTTATTTGCACGCATGCAATTATATCTGCTCATAGCTGCATAAGCAACAGTGCGGTTGTCAAATTACCCAAGATCCATCAGGGAACACAATACAAACAGGGAACACACTGTCATAATGAACCTTTATTCCACATTTGGCCATCGTTATTGTCAAAGGCACTAGTGGCAAACCACCACAAATAACAGCTTACTTTTTATTCCTGTAGAAAAGTGAATTCTGTAGCTCTAGGGTTATTTTACTGGAGACCCACACATAGTCCATTTAAGTACTGGTGGTGGGATTAGGGGGACTATGTTCCTGATGTTTGCTTGACACGATGAGGCAGCTTGCTTCAACACTGAATGAGCTTTTGTCCGATAAGCCACACACAGTGAAATGTTTGAGTAGGCGAGGCTAAATAATTCTAATATTTATTTATTTTTGGGGGGATTAGCTGTGTTAGTTATGTGCTTTGTTACTGTTTTTCCCTCTTAATAACCTGTTAATATTGTTATTGCATTGTTTGTCTGTGTTGTTAGTCTGTATTGTTCTGATATTAACATCTGCTGGCCTATTTGTATTGTTATTATTTTAACATGCATCCATTTTATTAGATGTTTGAAGATGTTTATCAGATGTGGGGTTTTATCCCCACCAGAACAATGCAGAGATGGTGTTCTAAAACTGGGATGCAGGAAGGGGTAACAATACTCCTGGGCCACACCTAGTATTTAGCTGATGCTTTTATCCAAAGTGGCTTACAATTATTCCAGAATACGTACATAAGGAGTTGAGGGAAAAGGGCACTGCTCAGAGGTCCAACTGCAGCAACTTGACAGGGGGTGGCTTGAGCTGGTCACCTTCTGACTACCAGCCATGTACCTTAACCACTGAGCTACCATTGCAGTCAGCTGAGCTGATCCGCAACGGACATCAATCCCCTGTAGATCCTATTAGCCAGAGCACCTTGAGACAAAGAGAATAAGGTCAAAACACACTGACATAGTAGATCTTCAGGAAGAGCCATTCAGGTTTTAGGTTCACACAGTTACATATGATACGCAGTAATAAACAAAACCCTTCAGCTTTGATTTTTACTCTTTTCATTGAATTTGTTTTTGCATGTACTACTTATAAAGTCCACCATTTAGTGTAATTCTTTTATCACTTGAGTGAAAAACTTATAGTGGGGTTTGACAGTTTGACAGCAAACAGGTCATTTTGAGGTTCTGTGTTTGTGGAAACCAATTAAGCTCTACAAACTTCATTAAAGCTGTAATTCGGTTACAGTTTTCAAATATCACTGGTTTGCTGGCCATTACATTAAACATGTGGTGTAAGAAAAATCCCTCTTCTTTGAAAGTTTTACAAAAATGTGCTTTATTGTTATTTTTAAATGGAATTCAATTAAAATCTTTTAGCCTCACATTCCTCCACAAATAGTATTCAACAGAAAGAGCCAAGATAGAGGGTTACTTTATTTTCATGGATGTTACTATATTTCCATGTATGTTTGCACAAAAAACTCTGAAGTTCCAGGAAGCTATATGACTACATATGATTTTTTTTTCAAATGAACCAAAGAAATAAACAGGGTGAATATGCTGGTCAATTATCATTTTTTTCACCCATAAGATGCTGTTTACAGCTCATGTTCATATCCATGGACTCCCTACATGTTTCTGTGTAGAGAATAAAGTCTAATGACCTCTCTCTTGTCCCTTAACGCATTCTCATCACTGGTACATTCTCATCACTGATACATTATCTCTGGCTGATGCTTGCTTGCATACCCACATTAGTTGTCTCTCGCTGCAGGCTTTGCGGACGGCTTGCCTGCTTCCATTATGTTGAAAACCATCCTTCATCATGTTGGAAGAACAGTAATCTGATTACAGTTTCCTGGGGGGGTTTCAGCTGTTCACGTCATTCACTTCAGGGGCGTGACAGGTTCAGTGAGGCTCAGTGTTGATGAGTGATTGACTCAGTAATTGGAACCGAGTTGTTTATAATCCAGCTGCGGTCTTCTCTCTGGGGAAAAAAACCCTGCTTATCTGTTTTACTAAAGCCACTACAATATTTAGCCTTTTGCCATTTGATTAGACCTAAGTTATTCAATTAGATCCTAAGAAGGGCTAGTATCTACAAGTTTTTGGGGTAACTCTGCGGAGGAGCACCCTGACTGAATTTATTAGGATCCTTCTTTAGTTAAAGGTAGTAAATTAAGCTCTTTAAATGTGTCCCTGCATAGTCCCCTCAAGGTTTCTTTATAGCATAAATATTTGGGCTGGTGGCTTGTTATAAATATGTTAGGTCATTCTTGCTAACATGTCTTGTTTTATCTGCAGGAGGTCGCTGGTGACCTCACAGTCTGGCAAATATGGAAAATAACTCTGCTTGCCAAAGGATCTTTCATCTTAGGTGTGGAAACCACACCCTCCTCTGCTCAGAGGAGAATTATATAGTGTGTTCTTGAACACTGGAACCCAGTAGTATTGTATTTCAAAGGATTAACGAGCAATCAAAGAACCTTTGGTGGAAGTGGTGTTGAAGTCTCCTTAAACAACTTACTGTGGACAATTACGGGGTTTTCCTGTTATCTGTAATGGATTTCTTTGTGTACCTGCTGCACCTCCATGGTGTCTTTTGTTGTCGCACTTTGCTTCAACAAAAAGGAATGTAGAAAGCGAATCACACTTCAACTGAGTTAAGAGGTAAAGAGTCTGTGAGAGATGCTGACTAAGGACCCAGAAAGAGCCATTTTGCCCTTGTCACTGCCTTTCTTAGAAAATGTGCAGAGAACTGAAATAACTCAAGGAAGCAGTCCTCTGCCTCACCCTCTCGGTCCACTAGTCCTTCTTTCAGGGCTATGCTCAGTAGGACTTGGGCAGTATGACTGGGCAGCTAAGCCCAGACTCATCTGCACCCCCTTGCCTGCAGATGTTGACCCAGGCTGTTTTACACCAGATGTCCCTTGTAATAATGGATACACCAATGGATATGGAAATGGGAAAAGCCATGGGAGTGATCACTTCATGGGTGAGCCACCCAGCAGCTCTGGTGGTAGTATTAGTGGGAGAGGCACGACTGATGAGGTGGAAGTTACCATCCTTCACCTGAGGGAACAGCATGGTGACACAGAAGGAGACCATTCTGGACCAGCGGGAGACCATATGGGAGCTGACAGCAAAACTGACACTCTGTGAAAGCTTTGGAAGGGGTGCTAGTGGATACCATGATGGTGACTACCAAGGACCATCACACCACTCTTCCCACTCTTCATATCACTATGGCAACGATCATCATGTTGATCCCTATTATCCTCTCAGTGGGCACCACAGTGAAGTTCCAATATCTGGGTAGATGTAGCTCCTTGCCTGGGCAGGTAGGGAATACCTTGTAGGCACTGAAAGAGAGGCTAGTGAATTTACAGGTGAGAGCCTCAGAATAGCTGGAAGTGTTTTTTTAGATTGAAAAAAGCATGTGGGATGGGTTTGACCTTTATTTTTATAGCAATAATCAGTGTCTAAGTAGGTTTTATTCAGTGAGGTGAGCAAAAAGAGTGTTGAGCTGCCCAGGTGTAAAATATGATACCTGATCAATTGTTTGGAAAGTACTGTACCTGTACAAACCATAGAGCATATGAAAGGAACAAAGAAGTATCCGTGGAAAGAGACCAATAACAACGTTGTTTAAATGTCATTGAGCAAGATAGTTGAGCAAGATAATGTCATTCAATATGCTGTGGTCTGGCTGTCCCACATGTGTGGAAAACAAAGTCCAAATAGAAAAACCTCAGAGGAGATATTATGGAAACACAGGCCGGAGCTGTATAGAGTATTTCAGTATTTTGCTTGAATATGCATTAATGCCAAAAAATGTCAGACAGTACCTTTTAGTTTCAAAGTTTTCAGTTTTATTTGTCGCATACATAGTCATACTATGGTACAACACAAAAAGTTAAGACAATAAATATATACACTGTGTGTGCTTGTGCAGTGTATGTGCAAAAACATTTCCTGTTGTGCAGGAATGCAGCTTTAGAGGGGTTTAGTGCAGTTTTTTCGTCATGTGCATGAGAATGTGGTGGTGTGCAAAATGCAGTTCGGTTGTGTGTGTGTCCAAAGATGCAGTTTGTTCTTTGTTAGAGTGAGGTGGTGTGGGAACTCTGTAAAAAGTCTTTTACAGGTTAAAGACATTTGCTACTGTCAAGGTTTACAGAGTTAATCATTATTTCAACTATATTTTACCAAGTCTTAGTTTAAAAAAAACCTTACATTAAAAGTAGTGCAGGGAAAAGGAATCCAGAAGTAGTAATCAATCTATATTAATCAATAACAATGTTTTGTTAGACATACCTACCATTAATTATCCCACTGTAAACATTGTAAATTAGGTGCTTATACCAGTAACCATTTACATGTAGTGAAAAGAGAACAGTTTTAAAAGACCAGGTTCAGAGTTTATGTTTTATCTCCATCATATTTTCCATATTATTTGTTTGTTATGTTTATTTTTTGCTCATTTTTAGGATCAATGATGCTTATTAGCAGTGTGGTCTTTAATAAAATATATTTGTGTCTTATTACGTCAGTCAGAATTACCTCAATGGAAATAAGTAGAAACATAACAAAAACACCTTTTTTGACCATACACCCCATGTTCTATCATACATGCATGTGTCTGAGAGAGGAGGCTCTCCCACAGCGCCCCCCAGTGACCAGGCTCTGTGCAGAACTATCCAGCATTGCAACCAATTAGCCTTATCCACCATGGTGAGGAATTCTTCACTGTGTACCACACTGATGAGTAAAGCTGGATTTGCTCTGCTTAATCAGAGGAAGGAGGCTGACAGTGAAAAAGAACCTAAAATAAAATGTCACCATGTTTATCTGCATTTTGATTTAAAGAATTGTGGAAATATATGTAGTTGTTTTAGATGGCAACAAACTGAAATTACTTCAGCTGTGGTATTTTTGGGGGACAGCTGGTTATCAGATATGAGTAGGTCTAAAACATGCTGTACCTTCAGCTTGTACTCCTTCATATTATGCCTGAGATTTGAATGCATCATTAAATTCTGAGGGGCTTTTATGATAATTCCTTTTTTCCGAGAATCTCAGAGAGATGGATGTATGAACGCATGAGTCATCCGTGTGTCCTCCTTTCAGGAAGCCGTGTGTATGCTCCAGTATGTTATAGAGACAGGTCTAAAACATTATTTTTAAGTAGGGATTACCCCACTAAATCAGAGTTTTGCTGGAAGATAATAGTGAAGATAATTATCTCTGCTCCTTTTCTGAGTCACATTTTTGTTTTGTACCCATTCTGTTCATAGGCATGGAATTCATCAAGCACCTACTCTCATTCACTGAGAGATCTATTGCATCGCAAAATCAGTGCACTGGAAAAACAGCTTCACTATCATTATGATGGTGACCATGCCACTGGTCACCATGACAACCACCATGGGCATAGATAATATGATGATTACCATGAAAATCATCATGACAGCCACCATAACGACTACCATGACAACCACCATGCAAACCACCATTGCGCCCATTACAATTACAGCCCTCGCTATGATCGGCACAATACACATCACAGTGATCCTCATGACGATCACCTCGATGATCACCATGACGACCATCATCAGGGCCATCGTGATGATTGTCATGTTCACCACCTTTACAATAACCATGCTGACAACCATCTTAATAATTATGACCATCAACCACAGACCACTATGAAACCACTAAGGTCAAGAGCACAAGTCCATGGACCCCACAACAAACTGGACAATGTACAAAGACAGGCTGCATCATAGGTTGCCTGAAGCAGGTAATGTTCATCCCATTTTTTGTCTCATTCACAGTAATACCAACAGCTGTTCTTCTCTTCTGGACAGCAAAGTAATCGGTCATTCACTTTATCTTACAACAGACAAGAATCTTAAACCTCCACAAGAATCTTAAACCTCCTGAGACCTTTCAGATTGGATTTCCCATACACACCAACTACATGTATAGATGTATCAAGCTCACTCTTCGCAATGAGATCTGTCCTAACTGTCTGCCTCTGGCTGAAAGGGGGCATACGTCTTGGACTTGGCACCCCATTCTCCTACTCGGTCCCTTTCCAAGCTAATGAGCTTGTCCTGCTCGAATTGGGCACCAGTCCAATGGAATTACTGGTGAATGACAAAGTAAGGATGTAAGGGTTGCGAGAAACAGAAAGGAATTTGTGGATTCCTTTTTTGAGGTTTTCAACACTGATAGGATTCCTGCTACATAGCAATGGTGCAGCAGTGTATCACAATCAATATCTTTTGTCTACAGAGTCAGTCAAGGCAAGTATTTGGAAGTGACATAAGTCTTCAGTAATTTTGCTTGGGAGGACACAGGCCACTGCCAGGGCTTACACCCTAAAAAAGGAGGGGGTCTAAACAAGGTGAGAATCTGAGAAGCATGCTTATCAGCAAGCTACTTATTACACATGAAGTTTGTTGGCATTTATAAGTATAGAAAAATCTTTAGTATAAATTCAGTGTGTTTGTACAGTAGAAACACTAAACTGCAGAGTTCTTTGATCTTTCAGAAGTGTATCTATCAAATGAGCACCCCAGGGCACTACAAAAAGGAGGCAGGAATGCCGAGCACAGCATAAAAAAGAGAACGTTTATTTTTAGTTTTGTTTTAAATAGACGACAACAGCAACGCACAGTGACATGAACTCGTTTAAATACATACCCTTAACGAGTAACGATAACGAAGACCAACCAACGTCACGGCCGACGACATGCATATGCTCACAACAACAACCACTACACATGAACACACCTCCACACTGACACGCCCACATAGACACGGGACAAGGCAAGAGGCAGAGGTGGCCACCGTGACAGTATCTGCTAATGTATGCACTAATAACTGCACAGGCAGGTAAACCACAGCCACACAAATGCCAGCTGGAAGAGAGACCCCTTCTCCTTATTCTTGTGATTATTAAAGTAAATTGTGGACTTTGATCCCCTGAGCCTTAAAAGCACAATTCTGCTCCTTGTGGGAAGCAGTCATATATCGCGTAATGAGTTCCCTGCTATGTAACCCTTGACTCCTAATATCAAGCCTTTTTGGATTTGAATCGTGGTGTTACATCAGGGAAGCAGCTAACTTCAAAAGACTGTTTCCCTTTAACAGCTTATTAAGTTACTTGATCAATTATTCCATCAATCACAATCCAGCCGCAGCACAGCCAAGATAACTATTCTTCTTAAGCCATCACCCATTAAATTACGAAACTGACACAACTGATCTTTTTATTTTTTTTGCAGGACAAGACAGGTAAGCAAAAGCAGTCTCGTGGTATTCTTTCTTTTCTAGGCTGTGACTCTACCCATGTCATTGACAGACAGGAAGTGGCACCACCTGTGTTTGACATGGTGTTTGACATGAGTGGGAGGCCTATCAGGATGTGATGAAAAAGGGCTGTGGGGAAAATCTGTCACCCTGGCATATCAAAAAAATCAGGTGGAGTCTTTATACTAGGACAGGATCAGGGAAGGTTCATTTAATCATTATTACTTCCATAAATTAGCACCATGTAAAGTTTTATCTGTATTTACAGATTATTAAGACAGATTGCTAAGCCATATGTAATACTAATGAATACTAATGTAATAAGATTAATACATTATCTAATTCATATCTCAATATCTCTCAAAGTTATTCATAAGTTATATAAATGCGAAAAACATGCATGTGACATTCACAAAGCTCTTTTGTATGTGGTATGAAATACTTTATAAATACCTTATAAACCTTTACAGATTCTATATACTGTATAGCTTATTCATACAACTATCTTGTAAATCTAAAGAGCTTTGTGCAAAACAGAAAACTTCCTGGTGGTGGCATATGACCAAGTATAGCTAAAAAAATCTATTCTGACTTGTTCCAACCTTCCTAACCATAATAGGACACACTTGGTGGCTGCTTTGATGCCAACCAATCTTTTGTGGGAGAGATGTCAGACCTGTAGCTGTGGTCTTGTATTTTTACTGCTGTGGAGATCCACAAGCAGGCGTCCTGTTCCAGCCACTTCACTGGAGACATCATTGCTTGAAGTGAGCCCATTCTAGAACTCCATAGAGGGGTTACTAAATACCCCTCCAGCCCCTGTCACTAATTTCTGAAGAAGTGCTAACCTTCCATGAGTCATCAAATGGTCCCTGTCAAGCTGGATCTCATGGATTTCTCCTGCATGAACATAAAATCTTTTCTGCTTGTGACTCCTTCAATTACAGTGAGTCCCTGAGCCTCTAATAGCCAAGAAACTGGAGAAGGAGCTGAGTATTATGCTGTTGCTGCTGTTACATAATTTTCTATTTTTTGTTAATGGGTCCATAAAGGCCTTGGGGATTTAGCCAAGCATTTTATTAGTTCATATGTTTAAATTAAGCTCTGTGCAATGATGCAAGTGTTTCAACATGCAACATGCCGTTTAGTTTTATCCATGCGGTTTATTTAAGCTGTGATGAGGGAAAACAGTCCATGCCAGAAAGAAAGAGCCATTACTAACAAGAAAATACTAATAAGAAAGGTCAATAAGAAATATGTTTGATCAACCTTGAAATTATTCTAGGATGCTTGGTAGATAAACAAAGTTTTTAGAGGCATAACTTTATATAAACTGAATTCTGTATTATGCAGATAAAAAAGCAGGACTTCATTTCGAGTTGTTTTTCCAGCATGCCTCTCTCGTTTAAGGTGTATGCTATGGCATTTTTCCGTACATGTACAATATCCGTTCAGCTGATGCTTTATGTTTTATGTTTATGCTTGTGTGTGTTTACACTGTACAGGACAACTCAAAGGAGTGCACTGCATATTTCTTTCTTTTTTTCTCATAAATTCCACTTTTATATTACACACAAATTGACATTTGAGTACTACAGGCAGGTGGGCTGTTGTGATGGGTCAACACATACACAGGCCAGTCAGCCAGGATCCACATAAGAATGTAGAGGTGTCCATGGCAACGTAGCTTAAAGGAGGATTAAACAGATGAAGGGATCCCTCTGATTTATGCTGCGTATGTCTTGCTCTTTCTCTTTAAAATGCAGTACATGTGTGTGGGCACACAATCTTCCAGGCTCTCTCTCACTCTCGCTCTCTCTCACTCTCTCTCACTCACTCTCTCTCTCTCTCTCTTTTCCTCTGTCACTTCCCGGTTTGGTGAACACATACTGGCCTGGTGAACAGTTTATGCACAAAGGGAAGATACACGTATCACTTTATCTCAATGTCACAAAATAACAAAATGCTTTTTGATTGCACTTTAATATTGTTTTATTTCTGTGCAACATGAGATTGCACATCTTTCTGTGTATATAATGTCTTAATTTCTGTAGAGTTTATGTCTTTCTCTGTGTATAATGTAGTAAAATATGTTCTTTGCTACTACAACTACATCAGATCTGAAGAGAATGTAGACACATTTTATCGTAAATTTAAATTACTTTGTTTTTGTGTCTAATATGTTTTTCTTGAGTAATATGATTTGGTATGAATTTTTCCCTCGTCATTGTCAAATTCCATAAATTAAATGGATCATGTAATGAGCAGGTTGGTTTTCAATGTTTATGTCTCCCAATTTCATAGAGACTCAGACTGCGGTTAATGACATTTCGAAATCATCACCAGGTACAAGACTCTCTGTTGCCATAGCAATAGGCTCAGCTCCATTTTCTGTTTGTAGAAAGAGACAGTGAGCTTGGAACCTCTAACAGTATGTCTGCTTCAAAAAGGCTTTCAGAGTACTTACCTTGTGCCCATAACAACCCAAAACTTACTGCCATGTGGAGTCCCACAAACTGCTTCCAGTGTCTCATCTGGTGGAACAAATCTACTCACATATCACATAAACAGCTTTTTTGTTTGTTTGTTTGTTGATCTTCTATCAACATAATCTTAAATGGACTGAATAACTACACCACTCATCCAAGAGTAGCATAGTGTATTTTAACATGAGTAGTGTTTGCCCTTGCGTTTTCATGAATGTACATTTTGAGTTGAAGTGTTAAGTATATACACGATGACGTGTCTTGCTGAAGTGTTAAGTATATACACGATGACGTGTCCTGCTGAAGTGTTAAGTATATACACGATGACGTGTCCTGCTGAAGTGTTAAGTATATACATGATGACGTGCCCTGCTGAAGTGTTAAGTATATACACTATGACGTGCCCTGCTGAAGTATTAAGTATATACACGATGACGTGTCCTGCTGAAGTGTTAAGTATATACATGATGACGTGCCCTGCTGAAGTGTTAAGTATATACACGATGATGTGCCCTGCTGAAGTGTTAAGTATATATACGATGATGTGCCCTGCTGAAGTGTTAAGTATATACACTATGATGTGCCATGCTGAAGTGTTAAGTATATACGCGATGACGTGTCCTGCTGAAGCGTTAAATATATACATGATGACTAGTTTCTGTAAGCAAAACACTGCATGACAAATCATTTTACTTGAAAAAGGAACAAGAGACGTGTTATAATATTTTTGGTAAATAAAGCAAAGAAACAAAGACTTACTCCAGAGGAATTTGGAGAAAACAAGCACTTAAGAAACAAGTCTGTAACTTGTAAATGAGTTTGATTCTGGGTAAAAACAATGTTACAGCTTCCTGATACAAGAGTAACAGACTAGTAAAATGAATGCTTTAGTTTAGTTTTGAAAACAAAACTAGTTAGTGCTCTCATCCAATAGCTGTCCAGTATATATTCTTCTCGATGGTTGGTATTCACTACAATTGGGAAAGTCATAATTTAGGAATGTACCCTCATCAGCAATGTGTGTACACATCAGAATGAACATAAACTCATCAGCCAGTTTATTAGAAACATTGTTTTATTAGAAGCATGGTGAAAGGTCAGCCATGGTTATTTGGTCAAAAATGACCAGTGATGAATAATAAATTGTGCAATCAGTTGACTACAGTGTAACTGTACTTATAAGATATACTATATGGCCAAATATATGTCAACATCTCTCTATATAGATTAACATGGGCAGTAGAATGGGTCGTACTAAAGAGTTCAGAGACTTTGAGCGTGGCACTGCCACTTTTAAAGGGTGCAACATTTGTTAAATTTCTGCCCTGTTAGATTTTTCCTCGTCAACTGTAAATACTGTTATTGTTGAATAAAAGTTGTTAAATAGGAGTTGGCATGGACCACTGCCATCCAGCATCACTGACCAGCAGTGAGAAATGGGCAAAGATGGGCAAAGTTGTGAGCTGTAGCTGAAACACCAGCTGTAAAGGGAGGGTCCAACCCCATATAAATGCCCATGGGATGCCCATTGTGATCATACAGGTGCAGTGGTGATATGTCCACATGCTTTTGGCCGTATATCTTTATCAAATAAAGTGGCCAGTGAGTGTAGTTGCAAGGCAGATATTTATTTTTATGATGGATAGATAGACACAGACAGACATTTATTGATTGATTGATTGATTGATTGATTGATTGATTGATTGATTGGTCGATCGATTGATTGATCGATCGATTGATTGATCGACAGATTATCAGTGTACCACACAGAGCTTAATAAGTGTGTGTATGTATGAGCCATGCTTAAAGCCCGGTAGGAGCCAGGGGATGTCAGAGTTATTCAAATACTGTGGTGGCTGCCCTTGCCGACCAGTGATTATCCATTGCCAAAGCTACACTCTAGCAAATACTATTTTCCATTGGTTAAATCGGCATAATGGTTGCTGTCTAACAGAGAAAACAATAGCTTATGGAATAGACACTGGACACACTGCATGCATTGTAGCACAAAGACATCCAGTGGTCAGAGTCAGGGTAATGGGTTGAATATCTGACAAATGTATGAAAAGGACAATAATTTAAAAAAATGTTAATAAAAAGGATATGCCTATAGATGATTATATAACCCTGACACAAAAGCGTATCCCAAAATAAAGCTTTGCAGAGCACAATTAGCAAGAACCTGTGAATAAGAAATGAATAGACAGAATGCTTTCAGTACACCATGTACTCAGACCACACAACCTGCGGTCATTATGGGATTATACTGTACATTCTGTGCTGCTTTGTGTGGTGGAGATCCCAGAACAAACCATATGTACATATTAACAAGAATAACCAGCAATCAAAGGATTGTGGTGCCAATAAAATAATTGTAAATAATAAATTCTAAAATAAAAAGATATGCTTCTTACCAAAGGGATGTGGATGACTTCAGTATTAAAATGTATTACCCTTCAGTTGGTTTTACATAATGTAATCTTGCGAATTTGCATGACGTCTGACGTGATAAGGCCTAAGTATCTCTGAATGTCAGCTCCAGAAGGGCTGGAACACAGAAGTGAACCTGACACTGTTTCATTGTCATGGGCGTCTTTAGACAAAGCGATCATGGCAATCAGAATATACAGGCCAAAAGTGAAGAAGAGCTTCAGCCTTCAAACAAAGGTAATGAATCGCTGGATATGAAAATAACCACTGTGTGGAATTTGGGTTGGAATTTTGTCTGTAGTTCATCAAGGATGTGCAGAGTTGTTGTTGTTGTTTTTGTTAATAATATTCAGTGCATGTAATTTGGTTGATAACTCCTGTTCTAGATGAAGAACGTGTGAACTGCAACTGCTATAGGACCATTGCATTCTATCTTGGTTTGCTCTGCTTTGTGCTCGCTATCATATCCTGCCTCCAAGCTTTTTACGGTGAGTAGCATTGCGTACAATTAAAGGAAAGCTACAGAATGTTTACAGATTGTTTTCACTTTGTAAAAAATCTAAAGTCCTATAGGTTTGGTGCTGTAGGTTTAGTGTTGTGCTATCTGCCTGACAAAATAACGAGTTAAAATAAAATTAATGACTTCTAATAAGAACTATTAAATACTCTTACTCTAAGAAAACCTCAGCAATTGACTAATCTATCTTGGTCTTATCTACTATTATGCTAAGTAAAAATAACTCTTTGTAGCACTCCAGGTCACTGTGGTATTCAAGACACAGGTGTCTGAATGTGAGGGCCATCTCAGAGCATTAACAGGAAGATGTGATGCTCTAAACCACTCATATACAAACCTCTTTCTCAAATACCCAGCACTCAACCAGTACTGTTCTACTAACAAAAGCACTAATCGTGAGTAATGTCAAAAACATTCATTACACTGTTTCAGCTAGAACATCATGGTTCTGACTTACATCTCTGGTCTTACAGTTACAAAATAATAAGATTAATAAGATAAAACGAGTTTATTTTTCATTTTAATAGAATAGAAAGGTTCTAAGCAGATGTATATGCTCATAACCAAGGAATCCAGGCATCCAAGCTCCATCAAGTTGCCAATGAAAGACTTTTGAGTTCCGGCTGAACTTAAGAAATTATGTACAAAAAAATGTTGACCCAAATACACAGACTTAATGAATATAACAGCATATGGAGCAATGTGAGTATGTACTGACCTCAAGTTCTGTATGCACCTCTTCAGTGCACACATGCAAACCGTGCCCAGAAGGCTGGGAGCCCTTTAAGGACAAGTGCTACCTGTTTGTTCCGGACAGAAAGGACTGGATGTCCAGCCAATACTCCTGCCTGTCTGTCGGCAGCCATCTGGCCCTCATCCAAAACGAGGAGGAGCAGGTAATGGGACGTCCCATGTGAGACGAGCTTTACGAGTCTGTCTTGGTCATCACTGCTACCTCTCGTCTCTTGCAATACATGCTTAACGCTGTTGCATGTGCTAACCCTAATCTAAACCCTAACCCTAACCTTAACCATAACCCTAACCTTTTATGATCAGCATTTGTGTAAGGGCGCAGGTCCTATATCAGCAGGTCCTACATCAGCAGGTCCTACATCAGCGTACAATAACGAAGAGGCCCAGTGTTTCCTTTTGTCGCCTCTTTTTAAAGTGAATAAGGATAGAAGGAATAAGGAAAACGACTATTTAAAAAAAACCTTAGGCCAAATCTTTTAATAGCAAGATCCGCTCTAGTAAGCTGGCCCATGTGGTGCAGTAAATCTGCTCATTTGAGGGTGCTCACATTGTTTCCTTGATAATTGCAAATGTCTTCTCAGAAATTCCTTTACAAAAAGGCAGATGATTTCAGCCAGGGTGACTCATACTGGCTTGGTTTGACCAACATGAATGCTGACAGGGCCTGGCTGTGGGCTGATGGCACGCCTGTGAAGAACAGAAAACAGTAAGAGGAAGCTAACTTATTCTTTTTCAATTACTACAATACTGCAAAAAAGGGGAAAGAGAGAAAAAATAAACTTTTAAAAATATTTTTTCAATTAAAATAAATCATTTAATGCTTTTATAATTCATTAATTTCTATATCCAATATTTTTTTGGAATCATTTTTTAGCAACTGATCATTCCTGAGCTGTTGAAATGTAAATGAAATGGCTGCTTCACTGATTCTTGGTCTTCTTAGGTTCTGGGACCAGCCCCCTGCAAAAAGTAAAGAGGGTGACCTCTGTGCACGCTTGACCCCAGGTGGATTATACCACTCCAGCTGGTACCCCTTTTCCTGTAAGAACAGCCTGAAAGGGATCTGTGAGAGGAGCCAGGCCAGTGTAATGTTCTAGCACAGAGAAATACACTTCTCACCTATTGATATGTATTACAAGTCTTGAGGGACAAAACAAAATAGCCATTATAAATAAGATTTGGTTTATAACTAGATGGACAGTAAAAATTATTTAATAAAGTACATGAAAAGTAAAAAGTAAACAAATAATAAAGTGACTTTGGCACATAGTAGACCTTCAGTTCTCAAAATTAAATTACTTATTTTGCTTTGTGACATGGAAAATGAAATTTTGTTGGTGAACTGAAACCTTATAAAATAACTCAAAGAATTTACTATGGCAAAACTATTATTGACCTTTATGTTTACTTAAGTAGATACATATGTAAGGTATCAAAAAAGGTAAATATATTTCTTTCCCTTGTGTGCATGGCGCTTGAATTGGCTTTGAGTTATGTCGCCCTCTAGTGCTCATATCGTGAAGTGAAATTTCAAGCAACTGTGGACACCAGAGCCAAAACTATTTATTGCAATACAGTTGTTGTCTGTGTTGTTTAATTTAATATTAATTAATGATTTTTTGAATTATGATTCATTAATTTAAATACATTCTTAGGAAATTCTTGCAACACTGGAAAAGTATTCAAAACAACTACATTAAAATCAGTTCATAGAAACATGCTTGTGGTGCTTTCTGTCCTTTTATTTATTTCTGTCCTTTTTTGTGTGTGTGTCTTTAATATGAGGTAATACTTCACACTGAGGGTCAACTGCTGTATTGCCAAAGTTCAATACATGTTATATGCTCTGCTGAAATGTTCATACATATAGACTTCTTAATATTCAAGCTACAAGCTGATTATTAAGTACACATTATACAATTGTAATTGTAAACTTTTGGTAATGTGGGTTCTCCTGGGTTTATTTATTTATTTAGGTCTGCAATTGCACTCTGGCTTTAGACAGCCTTTAATGACAGTACTTTTAATGGCTGTGTACTATCTGTACTTTTAATGACTGTGTACTATCAGTACTTTAACAACTATATACTATCAGTACTTTTAATGACTGTGTACTATCAGTACTTTTAATTTGACATTTCTTTTATTAATCTTTTAGTTTGTGTAAAGCACTTGGTAAGCTGTTTAATAAGTGCAATATTAATAACATTGTTTATTATACTATATTTTAAACTTAAAATATTGAATTGTGAATGTGTGTGTAAGTGTGTGTGTTTGTATATAATTGGCAACTAACAATTGAATCAAAATTTATACCAATGACCTTTATTCTTGTGACTGTCCTTTATTAGCTCATAATTTTTATACTTACATTTGCTGCAATGTTATTTGCTATGCCAACCAGATGATGGCAGTAGAGTACCAGAAGCTAGAGCAATACACTACCTATACACAGACATACTAGATACCTAACTAGATGACTACAATATGAAATGTTAATAACCAATAAAATAAAATCTGTAGAAAGTTTAGAACAATGATTTAGTGTTAAACCAAAAACATGAACAGATTTAAGGAATGAGAGGTGTGAAGTATGCATTTACAGGTTCAATTCAGTAATAATGTTACCTTAAACAAGGGGAGAGCAAAAGAAAGTAAAAAACAATAGCAGAAAAAAGAAAAACAAGCATGTAATCATGGCACAAGGCAGGCGAAAGAGCTTCCGCTGGGTGTAAGGAGGCTGATTAGGGTGGGGGTTGGGAACAGGTGAGTGCAATGATGGGAGTCATGGTAACCAGGCTAGTACTGGGGGAGGAGGAGAAAGGTTGCCAAGGGGATGGGGGGATTGGGGGGCGGGGGGCGGATTGTTGACAACTGGGAAAGAGATGCCTCACTGTAAAGAATATTGAAAGGACAGTGAGTTTAACAGACAGCATTGCTGTAAAGAGAAGCCAAATTATATATAAAAAAAGCTAAATAATTAAGTCATGGTCAATTAAAAGGGCCATTTGTTTATAGTAAATTCTGCTGTTTTTACTAATGCCAATGTCTACTCTCACATAAATCATATCATAATAGTTAAACCTTGAGCAGTCAGAGATGCTCAATAAATATATTAAAAAACAAATGATCACCCAGTTTTAGGTGAGTGAGTGAACGAGGAACATAGAGAGACAGAGAGAGAGAGAGAGAGAGAGAGAGAGAGAGAGATTTACATTTGGCAGAAGCTCTTATCTAGAATTACTTTGCTTTGTTCTCTACCAAGAAATGATTTGGCCAGAGCTGGGAAATTTGGGCTTGTGTCTCAAGATCAAATCAAGTTAATTCAAAAAAAGACAGAAGGTGAGTAACAGGCTGAACTGAACCACCACTGTACAGACTGAACTGAACCACCATTGTATAGCCTGAACTGAAGACTGAACCAAAGGCATGTGCCGTTCAGTTTTGTTTATTCAGGTGTTTACTGGTAACTGTCACACTAGTCATAAAAAAACATGACCAGAGTTCATGAGACTATTTTGTTTACCTGCATTGTCAAACTTTGATAATTTGATGCATGGTATGAGTGTAACAAACATTAACATTAGTTACAAACAAATTTGGTAACAGAGCTTATTTGCATTGGTATCAAATTCAATTTACGTAACAGGCGACACTGCACACAGTCAAAAGTGGGCCAGATTAAAAAAAGATAATAATCAGTAACATCAAAAACTCCTCTTGAATATATTTATCATCATTTATCAAAGTGCAAAATGTGCTTACTGCTTACTATACTAGGACTCATAAATGCTCTAGACCAACAGCAGTACCAAATTATGACCTGAAGATGTCACTACATCATTTTTCAATTTCACTTTCATTCTCTTCTCTGGAGAGTTTAGCAAATTGCAACCACTCAAATTATCCAATTTTAGGTCTCACTTGATATTCACAGCAGATCTGAAATGTAAAACCCAAATGCAAGATTTATATGAAAAACCTTAGATAATGCGCCTTTAACATAACATTGGCGTCTGAATAGAGACCACACATATTTTTACATTAGCGTTTTAATCATTTATTTTCTAACCCTCTTAATCCAACTCAGTATCGCAGGAGTCTGGAACCTTCCTAGAGAACAAGGCAGAAATTAACCTCGGACAGGCCATCAGTCCATCACAGGGCGCGCACGCACACACACACACACACACACACACACACACACACACACACACACACACACACACACACACACACA
>JAOXYF010000005.1:20801587-20813737 GCA_028565775.1 Sternarchorhynchus goeldii | reverse complement strand
TCAAGATGTGTTCAGTCACAATTGTAAGTCGCTTTGGATAAAAGCGTCAGCTAAATGCCATAAATGTAAATGTAAACCCATGCAGACATGGGAAGAACATGCAAACTCCACATGGGCAGCGATCAAACCAGGAATCAGAACCAAGCCACTTAGATTTGGTCTGGCACTCTACATACTGCAGGTATAAAGCTTTTAATGTTAGGGGCTTGGTAAAACTGGACGATAAGCAAATATTAAAAGCTTTTTTAATTAAACCCTACATAAGAGCTATGGATCTATATTTATTACACGTGAGATTTACAGCATGCATTTTGATTCATCAATTCTTCAAGAGCTCTGGTGCAAATGCTGAGGTACTAAAGAAGCACCCTGCCTGTCATTAAATACATTAAAATACATTAAAATGAATGTATTTTCACATTTCACATGCAATCAGTTTTGGCATAGCAGGTGTAACTTTTGAATTGTAACTCAAACCAACTGGAAATGCTCTTTTTTACTGTAGGTAACATAAACACCTAAATATTGAAACTCACAGCCCCTCTATAATCTACTATTTTCAGAGTACATTGGAGTAATGGTATCACAGCAACCTCTGCATCTTTGTTATACATTTACCCTACGGAGCACATATGGAAAGTTTAATGCGTGCTGAATGGTCTGAGACAACAGCATTATGGAGTCCGTTCTACTGGTTTCTGTCCATGGGGACCACTGTTTAGCAGCACAGATTTACATATGCCATAATCTGAATAAAAAAAAATGTATAGCCAAGAATAGTCCAGTTGTCTAAATCTGGCCTTCAACGAGAAGGGCTAGAGGATAAAGGTTGCACATGGCAGCAGATCAGCCATAAACTCTCAAAGTAGCCTTCTGAGTTTTCTAATGATATGACTGACCTTCACTTCACTATAACACACAGCATCTTGTCACATTCTTGGACACCCTCTACAGGAATCTCATCCCTGATGATGAGAGAGGTGTAATGCAAGAGGATTTGCCCAAATATGTGGTAATTTGGGATAATGTGAGTTCATCATAGAATGCTGATGGAATTCTTCCCACCCTATTCCTGAACCAAAGTGAGGAGTTCTTCTAAGACTGGAGATGGAAGGTGTACGATCACCACATCCAGATGAACTTGCTGATTCCCATGGATGCAACATGTAAGGAGATCACAGCAGATGTCAGCAGAAGCTGAATTAGACACTTCAGGAGATCTTTCCACACTGCATTGCAAGAGAAGATATCCAGTGTGACTCGGATATAAACGTGACCCAACGAAGAGGAGCATCAGAATGTTTAGAAAAGAAAACACTATGATTCCTTAAGCTGTTGTCTCAGGTTGTCTTGAATGTTTAGAGTAAGGTTCAAATTTTGCAGTTTTTATTTTGTTATAGAGTGCTGCCAAACAGTTGTCTGTCTTTCCTGAATTTCTATCAGATTTTTTTGTCAACAAATTGCAGTGCAAACAATGTCACTGTATAAATTTGATTCTAGTCCAATTTCTTGCAATTTCTAGTCTCCCACATACAGTCATGTGAAGCTCTGTGTTCTGTGTAAGTCTGTATTTTGTGTGTAACACGTACTGTTTCAATTGCCACAATATGCCACAGAATGTGTAGCATTCTTGTAATCAAAAGCTTAGCTAGTTTCCATCAGAAGGCACATACAGTGTACACTGTTGCACTAACAACATGATTAAGTATTTTGACTGCCTTGATCATAGGCAATGACACACAACCTAGACATTCTGATGGCACCGATACATTGACTGACATAAATATTTGCTTTAGAGGCAAAACCAAACAATTCTGAGCGAGGTATGTGATTTTGCAGGTATTTCACTGAGTTTTGCTGTTTGCACTGTTTTGAGAAATGCACTTCTTATGATGCCAGTGTAAATTATGATGTGAGAAATTTACCAAATTGACTGAGAAAAACTGTAAATGATATGCTTCTGGATATTCACGTTGGCAAGTGCAATTATAATTGGTAACCAAGATTAAATGTTTAATGAGGCCCATGTTGTACAAATGGGACTTCAGAAAATAATAATAATCCACTGTCAGATATGTGTAGGTTGGGCAGCACATGTTCCTCACACTAGTAGGTTTTGGCCTGTTTTACTATTCCTCATGCAACTGAGTTGAAAATATCGTAGCACTGGTTTTGCTGTTAATATTCTTATTTTAATTTATACCAACTAGGTTACACCCACGTTATTTAGCCTACATATCTAAGAGTTTGTGTCTCTGTACAGTGGTGAAGTCTTAGAAACTAAAGCTGTTCTTATAGCCTTTTCATTAGGAATAACAATACAAACCTCACATTTACTCTTACAGTTCATAGACTGAACGAATTTGCCATTTTGAAAGGGAAATGTATATCATTATGATAGAACTAGTTCAGCATTTAAGAGTAACAAACCAATTCATGACCACTGCTCGATGTTCTGAGGTCAGGAGAGATCCAGTCGTGATGCTGACAGTAGTGTTGTGATGCAATGTTTTACGCAATATAGGCTTCCCCCCCCCCACCATAACCTTAGCAGAACGTCGCTGTTTCCTCATTCATTTGTAATTAACTGGATGAGGGACAAAACCGTCCGAAATTATGATGGCCAAATGTCGATGTGCTATTGGAAAACGGACTCGGAACGCGGAAGGAGCTTGAGCCCGTGCTATGTGTCACAGGTTTGCTGCGCTGCGCATTGCTACTGTGTTTGCACTGCATCAGCAGCATCCATCAGCTGATACTTCAAGGTCGCCTGCGCGAGGCATCATGGGGAGGATAGTGGATCCATAGTTTCCACGTTAGGAATATCCTCGGATCTAGCTACACGCTGTAGGCTATTGGTGAACCACGAAACGCCCGCTCCTGTGACGGAAGAGTTGTCACAAGACCTGATGCAAAATGCATGTCACGGATAAATGAACGTTAGAAAAGAGGTTGCGCAAAGTCTGTTCTTTTTATATGAGACGAACCGTGCGGATTTTCCTGTATTCATCGTGAAAAGGCTACCAGCGAAGATCTCCCTGAACACAGAATTTCAGAGCACTGGATCAGTACCAGTGGGTCAGGGCGGGACGTTCGGACACGACATCTAAGATAGGAAGGTAATTTACGTGCACGTAAAACATTTCTAGTAATGATAGACTGATGCCAGCCTAAACAAAATGACAGCAGCTCTCTGTAGCTGTTAATGAGTTTATACTACAATGTCTCAACTAACACTGACCTAAGGTAGATTCGATCAGGTTGAGATGTAGTTTTTACTAAATTCGAAACCAGGTACACTACCTTGAGGAATTCAGTTTTAATGTATCTATATTAATTTATCAAACAGCTGGCCTACATACACTCCATGTATATTAACCGTTTTTCGATTATCAAATTTGAATCGGTTTTGCATATAATTTTACTTGCGTTTGATATGTAATCTTCCACAGCAGTCCTGTCATAACCGTGTATACCTAGTTTGGAAAAAAAACTGGCGTAGCCAATATAGCAAGTACCTGTTGTTTGCCGAAGACTTTGAGTTAAACATGTAGTGTCTTATTACTTCAGTTCATACTTTTCTCAAATTTATTCCGTTCTTTCTGTCTCTTTTTGTTTGTTTCAAGCTCCCAGGTATATCTTGCATCCATTCCTACGCGGATATAGTGTGCAAAACCGCACGTCCTCCAAGAATCCATCAATCTTGGATTGATCCATTCTGAAGATGGCGGGGGAGCCAGTGAGTGGGTTCTCGGTTCTTACTAATTCTAACGAGACGTGACACCTGTGGGTTTACGGATGATTAAACTGAAATAATCCAGGCAAAAGGGCATACAACTCCTATGCAAAACCATCACACATCACACTGAGTCTTTGCAATGAGCAATACATATGAGTAATACTCCTGAGAGCTGTGGAGAGACAAAGCTCAAGTGTCGGTACAGTTGTCACCTTCAGGTTGTGATGGCAACAGAGGTGAAAAGGTGATAGGCAGGAGAGAAACAGAGGATAAGGCAGACATCTTGGAATTGAAGGACTGAGGGTGCAAAGCTCATTGTACTGAGGTCAGTGTTGTGGTTTGTGGAAGACGTCACGCATTATGCAATAACAGCATGGACCTAATGAAATGAACAGTTTTATTGTCTTTACTTTGATGTATCTGTGTAACCTGGACTTTCTGTAGCCGCTGACTCCTTCAGCGAGTAACCTTGAGCAGCTGATATGCAGCCCGTTTTTCCTGGGATAAACTTTAGTGCTGAATCCAGCTAGGGTTGGTCTCAGAATTACTGAGTCATTGTGACAAAGAGAGACGGATAGATATATAGATAAATTAGAAGAGAGGGACGGCTAGAAAGCGAAATAGAGACCAACAGACAGAGACAGATAGGCGGAGGGGGAGTGGCAGCTTCATGATAGTGGGGTGTGGCTTTTTGTTTACAGTATGCACAGGCTATTTTGAATGCTTTGGAAATTCAGTTAGGCAGTTTGGAGGATAAGGCTGACGTCTCGGAATAAAAGGGCTGTGGCTGCAACATGACTGTTTGAGAATATGAGAAAATATGACTTAATTTCTCTGTTTGTTGAGTATTTCAGTTGGAGATTCTCAACACAGATGCTGTAGGCTCCTCTGCATGCTAGCTGTATTCAGCGCAATCCCGATAAGCTCCAGCCATATCAGTATTTTCATTTAGTCATCACGTGATACACACGCCCTTCTTAGATGAAGGTTAACATGAGGTCATCTCAGCAGAGAGCTTCAGCTGCTCTTGGATCACGTAACCCACTGGATTTCACTCTCTCAGCACTGTTAGCGTTCTGTTGCTGTAGAAACCTGGATTCAGCAAAAAATTAAAAAATAAAAAAGACCTGGCGCTTTGTCTGCTGCCTGCCTGGCATGATCTCATCTTACAGACCAAAAGGCTGTTCTTGGGCACCGATGTTGCATTTGTGAGGATGTAGTCCACCATTAGGTCTGTTAGTCATGTTTTGTTTATGGTTTGATGAGTTTGTGTTGAAGCAATCCCACATTTTTGTGACCAGTATTCATTCTGAAAAAACTCAGGACACTGACTGATACTGAGTACTAATTAAAACACCCTTTTAGTCTTCTTTAAAAATCTGTATACATCACCATGTGGAACCTAATAAGATCATTCTTCTGTATGTAAAGTGGTGAGAGGCTGTGACTACCTGTTCCTTATTAATTCAAATGAAAGCTCTCTGAATCAAGCTACAATGCAAATAAATACTCAGTCACTGAGGAAAGAATATAGGGGTTAATGTAACTGTGCAGGCAGTTATACATCCCACATTTGTTTAGTATTTAATAGTATTGCTATTTTCTTATTAGTATATATTTTTTTGTATTTCAATTATGATGTCGCCCGTTTCTTAATCATTACTTGGTCAATATCTTGTAGGCGCAGACAGATAACGTATTAGTATCTGTGCATTCCTAGGTTTTGTAATAGTTTTAATTTATAATGTAAATATGCACCACTGTCTGTTTACACAAGGACTAAATAATTGATGACTCCCTTTCTTGTTCTCTCATTCTTACAGAAGCAAGTAACATGCTACCTCCTATTCTCTCTGTCTACGGCTGTCATTGGCTCCCTGCAGTTTGGATATAATACTGGAGTCATCAATGCACCTGAACAAGTAAGGGGTGTGGGTGTGTGGGTGTGTGTTGTGCGTATGTGTTATGGGGATGGGGATATTTAATATGCATTTTTGTTATTAAATGAATCGCCAACACTGAAATTTCCACGGCAATTGTTATAACTCAAACATTCTTATAACTACTCCTACTCATCTCTTCAGAAATTGCGCACGTTCTTCAATAAAACTTGGGTTGATCGTTATGGGGTGCCCATCAAGCCTGGAGTGTGCACCATTATGTGGAGCTTAGCAGTGGCCATCTTCAGTGTGGGCGGTATGGCAGGCTCCTTCAGTGTTGGTGTCATCTCCAATAAGTTTGGGCGGTAAGTGAGAAACCACTGTAGCTTTATTAGTGTTGTCCCTAAAAGTGTGTTTTGTTGATTAAGAAACTCCTATGAATAAAGTATAAATTATGCAATTGGAGTTTACTTTGTATTCTGAACGCCTCAAATATAAATGGAAGCTTTGATATGAAACCTATAACTAGGACCCTACTAATTTCGTGGGAAAATTTGCTGATCTCCTGACCTAGTTTCTCAAAATTGACTGGATTTTAGAAGGCAAATACTGCGTTTCAAGGTGTTTATTAAATAACACTTAATTACATAGCTATGTAATTAAAAACCTTGTTAGGATAGCCTTCCATGCTAAGCTAATACCCTACTGTGGTTCCTAAAGTTACCACATGTTGATTCTGATTGCCAAAATAATTTTAATAATAGAACTTAAAGATGCAGACTCTAGTATAAATTGAAGAGAATACGTCCTTTTACATCAAAGATTACATGCAAGACATTGCCTGGAGAATGTTTGACTGACAGAGAAAAGGCTTGTACTGTTATACATATTTTTTTACATATGGTTACTTACACACCACTCTCTTTTTTTTATCAAAATGTTCTTGATATTTCCACCATTATGTCCAAATGAAGGGATGCTATACTCCCAATGTTTCATCATTATCTTCAAACCAAGTTGTTCTATTTGTTTTTACAAATTAACATAATTGAAACCTGAGTTTTTTGCTGACTAAGCAGTGATGCTCATGGGGCTTCCCGTACACAACAGCAGGGGCTCAGCACAGAGGACTTGTGAGGTCTTGTCTAATCCTAGTGAATGTATTGATTATGCAGACTTCTCACTTTTAAACACTTAAATCTTTAAATCTTTTCACCACGTTTTACTTTTAGAATATTATTTTAGCAAGATGCTGGAGCATCAAACTTTCAAAATATAACAGCGATGTTTGAAATTTTGACACGTTTTTGTCGAAGCATTTATTTTATTATTATCGGTCAGAAACGTGTAACGTAACATTACTACTTTTAGAAAATCTCACTCAGTGCAGTGTTTTTATTTGAGTGATGAGCTCTGGCATTTAATTCTGCACTGTCTAGTTCAGGCATGTATCCAGTAAGTATTTTCCCAGTTTCCCAGCATTTCATGGAAAAGCTGATTTCATGGTCAGGGTGTGATTTTCACAGCTATGAATTTGGTAGGGCCCTGCCTATAACCTGGACGCTGTTAAGAATATATTTAGCTAAACACTGCCTTACATTTGCCAGTATGCATTAGTGAATGATTTTTTAAATAAAAATGATTTGCAAAAAACACCTAGATGCATATGTAAAAAAAAAAGTAGAAATGTGTATGGGGCAGGTTACGAGAGAAATCAAAGTTAAAAACTGTATAATTTATTCTTTAATGATTTGAAGCATTTCACAAGGAGAAGAAATAGTGTAGTATGGTACTGCTAGCCTCCTGTAAAGACAGGTTATACAATTCAAAAGTTGGATAAAAATAAATAGACATTCTCTCATGCTTGTCATGTCTGAAAACATTAATTGTTAAAGGACAGTGATGGTTGTTATTTATTATTAAAGAAAAATGATAGTAGAAATGAATTCACATCTTATTGTCTCACATTTAAGATGTTTATTGAACGTTAGTTCAACTATCCTTTTGGCTTCAGCTGAAGGTGTGTTAGCGGTTAATTGGCTTTCCTGCTCTGTCTCGGCAGACGCAAGTCCATGTTACTGGTGAATGTTTTGGCGGTGATTGGTGGAGGGCTGATGGGACTGTGCACTCTCTTAAACTCCTTTGAGATGATCATCATTGGGCGGCTGATCATCGGGCTCTTCTGTGGCATCTTCACTGGACTTACTCCAATGTATGTGGGGGAAATCTCTCCCACCCCTCTTCGTGGGGCCTTTGGGACTCTGCACCAGCTTGGCGTGGTCCTGGGCATCTTGATCGCACAGGTGAACTTTCATGACTGCCATGTTTGCGAGTGCTTCAGCATAGTACATAGTGTAGAAAGGTTTTCTTACAATTCTAAAACTGATTTTGTTGGTGTAGTTTTGCTTAAAAATAAGATAAATCTGTACACTTTGATTTGTTTTTCGAGAAGGGTAGAATTTAGAGGCTAGTCTCCATCAAAACCAAAATATTTCTATAAAAAAGCTATTAAAACCAATTAATCAAGCTGACCATGGATAGTCATTTTCATTTGAAAGCTTCCCATGTGAGGTTTTAACCCTCCAGTCAGCCTTTTATAGATCTAACTCTTTTATAGATCTAACTTTTATAGATCTAACTTACCTCAACCTAACATGTTAAGATGAGAACAGAACTTCCAACTTGCTGTTGCTAACATGTACCTTTAGGCTTACAGGTATGCCTTCTATCCCATTTCTCTGCTGCATGTAGATCTTTGGTTTAGAGTTTCTGCTGGGCTCAGATAAGCTCTGGCCGATACTACTAGCCATCACTGTGATTCCGGCAGTACTGCAGTGTATACTTCTGCCCTTTTGCCCCGAGAGCCCCCGCTACCTCCTCATTAACCTCAACAAGGAGGAGCAGGCTCGCAAAGGTGAGATCCAACACCTTACTACATCAACAAAACATAAGACAAAGGATATGAGTTTAGCACAATCTCTTTTTCTATAAGGCTGGCCTTACCAGATTATGACCATTTAGCCTACAAAATTCTATGGTATTAAAGGTGTATGTACATGCGCATATACAAAATGAGATTAATTACCTCATATCTTTTTCCAGTCTGTCAATGGTGATGCTGTTTTCTCTGATTCCATTTGGAATATCTACCGTTTCATTTTTTGCTTCGTCACTATCTGCCTGGCCTGCGGCCATTTTTCTGCCTCTTGTCCTCTTGGTTGAATTTTATGATGTACTCACCCTCGTGTCACCCCACTGGTGCCGTGATCTAACTTGGACCGTCCCCATTTCTCCCGCATACACAGCGCATTACAGCGCCCTTTCTGTCTGTAGCCTTCTGTTCCAGACCTGTGTCCTAATGGCAGCCGCTTTGTGTCTTAGCGCTGGTGCGTCTTCGAGGCTGCGAGGACGTGTCCAAAGACATGCAGGACATGAAGGAGGAGAGCATAAAGATGAACATGGAGAAGAAGGTCACCATTTCTGAACTCTTCCGTAGCCCCACGCACCGCCAACCTCTTCTGATCGCCGTCATGCTGCACCTCTCCCAGCAGCTGTCTGGCATCAACGCCGTAAGTGGAACGGACTGTTACAGACATCATAGACTACAATGTGCAGAGTTTAAACAACGATCCCAATGTCCCTTTAACTAACAACTTTTTTTTATCGTTTTTTTGTTTGTTTGTTTGTTTGTTTTTTTATCCCCTGTGCTGTTTCAGGTGTTCTACTACTCAACAGGAATTTTTGAGTCTGCAGGTGTGACCAAACCCATATATGCTACCATTGGAGCAGGAATTGTGAACACTATTTTTACTGTCGTGTCGGTAGGTTTCAGAGCATTGGACTGTAATTCCAGCATCGTTAAACCTAATGTTCATCTACAGCATCTGCATTGTGTTTTCATCGACCTGTTGACACAGTTATTATGGAAGCGTGGGAGCAGATCAGTAAACATTTATGCAAAACACCTGGTTTTGTGTAACTTTTTAAAGAATTTAAGTCAAAGGTATTTGTGGGGGCAAAGAATGTGCAGACAACAAAGAAGCAAACGCTGGTTTAATGAATGTAATGAAATGATCTGCAGCAAAGGAAGCCCCACATAGATCACAGAGCAGGTCACAGATTAAATGAACATAACAAAGTAAGCCCACATAACATCAGTGACTGACCACAGAGCAGGTCACAGATCTTAAATGAACATAATAGCATAACAACCTCCAGAGACAACACACATCACCTGAGGGGGCTTGGCAATATATCAATACAGACAAACACGTGTACAACAAAAGCAAAACATAAACAGAATGCCACATGCTCAGCCTCATGCCATTGGCTACAAGCAGGTGAGGACACAACATACAGGTTCTGCTTGATTGTGCTTGGATGCCGCAAAGCAAAAGTGTATAATACCCTGGAAATTCTTCTTTGCTTGCTTCACTGTCCAAAAGTTGGATACAATTACAAAAGAACATCTTTGCAGAGACATGGAGACATCCTCCTCTATCTGTTGCATCATAAAACATTTATTGTTAAAGCAAATTGGTTTGTTGTTTTGAGTTTGCATCTTATTGTCACATATTTAAAACTTTTATAAAATGTGAATTTAACTGCCTTTTGGCTTCCATTAAAATTGTGTTGGCAGTTAATGGCCGTTATATTAATTGTCTGTTTTAACCACACAGTCCCTACAGTTGCAGTAGATAGAGAGTGGATATCAAAATGTAAAATACACATATGAATTCTTGATGTTGAATTCTCATTACCCCCCCCCCCTTGTTTATTTGTTTATTTAAATTTTTTTTATTATTTAATTTTGCACTAAAAGCTGTTCCTTGTTGAGAGAGCTGGACGAAGAACATTGCACCTCATTGGCTTGGGGGGTATGGCTGTCAGCACTCTGGTCCTGACCATCGCACTTCTGTTTGTAGGTTCTACCTTATTATCTTCTGACCTATTTTTTTTTTCTAAAACATGACTCTTTTGAAGTTGTCAGTCAGTGAACTAAAGTCTTTTTAAAACTGCATTTGTTTATGCTTGTTTCCTTTCCTGAGCAGAAACACATCCAGTCTCTGAGCTATCTGAGCATTGCAGCAATCTTTGCTTTCGTGGCTATGTTTGAGATGGGTCCCGGGCCCATCCCATGGTTCATCGTAGCTGAGCTCTTCTCTCAGGGCCCACGTCCTGGTGCTATGGCAGTTGCTGGTTGCTCCAACTGGACGGCTAACTTCCTTGTCGGCATCAGTTTCCCCAAACTGGAGGTAACTAATCTGTCGAAGCATTAGATCAGACACATTTAGATTATGTCTTATTAAAAGATTCTTTTTATGTAAAATATGAAAATGTTTTGCTTTTGTACTTTTTATGTACTTTTAATATTTAAATGCACTATATCTCTGACAGGAACTTTGTGGGCCATATGTTTTCATCATCTTCATGATCTTCCTGATCATGTTCTTCATTTTCACGTTCTTCCGCGTTCCTGAGACCAAGGGTCGAACCTTTGATGATATTGCTCGAGGCTTCAGTGGGGCACCACCTCCTGTGAACACCGCGGGACAGGAGACAAGCAGAGGTGGGGCACCCCCATCTCCAGAAAAGGAGAAAGTTCCATTGGTGCCAGCCAGTTCTGGAGTGGAGAATCCCGGCTCTTCTGTGAAGCCCCCTTTAGAATCCACAAAGGATGACGTGAAAACCAAGTCTACTACAGAGCCATTGGTCAAATCTGCTAATGTGGAGAACTAAAATTCCACTGTCCAGGAAAGTGTGTAGATTTTATAAAATGTATTACTGAAAATTATTAATGTAAGAAATACTACTAATTTGATTTTTTTAAAAGAGTGGTATTTAATTTATTTTTGTGTAATGACATCGCTGATGATTTGGTGCAATATCCCTATGAATTGTTTTTATAGTATTAGATTACTATAATTACATTTTTGGTTCTACATATTTATTGATATTTTAATGGGATATATCAACTGAGATTTAAAACAGTTTAAAAGGGAAACTGGATTAGAATTAGCATTTGCTCATTAAATCTACAGATTAAAGCCAAAGTTCATTTTTGAGCTAACTTGAAATAAAAGAACAACAGCTAATTTTAATCCAAACATTCCTTGAATAATTAAATATATTTTAAGCCATTTAGGATGAAAGTCCCTCAAATCATTGCACTTCTTACAAGAAAAGTAAATAAATAGGTAAAGGAATATTTAGTGATACAACAAACAACTGATGTCACCGTTTAAATACAACCCCCTGATACTAAAATATGACGATGCATTTAGGACTCATCACAAAGGAAGGCAATTCCTGCATTAATAGCTGGGAACAGATGAAAAGCACAGAAGCTTTGCTTAAATTAGGATAAACAATAAAAATACTATACCCTTTTTAGGACCTGCTTCCATAGTTAGTGGAGCTTAACCCAAGGATAGAATTGCTAGTTGACTGCCAAAAAATACATACAATATATATATATATATATATATATATATATATATATAAACTGAACTGAACTATACTGTGAGTGAA
>JAOXYF010000005.1:20785268-20801233 GCA_028565775.1 Sternarchorhynchus goeldii | reverse complement strand
TATATATATATATATATATATATATAAACTGAACTGAACTATACTGTGAGTGCAATGAATAGATCATTTATGATTTCCACACTCAAAGAATGTCACAAGCATAAAGGGGATTTTTGTGAAGGTTTGGCAGGATGAATGTATAGTAGTAGTCAGGTTCCTTCTGTGGTTTCTTTGTGTATTCTATCAGTTGGTCGTGCCGTTTAAACCAGGGGTTGTTTAGAGCTATAGGGGTTGTCGCTAGTTCCGAGTGTGACTTTAGACAGTCAGTTCAGGGACTGAACCACTTCAGTGTAGCGTAAACCTTGGGATCTGCATTAGTGTGGTTCAAGATTTGGTGAAATCTAATCTGCAGATAATTGCTTGTTCAGTGACTTGTATCTCTGCACTTTCTGACTGAATTAGGTGGTAAAAAATATTTATTTATTGAATCATTTAATTCATTCTATAAGTCTATGTAATTCTATTTTATATGATAGAGGCATATAGATGTTCGATATATATTTTTTGTTGCCATTTCCCAAATACTGCTATTTTTGCATTAAAATGTAACATATTTATTCCCATGCAGTTCTGTGGATGAAGAGGAATTTAGAAGCTACTGCTTCTCCTGTCTTAATGTGTTGCAGCATTGTACTGTATGTACTGTACTGAGGGGAAAAAAAGATTTTTGGCAAGGTAGTGTGTCCTTCCTATGTATAATCTTTCTCTTTAAATATCCAGCGAGGATTTTTTTAGGCCCGTACTTTAAACATCAGTATATTCTGTAGACACAAGATCTTTGCTGAAGTCACTGAACACTGCTGTTACCATCACCCACATACCTTACTGAACACACTGTAAACAACATTTAAACAACAATGCTAATGAGAGTATTTTGATGTAAATACATATTTTTAAAAGACAGTATTCATTTAAATACAATCAGATTCTTGCTGCTTGATGCTTTTCTTGTGCTACAGGCCAAAAAAAACCTGAACTAAAGAGAAATCCCATAAAAGAAATATAGGGAAGTCTAGATACTTCTAGCTCTTTGTTTTTTTTCAGTTGATGTGGTACCAAATGTTGATGAGTAACATTAATGACATTTCTGAGTGGTTATGTGTGGCAGATGGTCCTTTTAATTATTTGCAATTAAATGAGCAAAATTGTTGTGGAAATTAGAAATATTCATGAATCAGTTACATATAAATATGTTAAATTGTCCTGCTGTAAACAGAAACTCTGCTGTCTGAATAAGTATATAGAGTCTTGTGAAAAGGTTTTGGAACACGTCCATCGTTTTGATGCTTCTCCACATACCTGTTTAGGTGTTGTAAAAATGTGACTAGGAATTTATTTATTTGTTTGTTTATTTGTTTATTTGCCACTGGGAATTGGCATTGAGTTTTGGTTGAGACTTGGTCCTGTTGATCAGTTATGAATAACATGAAATGTTTGTTGTTTATTCGCATGGTGACCGGTAGAACTGCTAATGTTAGTATCTCCAATTTTCATTTCTTTTCTTTTTGATTGTGTTGATGTGTCGTTGTATCGTTCCTCTGTGTTGTTTTAATGCATCTCATTGATCTGATTTTTAATCAGTCCTTTTTAATGAAGCTGTTTCAGTTGTTGCGAAGCAAGATTTGTGTGTCATGTTCTAGTTCATTTATTACTGTTAAAAAAAGTCTAATACAGGCTTCAAAAATTCATTCAAAATATTGAGAAAAGCAAAAGGTGAGAAAAGGTGAGTTTAAATCTTGAAGGGAAAAAAGAATGCTTCAGTAATGTTCCCCTGAACTTGTATCACAAAAATGTTTGTCACAGATGTTTCTATGCATAACATTATTTAGTAAAAATTAGTACATGACATTTAATACTTCCTACACGACTCCCTTTATACAGATCAATAAAGTGACCAGTCTACCATCATTTTTGTCTAATCCACAATAAGACAATATTTTAATTGTTCTCATGTCCTGTTTTGGAAAGGTAGGATCTGACATTGTTGCTTAAAAAAATGTTACTGGCCATTAAAAAAGTGTGGCCCATTGTATCAGTAGTAGTTTAGTGGTTATATTTGATTTGTTGATCAGTGAGATCTGATCAAATAATAAACCTGCCATAAGAAAATGGATAAAATGGATATAACTGCAATAATATATTCCATTACTTAATTATCTCATGTTATATTAGCACTGTTCACCAGCAAATCCATAGTCAAATTAAATGGAACAGCTCTGGAAATTAGACTTGTAGCTTTAGACTTGATTGCTGAAATGTTTATACATCTCCTCTAGCACATCTGAAATTGGGTGAGCTAGTTATGACTCGTTACATATGAGGCTCTAAATGAATTTCTGGGTTATATTGCTAAGGACCACAGTTCTCTCGTAATCATACTTGTAATTTTTTATGGAAATACTAACGCCTCATGTGTTTTCCCTGCTACCGTTAGCATGCAAGACAATACACAACAACTTTACATAGTTACACACAAATAATATGCAAGTGACAATATGCAATATTTTTACTGAACTAAATCATAAAATGACCATGACATGCCATCAGAGATTAAGAAAACATGCTAAATAGCTTCCCTTTGAGTTACAGTGGTAACAACAGTCTCTAATGTTAACTTTGACTCAAACAGCAGTCACTCATGGGTTTAGCAACATTTCAGCCATGTGAACTTGTAGATTGTCATTAAGACTTTAGGCAGTTTTACAAGATGTGACTCGATCCCTAAAAGTAACAGTGTACTGAAGCACAGTTTTATTCGCCCCCTGTACACACTGTCTAAATGTTGTCATTGGGACACATATATATTTCACATGTGAGTCCTGTCGGCTTCTTACAACCCTCCGGAGCTCACCGTCACAGAAAGACCCACCAATAACGAAGGAAGATGCCCAAGGGAAAACACGGCAAAAAGGGGAAACGTAAGGGTCCGAAAGAACACCCCCCTCCCCCTTTACCACCGCGCCTATCCGACTCAATCGCCAGCACTGAGCGGATTCTGGAAGGCTACCTCGTCACTCCGGAGAGCAGTAAGGACGAGGAGCCTTGGCGCGGTCTCGCCCTCGGAGGTCTGAGGTCCGAGTCAATGGGCAGGTCGCTTCTACTGGGTGGAGGTGAACTCTGGGGGCCTCCCAAGAACATGGAGACCGAGGAGAAAGGAGCCCCTCTAGATCCCCAGCCGGGAGGCACTCCCGAGGATACTGAGATAGAGGAGGAAGATCCCCCTCTGGATCCCCAGCCAGGAGGCACACCCGAGGATACTGAGATGGAGGAAGTAGAGTCCCCACCGGATCCCTACCCCGGAGCACTGAGTCGGAGAGGGAGACGGAAGACGTGACCACTGCTCCCCCGACTGTTCACTAGCCAGAACCGGCCTCAGAGGGTGGCGAAGGAAATAGAGTCCTTACGTGAGAAGGTAAGGGATCTAGAGGCTGCAGCCTGAGTCCTCCATCCGCCCAAGCCCAGACCAAGGAGGGTCCAGTCAGCGAGCTGACCCAGACAGCCAGAGACTCCAGGGCCGCCAGCTCCCATCCCTCAACCGCCGGCATCCGCACCCTGAGTCCCAGATGGAAGGAGGGTCCCGTCAGCGAGCTGGCCCAGGCAGCCAGAGACTCCAGGGCCGCCAGCACCCGTCCCTCAACCTTTCTTCCTCTGTTTGTCCCCCCAGTGTCGTCGCCAACCCTTGGGAGAGTGGCGTAAGGGCGTGACGCTGGAGACTGGCCCTGCCACGGGGGGTGGGTCCTCCTGGGGAAGTGCCGGTGGTGCCCGTTCTCCGGTCCTGTGCCGGTGGTAGGGGCCGGGGGGTGGTCCGTGGCCATTGGGCGCTCCAGGAGAAAGCACCCCTTGGAGGAGGGCTCTGTCACGATGGCCAACCTGGCCACCTCCCCCGTCTCGTGTCTGTGTGGAGGTGTGTTCTGTTGTCGTGTTGTATGAATGAGCGTATGTGTACGTTCAAGTGTGGTGGGCGTGGCGCGTGAATGAGCTTGTTGTGTTTGTAATACGTTGCACCTGTGTCTCGTCAGGGTGAGTGTTTAAGAACGTGTATGTGTCACAATGGGTTGTGGGTCTTTGAAGGTGTTGTTGTCCTTGTCGATGTCTGTGTAAAGACGGTTACCCAAAACGAAATCGATAATAAAGCAGTTCTCATATATATTTCACACGTGAGTCCTGTCGGCTTCTTACAACCCTCCAGAGCTCACTGTCACAAAAATATTGTAGCTTCATTCCTTATACTCGCAACTATCAGCCAACAGAGGTCAAATTCACCTGAATATTAGGGTTTCTTTCCCGTGTGTTTCCCCAGCTGCTTCTCATTTTCCTGGAATTGTTTAAGTTTAAATCTGCTCTTTGTAAAATGGTAAAAAAAAAAGGAGCATACTACAAGTACTACAGCTCATACTACAAGTACTTCAGCTCATGTTATAGCTCATACTACAAGTACTACAGCTCATGTAGTATGATCTGTAGTAGCTCAGCTCATACTATAGCTCATACTACAAGCCAATGAGATACTTCAAGCCATCTGGACTATTTACAGCAACACATTAGCATGTGTAATTACTCCAGATAACGAAACAGATGAGTGGGAGTTATCAGCAGGAGATATCTGCAGGGAGACACCATATCTGTTAGCATTGTATCTGTTTCTAGTAGTGCTTGAATACAGAGGCAGATCTGGGGCTTAGAATAAGAAGATCTAGAAGACATCAAGCTACTTCTCTCACTGTCCTTCAGTTTGCAGGTGAGATCTGCCATGCTTAAGCAAGACCACGACCACGAACAAGTTGAGGAACAGCGCTGATGTATAGCTCTGTGCCTCAGTGCTAGCAAGACTGAGGACATGACTATTAACACTACTTTACCTCAAAGTTCCCTGACAGCTTTGGATGGATAAGTGATGAAAGACGTTCATTACTCAGAATTACTAGGATGATGACTTCAAACATCTAGGCTCCTGTGTAAAATCCTCTGAACATGACATAAAAAAGTTAAAAGTGGCTTGCATGGACTGCACCACCCTAAACTGGAAGCTAGTCAAGTTCTCCTAGGGGAATCAACACATGGGAATAGGAGCTGTCTTGAGCCAGTAAGGATGACAGTGGAAGTGTGAAGAGATGACGCGGATTGCTCTGCTACCAGAGAACTTGCTCTGCTACCAGAGAACTTGCTAATTGCACGAGGGAAAGGAAAGACTGAGGTGAGAGAGCCAGAGAGATCACCTGAGGGCAAACTAGTAAAAAGGTTAAAAAAATAATAATAAACCTGACCTTTGTGGCATTCTGTAGTCTTTTCCCTAACCTGTTCACAGTCGTTCTGAGCCATAGTACTGCCCTCTCATGTATTGACCATGGACTCTGTTTGGTTGGATTACCGTGTTTGTTTTGTGTAGATATGACCCATGACATTGTTTTTTTAATACTGCTCTGTGGATTGTTTTGGACCATTTTGCAGTTATATTAAACATCACATATAGACCCTTGCCAAAGTGCAGACCACTCCATTACACCACCATTTCCCCTGTTTAAATTTAAACTTTAAAATGTAGGTTTAAGAAACAAAAACATTTAAGCCAGGTTGTGCAGGTTGTACAGTACAGCTGAATGTCTTAAAGCAAATGTATTATGTTCATTTTCAGTGTGGAATGTTTGTTTATTTTTGGAGACTACAAGAATAGATTTACATGCTCAAATGTTTCAAAAACACATTCTCGTACTGGGCATCTCTTTTTACCCTCAGTCTGAAACACGGTGTTAGAGCTCATGTACCTTTAAAAAAATCCACCTCCAACATTGTTTGAAGTCTACTGATAAAACAGCATTGTGATACTGTGACGACACTTTTGTGATATTTCCACATCGTTTTGTGTTAAACTGGGCCTTCTGCTAATGAACACTGGGTCTGTGGTATAGTAGCCAGAGAAAGCAATAAATCACCTGATTATTGATTAAACAGGAAAGACTAAAGACTCACAGGAGGAGAGTGGGAGAGGTAATTAAAAGAGACCAGCACACACCAGTGATGATGCTCTTAAAATGCTGATGAACTAAGGAAATAGACCAAGCTACATAAATGCAGACACAGAAATTAACAACCATAAACACTGAATTGTAACTAATTTACAGGCTGCGGGAAAAGCACGTAGCATCATGGGAGTTCTCGTTGTATTCTCTCTCACTCTGTATTCTCTGTATTCTCTGAATTCTCTGTATTCACTCTGGCTTGTGGCCTGCTACCACATTCGTTTTGAAGGAAATGTGTTATCCTCTGTTATCAGGTGTTATATACATTGATCAAAATTAGAGAACACTTTCAGATACCTGCAAGTTATTGGTGTTAATTTGGCACCTGGTGTTAATTTCCTTAATTATCTGACAAACCCTATTTAACTGGCGGCTTAACTTTCCAGTTTTCACTGACTTTCACTGACTTTCCAGTTTTCACTGAAAGAATCAAAAAGCTAGATTCACCTTTGCTGAGTAGCATGTTGTGTGAACAGAGGAGAAGTGGTCCAGAGTTCATTTTAGTGATGAAAGCAAGTTTAATTTATTTGGGTCTGATGGGAAACATTATGTTCGTTGACAAACTGTTAATAATTTATCAAATGTTGATCAATATAGATTGCATTGTTCTCTAATTTTGATCTCCTGTGTGTGTGTGAGTGTGTGTGTATGTGTGTGTATATATATATCCACTTTGTGAGAGGGTAATATAACAGTGATTGGGATCTGAATGCCTAATCTTTGAAGTGAAACCTTTCTGAAGAGTCATAGACAATCCATGTACTATATAGGTAGCTGTTAAAAACAATTGTTACTAGTGCTTTGACTGCATCCCCACTAGAGGTCTCTGTCTCCTGAATATTGGCTTGTTTCTGTGATACCCAATAACATCTGTTGAGGTACTAGTATTTAGGGGTCAAAAAGGACCTAATATCTTGGCCAATTATTATCACCTTCGGTTTATAACCAACTGAAGGGCAAAAATATCAGACTCAGATAATAACCCTTCCATACCTACTCCCAGATATCACACTTAAACACTTTCACCCAGTAACTGTTTTAATGTAAAACATTCATTGTGAAAGACTTTTTCCCTGCCATGTTTACAAGCTGAATAATTTCTGAAAAAACACATTAGAACTGAAGACAAGGTCAGTGGAAACAAAAGAAGAAACACAAAGGTGTGCAATATTAATCCACCAGATGGGTTTCAGACTCGTACTCATTGAACCCAGACTATAACTTCTAGGAACCCAGAACAGATATCTGCTGCTTATGTTCTTATTACTCATTTTGTTCTTTACAGTTTATATTGTTCCTGTTGAGGTATCTGGTGTCCACCAGAGGAGGTTGCCCCCCTCCCTCTTTAGTTATGGTTCCTCTTAAGGTTTCTTCCTCATGCTCTTTTCAAGTTTTTCTTTGCCACTGTTGCCTTTCACTTGGATTCAGGCTCCTGTAAAGCTGCTTTGTGACGATGATTGGGGTGAAAAGCTCTATATAAATAAATGTAACTTTGACATTATTCAGCTAAATCACTGCCTCAAACTAACATGTAGTTTTTGTATCATATTTTTAAAGACACCAAAGAAATTTATAATGAAGGGGCGAGTGTGAATAAACACTGCATTTCTAAATCTGTTCTTTGCCTAAAGCAGCTAGTGGATGATCTTTTTTATATCCATCAAAAAAAATTAGGGTACGTTTTTCATTCAATTTCATATTTGTGTGATGAGAAATTTCTTGAATATTTTTTTCTGCCTAACAATATTGTGTGACAGGTGTAGTGTTGAGACATAGATGGTGTGCACATGCATGTTGGCTTTGATCAAAGGCAACAAGCAACGTACACATACAAACGGGCAAAATCTAAAAAGAAAAGAAATTGAAAAACTGGACAATAATAAACAGAGTACGAAGAGCAAGCAATCAGGAATGTTAACACAACTAGCACACAAACAATAAAATACAAGACCACAAAACACAGGGCATAATCAGACAGGAAACAAGGCACAGTGCAAAGGCAGAAATGAAAGAAAACCAAGAGCACATGGTGCACATCGCCATGAGAACCGCAACACCAGAGAGGGAATCCATGACAACAGGAATGCATACATAACCTGCATTAGCAAGCAAGGTGTCACTCATGCAGCCACTTGGTGGGTTTTTTACACATGTTTTACATGTACGTTCAAATTTACAGCATTAGACAGACACTCTTGTCCAGTGTAACCTACTGAAGAGCATTGATTAATTTGCTGTAGTTAATTCAATCATCTTGCATTAGGATGACAAATGAAGTAAACTCTTATGAAGTAAACCTTTTTGCAAGCTCGCCAGAGCTTAAAGCTCCTTTCATACATGCATTTTTATCCAGCAATCTTACAGTAATTTTCCAGGAAAGGACTGTGTGTGAAAACAAGCAGAACTCATGCTCTTGGCAGCGTTAGTCATTGCAGCTCTGTGCAAATCTTATAGATTCAGAGATATAGTCGCAGGACCCTGCAGTTCCTCAATCAAACCCTAGGAGGAAGTACAGTCCCAGACGCATTGAGTGGACAGACAGGTTGGCCATTCATAGCAGACAGATAGCAAGTGAGTATCAATGATTTTTCCTTATTGTAGCTGAATATGTCTTATAATTCTGTCAAATGGCAAGAAACGTTCATTTCATTAATTTGCTGCAGTTAATTCAATCATCTTGCATTAGGATGACAAAATAAATGACTCTTTTAAAACATTAATCTCTTTATTAAACCTTTTAATAAAAGACATTGCAGTTTGCACACCGAATGCCAAATTAAGCCCTTAACTTAAACTTGAGACTATTTTCAAATACTCTTCATAGCATGTCTGTTGAGGCATTTCCTATTGCTGGCCTGTGTAATGCGTACCTTTATTTTAGATGTTGACAACCTGTTCTGTTTCTGTGTTTGGGCCAGCAGAAATGTACATATAGTTGTCTGAAATACTGCCCTAGCAATGTATATACAAAATAGAGAAACAGCAGAATTTTTCATAAGGGATCCTGAAAATATATCAGTGTTAAACTTTGCTTGGCTTGCGTTTGCTTTTTGTTTATAATAAATACATTTGCTTTTAAATAATCAGAAACTGCCATTTAATGCAGATATTTTGAAAAACCTAAGGAAAAAAATATTTCTCAGATAGCCAAATAGCAGTGTATTGTATAGGTTTCTGAGCATGCACACATTTCACTGATAAGGACCTTAATACCTCTAATTTTAGAAGCAAACGTTGTCTTGCTTCATTGCTTAAAATAATAATAATGTTATGGTCTTAATTTTATTATGGTCATTATTACAATAAAAATGTATAATTTAATTACATAATGATCTGTCTAGAAGTTAATTTGGTTAAGAAATTGATCTGTCTATGTGGAGCTCAAATTAGATATTTAAATATGGGGCAATATTTGTTTGTTTTCTGATGTTTATGTAAATATATTTTTTTAATGTCAGTGACATCTGGGAGACAGTGGAAGGGAGGGAGCAAGACACAAGTGTGGAAAGGAAGTTTATTATTCAAAAACAAAGAACCCCACAGTAAAGACCTGAGGTGTGTAGATTCAGATGGGTAATAAACACTGGGCATCGGAGACATGGGAGACGAGAATTAAACACACTACACACAGGCCTCAGCTTCCTGGGGGCTTTAAGTGAAGCAGGTGCAGTTTGGAACAAAGCAGAGAGCAGAAGAAGCTGTGACAGGTCTCAAATGATGGAGCCATGCAGAAGGAAAGATGATAAGAACCTGTAAACTGACCAGACTGTGAAAGAAAAACTGAAAGAACGTGGAAAGTCAACACCAATGTCATCCCTATGGTGACAGGGGCACTGAGGCTGTGACTAAGATGGAGAGTCCATGAGAATCAAGAGAGCGCATGCCTCTGGTAGAAAGCATGAGTATTAGGGGGGAGAGCAATGTATATAATGATGATTCCAGGGGTGAATTTGTAGATGAGTGATTTCCAAAGAAAAAGAGCATTTCAGACAGAGGTCCATGAAACAAGCAGCATTTCAAACAAAGCATTAGGTGTGTTTAATTACATCACATGATGCAAAAAGCAGTTCTGCTGGAGCCAGTTAGGTCAGCATCAGGGGTTTTCATGCTGCACTGTGAAGTCAGAGCTTGTCTGCTGAACTTTCTTGGTCCACATAGGCAATGGCCACTAATACCATCCATCCACTAGAAATCTATGAAATGTTTTATAGGGACAGAGAGACCAGGAGGAAGGAAGAAAACAGTCCATTAGCATCAGGCAGTACAATGTGGCATATGGGGAGAACTCCTTCATTTAGCATTCCTGTAGTATCCATCAGAATAGTATGTGGATGGATAAGGTGAAGTATGTGGATGCCAGGTGAAGAGGTGCAGGTGGTGCCAGGTGAAGAGTAATAGCCTTGTGTAGTTTGCTGGGCTCTGCCTGTCCCCCCATATACGTGTGTTTGCTGTCCAAAGCAGCGCTGCTGAAGAGGTCATCACGTTCAACATCACATGTCCTGGAGGTATATTTGTAGTGGCTTTGAGGATCCCCCACTATATACATGTATAATGCATACATATATGTACACTGGAGATCAAAATTAGACTACAATGTATGAAGACTTTTTCAGAAATAATGTAATCTACATTGATCAACATTTGAAAGATTTTTGTAAGGGGTACACCATGTCACTAGAACAATGTTTTACAAAATAACCAAAGTATATCAATATGAAACCTTTGTTTTGCAAAAAACGTGATGATTAAACATGATAATTAGAGAACAGCAATGACTGTAGCACAGAGAAAGATTACAACTCAATTTTCTGAAGTTTACAGCAGTCATCAGTAGGAAGTGTACTAGTCTCTCACACCGCTCTGGTGTGTTTCTGGTCCACTCTTCTTCCAGTCTCTTCCACAGTTATGTGACTGTTGTGGGTTTCTTGGTCATAACTTTGTCACCAAGGATTTTCCAGAGGTTTTCTACTGATTTTCCAGAGGTTTAGTGAGGACTCTGGGCTGGCCATTTCATTGTTTCAATATTTTCAGTTTCAAGGAACTGCTTTACCCGTTTTGCTGTGTGACATGGGGCTCTGTCCTGCATAAAAATTGCTGACTGATGAACGCAAGGAAGGAATCACGTGTTGTTGAAGAAGGTTCTGATACACAATTGCATTCACTCTTCCATGTAGCTGCATGAGAGGTCCAACAGCTCCTGCTGCCGAAAATATTCCCCAAACCATGACATTTCCTCCTCCACCTTTCACTGACTTCTTTACACATTTTGGGTTCAGTCTTTCCCTAGTTTGTTGATGAACATAATGTTTCCCATCAGACCCAAATAAATGAAACTTGCTTTCATCACTAAATTGAACTTGTAGGTATCTGAAAGTGTTCTCTAATTTTAATCAGTGTTCTTTTTCAATTATATCATTTAAAGTTTTTTATGCTGTGCTTTAGAATATATACAATTTATGAAATAAGCTTTAAATACTGCTATTTCACTCTTGTTAGGATAACTTCACATAGGACTACACAATGACCTTGACATTAAGGAAACTGTGTTCTCTAATTTTGATCTCCTGTGTATATATAGTACATACATATATATACATATTCACACACAGAGTGGTATTTTCAAGTACAGTGGGGATGATTTAAAATGAAACCAACAGAACGATTTGAAGAATGGAAAAATGCTCCCAATCACTGGTGGCCCTCTCCAGATCACGGTTACTGTTACTGTCCTTTTGTCAGAGACTTTTATACATATTGTACATTGTATATTTATATATTTTACATCATTTAGTGCATACTTTACTTTTAGTGTTTATTTAATGTTAAATGCCTATTTGCCACACCTTGGGCCAGAAAGTAATGCAGTTTCAATCTTTTCTATGTCCTTACGTTGTAGTATTGACATTAAATTGACAATACAGTACTGAAAATAAAGCTAACTTTGACTTTAACTTTGACAGTTTGTAATTAGGAGCATTAATATCTTAGCATGGTAATCTGAGATGGAGTTAGTCTTTGGGGAAATACATTAGATGAGAAACTTACACTCTTACAGGGTGCCACAAACTTCCATCAAACGTGTTTGCTTCCATTGACCTTGACTTTGTCCTTGACTTTGTCCTTGACTTTGTCCTTGACTTTGACCTTGACTTTTTATCCCCATTGCCAGCTTTCATTTTCATGTTTCTGACTCACTGTTTATATTTGCACATCATTGTCTTTTTAATCCTTAGTTTTCACAAAGGAAAAGATACCATTTTGGGGAAAAGAATATGCTTGTGGATGTCTGCATTGCCATTGTGATTTGCCTCTCAGGTGGCTCTAAAAATTACACGTTGTGGTGTTATGCCAGAAAACTTTTTTCTGATCTGTCTGGCACTTCTTACTGGTGTCTGTCGTCAGTAATCTGTCCTTCATTTTTCCTTTTGGAGTATCTTTTCTCATTCTTCATTTTTCCTTTTTGAGTATCTGTTTTCATTCTTTGCACATTTAATGTCCTGCTGCGTCCTGTTTGATTTTCTATACCCAGCTACCTTTTATGCCATATGTCTTGTAAAAGCTGTGCTAATGTTTGCACAAAAAGCCATGGGCTTTTATAACCCATATCAAATTAAAGGTCATATGGCATCAGAAGTTAGAATAGCATACAGAACCTGATTAACGATCTTCTAATAATCTATTTAAACTGTCTCTGCATAACGAGCTGTCTAAATTACGAGGTTTGGACAGTGCCTAGATGTTTTTTTAATCATCTCTTAATTTAGCTACCTAGTTCTTCAGTACTTAATTAGTTTGGTGCTTCGATATGCTTAATACTTTTAGATTTATATCACATTAATCTGCTCTGTTTCCAGCTCACTATGTTGTTTTTTTCTTTCTAAAAACAATGTAAAATTGTATTATTGCCATACAGCAAAGCCCCTTAGGCCCCCAAGAATGGAGTTCTTATATTTAATATTAAACGGTCAAAATAGTTCTAAAAATAATTCCAAGTGTATTCTTGTAACATAATAAAGCATAGTAAGCTCTGAGAGTTTTGTGTGTGCATGTGTGTGTGTGTGTGTGTGTGTGTGTGTGTGTGTGTATGAGTGAGGTGATGATGGGTGCTAGTATAATAAATGCTGTGAGGGTTTATTTTTAAATCTGGGACGGCTCTCTGGGACTCGGACATCGTCCGTCTGTCTGTGTGAGTCCTGCCTGTCAGTGAAATAGGAGATGGGTTCCTTATTAGTTTTACACCACGAGCATTAAAAAAACATTCATATTTTGCTGAATTCAGATCTTTGATGGAGCAGGAAATAGCTCCAGCATGCAGATGTAGAAATAGTGAGAGTGATCTTGTTACGTCTACTGTGAAATCAATTTGAAATCATCTGAAGAGAGTTTGCTGTACAAGATTGCAGAATTACAATAGGAAGAGATAAAAATCACGTATAGACATAACTGAATTAGTAATTACATTTTTAACTCCAAACCTAAAGCAACATATTAAACAAATGTAATGCACAATAATGTTATAATAACATTTCATACAACATATAATGCTCTAATATTCTTAGATGTATGGATGACACAGAAGTGATACAGCACCCAGTTTCCCTGAAAACAAATAAACACACATGTTTCACTGAAAACTAAGGTTTAATAAGTTGGCATAAGAGAAGCAATAAGACATGTGGTATTAAGCATTTATTCTTATTGTGAATGTATAGATGAACATAAAGAAAAGAAACAGTTTGGATAAATTTATTATATTTAAAATGTAATATTCAGTGTTCCACTTTGCATACATTTGCATGCATAGCTATTATTCAGAGATACGGGTTATGGTCAGGGTTATTTGACTTATTTGAATAGATAGATAATTTTTTTGCCCCCCCTTTTTATTGTCTTTCATCCACTAATATCAGCACTCAGCAGCCAGCTTCCTCCCAGGTATCCTGGTACTTCATCTGGTGTAGCCCGAAACTTGGGCTCTGGGTGCAGCAATGCCTGAAACAGTGAGCAGGCCAGCGGAGTGAATGCTTTGAACTGCTGAGCTACCAGGTGGCAGTTCTTGAGTCCACACGAGCTCTTCTGAGTTAGCGTCCGGTCCCGCTCGCTCCACCGTGAATACTCCTCATATGCACCATTGTCCAGAACGCTTTCAGACCATGGTAGTCTTCCCATTAGCATTGAATAAATGAGAATCCCTAATGCCCAGCTGTCTGTGCTAGCCTCTACTGAGACCATCACATGCTTACTTTGGGTCTTCTTTTCCCTCTCGTTCCCGTTCTCGTCTATGGAAGTGGAGCTTGAGTCAGCCTCGTCTTTCTTTCTTGCTACCTCTGCCTCAGGTGTACAGTATGGGGAGCTGTACCAAACACAGGGTACCTTCGCACCCACTGCCTTCACCATGCCAAAATCGCCGAGCTTGACCCAGCGGCAGTCTCGGTCACACAGGAAGATGTTTTCAGGCTTGACGTCCCGGTGGACAAAGCCAAGGGAGTGGAGGTGAGAAAGAGCTCCACCGATCTGAGAGGCCACCCTCTGAACACTGCTCTCTGCCAAGCCCACCTACACAAAGGGATACAACACTACCATGATTCAGTAAACCTCTGCGTTTGGCTTCCACTGCACTTCCCTCAAATGGCAATTCTGTCAGACTACTCGGAAGCTACTTGTTAATATATACCCTGTCAAGTAGGTTTTTATCCCAAAATTCCCAAATGGAACCTTAAATCAGTGGAGGAGAGGGCAGTAAGAGGGGACATAGATCTTCACTTCCTTGATTGTTTGCTTCTTTAAATGTTTCATCACACTATGAGATGGATGTATGGGATTTATTGACTAAAGCCTAAATGGCTGCTTACAGAATGTCTTTGCAGAAACTTGGCTCTATTCACAGAGAGTGAAAGGGTACAGAGTGCTTCATAGAGAGTGAAAGAGTGCAGAGTGCTTCACAGAGGGAGTGCAGTTAGGCAGCCTGAGGTATCACATCACGTCATCAAGTGTCACATTACAGTGGCATAGCAGAGGGTTGTGGACATGTTTCTTTATTGAGGTAAGCGATTCTTTAATTTGACCATTCTGACATCAGTTTGTTCCCTGACTTGGAATGAATTATTTCTTAATAAATATTAAATATAAACTGCAAGCCATTCTTATTTTGGCAAGTGTTTACGTTACCTCAACCAATCAGAAGGAGCTGAGGGTGAAAACAAAGATTATTTGCTCCACAGGAAAAATATCACTTTTTGTACCAAATTAAAAAAAATAAACACACTTCAACTAAATTTTCTGAAGGTTACGGCAGTAAGTAATCATTAGGAAGTGTACAGGCCTTTGCTTTGTATGATTTCAGCACACTTGACTAGTCTCTCACACCCTTCTTGTGTGATTTTGGTCCACTCTTCTTCCAGTGTCTTCCACAGTTCTGTGACTGTTGTGGGTTTCTTGGCCATAACTTTGTCTCCAAGGATTTTCCAGAGGTTTTCTATTGGGTTTAGATCAGGATTCAGGGCTGGCCATTTCAATGTTTCAATGGTTTCAGTTTCAAGGAACTGCTTTACCTGTTTTGCTGTGTGATAGGAGGCATTGTCCTGCATGAAAATTGCTAAATGATTGAATGATGAACACAAGGAAGGAACCACATGTTGTTGAAGAATGTAGCTGTATGAGTCCATACAGCTGTCCAATTCCTGCTGCCAAAAACATTCCCCAAACGATGACACTTCCTCCTCCACTTTTCACTGACTTCTTTACACACTTTGGGTTCAGTCTTTCCCCCGTTTGTCAACGAATATAATCTCATCAGACCCAAATAAATTAAACTTGCTTTCATAACTAAAATTAACTCTGGACCACTTCTCCTCTGTGCACACAACATGCCCCTCAGCAAAGGTGAGTCTAGCTTTTTGATTCTTTCTGCTAATGAGAGGTTTGGTCATTGCAGAGTGGGCTTTCAGT
>JAOXYF010000005.1:20759142-20783275 GCA_028565775.1 Sternarchorhynchus goeldii | reverse complement strand
TATATTTGTGTGTGTGTGTGTGTGTGTGTGTGTGCATATGTTGTTGTTATTGCTGGTTTTTCTCTTTTTTTAAATCCAGACCACCACGATAATAGTGATATTTATGACATGCTTTTTGGTGATTTCTACACTTGATAGTCTTGATGACAGAGTTGCAGCCACCAAACATACATCAGTATGTTACCCTTACATCAGTATGTTACCCTTACATCAGTATGTTACCCATACATCAGTATGTTACCCTTACATCAGTATGTTACCCATACATCAGTATGTTACCCTTACATCAGTATGTTACCCTTACTTGTCACTGTGCCCAGGGAGACCCTTGGCCCTGTTATTCTCACTGTCTTTTGTTCAAAATGTTCTGGGTCTTTACTGTATTGAAGGAAGAGGTGTCCTGATAGATGTGAGATATGTGCATATTTGATCTTTTCATGTTTCGTGTTCAGCTAGCACTTCCGGGATGTGTTCTCTCTTAACGTAATATCCAACAACTGTATCTTTGTCTGTTATTGTGAACTCATGATATTTGGAGACGGCACCACCATAGCAGGATGTCAAAGTTTGTACCTTTTTATGTTGCACTTGGTATGATGTGGCTTGCATGTAATGTTAAAGTACAATGTTAATTGTTTAATGGTAGCAATGACACCCACAGCTGTGAAGGCCACTGGGTTCTCTCTGTTCAATGATTGATTGCACATTGATTAGTGTGTTCCTCCCATCTGGTCTATTTTTTGGCAAACAGTGTACAGTTTTTTTTACAGTTTACACACCTCCTGTGGAACCTGTAGTGTACAGGTTTTTACAGTTTACAGATTTCCTGTGGAACCTGCAGCCACTTGACAGCCTTGATGACACAGATACAGCCGCCAAACATAAGCATGTTACTCTTACATGTCATTATGCCCAGTGTGACCTGGGCCCTGTTATTCTAGCTGTCTTTTTTTCCAAATGTTCTGGGTTTTTACTGTATTGTACTGATAATATTTTCTGCTCCCTCTACACTCTTGTTGCACTGTACCGTTATAGCACCATGCTGCACCATAGACCCAGTAAAACAACATCTTGTTCCAATGTATAGAGGAATGACAATAAAACCTTAACTTGAACTATTGGTAGGCAATGATTGTGAATGATTCACATACCTCAGGAGTAATGACATCGTACAGGTCTCCATAAAGGCCAGGTTGCTGAGCAAAGACAAAGTGAGTAGGGGTGGAGAAAGCGATGCCCAGAGCGGATGTGAGAGATGGGTGGGTACAGAAGGCCAGAGACAGATTGTACTCTCTCAGAAAGGACAGCAGAGAGGTGGAGTCACGAGGAAAGAATTTTAAGGCCATTGGAGTACCTAAGATTTGAAAAACATTGTGGATGTCAGGACAGGAAATGGAGAGGAAATGAAGGATGAAGCAGTATAAAGCAAAACATGACGTCTTGAATGGTACAAAGGCAAATTCATTCAGATCAGAGGAAGAGTAGGGTTTTAAGAACTGGAGGGAGAAAACCAAACAACAACAATCAAAAAGCAGTCTGAGTGGGGCACAAATGCAACACACAATATGGCAACTTTTATTGACCTCTCTTCTTGTGTACTGCCAGTATGACCTTGCCGTATGAGCCTTCACCCAAAATTTTGATGACCTGGTAGTGGTCCGACGGCTCTAGTGAAGCCAGCGACTGAGCAGAGAGGTGGCACAGCTCATCTAAAAGCCGCGTGGCAGCCTGTGAGAAACGGAATCAAGGAGTTAGGAGAAGTGATGACATTAGTTAGCTCCGCTGTAATTTGGTAGAGGTAGCAAACCTCCTCGTTGTAGAGGAATGTCTGTTTGATTACTATGCTGAAGTTACGGCAGTAGTAAGTTTTCAGTTCCAGTGTGCATGGCCAGGTTGATGTGTTTCACTGCTCTGATTCATCATGAGATGTAAGAAGGTCTTACCAGGATGAGAGGAACAGCTATATTGTCAGACAAAACCAGAAATACATTAGTGTTCATTGTGAACTTCCAGACTGTTTGGCAGAGTCAGTGATCCAGACAAGCACGTTCTGTCCATACAGCACATGCTGATATATCCTGGTGTTTACAAGAAGGGTTGACTAATAGTTGTGAAAGTCCTTTGGAGCGCCATTCGAAGGATCAGACAGACATTTAATCCATCCAATCCATTCAATCGCCACCTTTCAAATGTCCTCTGGTAGTCTATATTTGGGATCTGAGTGCAGGAAGATATGTACTACACACAGCCCCATTTCGCTGCATCAAGATTAGATGTTCTGTCCACTGAACCAATGTATAATAATTCATTTGTGAACATGACAGTCCAAGAGAAAGTCAAAAATGTAATTAAAAAAATGCCTTCCTCTTCACTCACCTAGTCAAAGAACTAACCAAACAAAATTACAAAAGGGAAACACTTGATTTATAACTTGGATTATTGTTGTTTATCTGTGTTTATTGTTATTTATATGTAATATGAATACCTCAAAATCTTTACAGTATTTATTATTTGATGCATATTGGAATGGTGCTTGTACCTTTGAGGCAGTGAGTTTGATGTGCAAATGGGGCTGGATTATGTAAGAGGGCTCTGCTACACCTGTTGTTCGTCAGCTATGTGACTGAAGATTCAAAGACATGCAAGCTGCTAAAAGGAGGTTAATCAGGCCACAGATCACACGGTCGCCTTGTAGGTCTGATTAATACATGTTCTTAGATTACATAACATGGACACTGAAAGTGGATTCTTTTTTTTTCACATAAATAGCTAAATTGATGATTGCAGAACAGTAACTAGGATATGAATTGAGTTCATAGATAAAAAAATAATCTGGTATGTTTCGTTTGGCATAATCTATAAATAGTACATAATATTTTTTTTTTAATTCCAAGACCAAAAATGTCTACTGCGGTATTAAAGATTATTCCAGAGTAAGCTTCTATTTCTATAATAGAAAAAACAGATACACACACACACACACACACAAACCCCAAACAGCATGTGGCATTAAGCACATCTTCAAGTCTTTTGCAGAGACTGTGCTGTTCTGAAGTAACCTTTTGGTATATTATAACAGGCTTTAAGAGCCTTGAAGAGAGTCAGGTTCCTAGTCAAGTGTACGAGGAGGTCACACTAACTACTTGCCACTGTAGCCTATAGAAGTTGTTTTTTTTTCAGATTTTCTTGTTTTTTAGTACTGCATAGAAAGGTCCTATAATTTCTGGTCGTATTCTAATAAAGAGACTGAAAAATAATTATTTATGGTCATTATACCATTGTTAAATCAGTAAAATAATAAACCTAATGGTTGCCTGAAACTTGTGCACAGTACTGTATATTACAAAGTTACAATAACTTTGTGACATATTTTTTTAAATTATTCTTTAAAAAATAAAATAAAAATTCCATGCTATGAATTTGTTGACTTACAGTCATGCTGGGTGTAGGTAAAAGTTCTGGAGATGTTCAGTGATCTTGATCCCTGTAGGTAAAGTTCTGGAGATATACAGATTCCTTGATTCCTGTGCCTAATTTCAGTGAAATCCTTCAGTCACAGGCGCATTGGAGATCAGCTGGTTATAAATCGGTAGGTTGTCTTAGTGTTACTGTCACCTCTGTCTGTTTATTCACACACAGATATTTGATCTATAGCTATTTACTGTGTGTTTACTCTGCCCCTGCGTCCCTCCTCTACATTCTGCTTCAACTTTTATACTGAGCGCCTCTCTCTGAACTCTCTTATAAATGGCTTGTCATGCGCACGCACACTCACACGTGCACGCACACTCACACACGCGCTTGCATACACACACATGCATGCTCACACACATACACACACACACATGCACACACACTGTCATATTACTATGACAGTATTACTTTCTTACTATAAATTAACTACTACTGCTAAACATTGATGTACTTAAAAACACATACACATGCATAGACACATGCAGATTCAAGTTTTAATCATGACAAAAATAAGAATACGCACACATTTCTTATACGTAAATTGGACAAAATATATTAAGCTATAATTATACACATATGGAAATAAAGTCTGTCGAGCTCCAAGTCACTACAAAGGGAATAAAGCATGAATGCTATAAGATGATTGACAAAATCACAGAAATACCACAGGGGAATAAATTTCAACTGCTGATACACAGAATAGTTATATTGGATCAAATGGCAGTTAGAGGTATGTGTCAATGGAGCTCAACCAGAGGAAACCAGCAGGGCTGTACAAGAGGCCTGATCACTTGTAGGGCACTGGCGGGGCTGGTTTTCTTGGCACCCTAGGCAAAGTTTGCCTTGGCACTTATCGCGGCCAAACACGCGCTTCTGGTGCAGGCGTTATAGCTGCATTGTGTCCAACCAGTCATGGGCCATGTCCTGCATTCCAGTGACAAACCTTGTTGTAGTTGTTAAATATTTATTTGTTGTATACATTCATTAAATTCATTTCGATTCTGGTCTACTTTTCATTTCACGCGCACATATACTGGACAGTTGCACGTAAGTTGTGCTATAGCACCTTCAAAAATAATGAAACTGTTAGTTTATTCAGCATTATATTGTTCTTTAGTGATGTGTTATGCTACTTTTGAAGTCAATCCATTATAGGAACCTCTGGAATACAGAGAATAAGTCACATTTGTACTTTTTGTTTTTGAGGACTTTTGGCGTCGTATTTTAGTTTTTGAAGAAAGATCCAGTATCCCACATTGTACAAGACTTGTATGACAACATTCTACAATGCCCATACTACTTTTGTGATATAAATATTCATTTTGTACATTCTTTTAGACATATGTAATTATATAATTATGGTGTTATGGTGTTACTTCAGTAGAGTAGAGCTGCAGAACCCTGTTGTGTTCTGTTGTGTTATGTTCTGTTGTGTTCTGTTACTGTTGTGTTCTGTTCTTTGGTGTTCTGTTGCTGTTGTGTTGTGTTCTGTTCTGTTGCTGTTGTGTTCTGTTCTATTGTGTTCTGTTGTGTTGTGTTGTGTTCTCTTTCTGTTGTGTTGTGTTGTGTTCTCTTTCTGTTGTGTTCTGTTGCTGTTGCTGTTCTGTTGTGCTCTGTTGCTGCTGTGTTCTGTTGTGCTCTGTTGCTGCTGTGTTCTGTTGCATTGCGTTGCTGTTGTGTTCTGTTGCTGCTGTGCTCTGTTTTTGTTGTGTTCTGTTTGTTCTCCAAGTCGGCAGAAGCCACAGAAGTTTCAAATTGACTCAACAGGTTCACAACTGCACTCGCTCATTCCCTTTGATCAGCCGACCTCCTCTTCACCCTCTCTTCACACCTTTTTTTGCTGTCTTACTAGCTTTATAAAAGCCCTTAGCAAACTTCTCACTCCATCTGTCAGTTAGCAGTCTCTCTCACTTTTCTCTCACAAGCCCTACATTTCACATGCTCTGATACATCCACTGGTCTCTTCTACTGTTGTGCTTCCATGTGCATGAGCTTGACAAACTGAACAGCTGTGGAAGTAACTGCTGTGTGAAAAAAAGCTTAATAGCTCAGTCCTGACACTCTGTACTCAGTACAACTCTGTCAGCTCCGATGTACCAAGACCATCCATGTTCCCTGCCATCCTCTAAGCCAACAGCTTTTCTAAACACCACCAAACAGCCAAGAGGCATATCCATTACAGCTCAGCAGTAGTGGAATACCATGCTCCGTTTGTCCCAAGGCGATTACTTCTGCCACATTTAGCATCTACTGCTGATGTTCAGGGAACATCTCTGCCAAACAGTCTTTAGAAGGATCTCCATGGATTTGAAGGAATTTTATGCAATGTGTTAACTTACCTGCAGATATTTCACAGAAACTATGAATATTTCACAGAACTTATATGATGATACAAAACACTTCTCTCGATGGGTTGAACAAGGCTATTTTTTGGAGAATGTAGAAATCATGTGAGGATGTAGATGAAGGTACTGGTGTTGCAATTAATACAGATGCTACAGGTTTCACAGTTGCAGGTTGTAACCAATAGAATGATTAAGATACCCAATTTGTTAAAGTAGAAAAACAAGTTTTAATAGGGTTGGTTGCAATTAAGGACAGTGGTGCCATCTACTGTCCTTGGGTGTTATAGCTATAATTATGGACTGAAATATAGTGATAGAAGATATTTCAAGATCTAAAACACTTCAATTCATAAACTGCTTGATAATTATCCACTGTATTAAATCATTTGTGTTTGAGTCATATATTATCCTGTAGACATTTGAGAAGATCCTATCCACTATCTGACAACAATGTGGCAGTACTTCCTTTTTGTAATGGTCATAGTTAGAATAATAACCCACTGTTTTGTGAGTGTGTAATAAGTATAAACATTCACTTTTATAACATAATTTTCTATTGCAAACATAGGCATATAAGTTTGTTACAACTCTTCCAAAGGTTACAACTGAAGAAGTTGTACTGAAGTTACCCGAGAGGTGTACAGTGATTTTAATCCAGGTGGTGGATTTTAAATCACAAAAATGCAAAACCTGTTCTGATTATAAGGGGTAATATTAACACTGTTTACAGTTTGCTATATGCCATTTAATTTGGTGCAGCCTGCTTTATTTCACAATGATGTAAGTGCTGCATTTCTGTTTTCCCATTCTTGAAGAAAAGCACCTTAGGTCACACAGCCTCAACCAAGTACCCTAGGTCAGATAGCCTTAAGCAAGCACCCTAGGTCAGATAGCCTTAAGCAAGCACCCTAGGCCAAGCAGACTCTTTAACACCTCAGTATTTAAAACATACATGACATGAAATATTTTATTAGCACAACATGACATAGAAAAAAAGCATGCAAAACTACCATATATACTCAATACAGTATTTTGCTAGTGGGTTTAGTGGTCCTGTGTTCAAAAACTGACCAATGATGAGTAGTTGGAGGATGGTTTACTAATATTGTTCATGGCAACAGAGAAGGATATTCTAATAAGATGGATGATGGGTATATAGCTAGAACTGGCTTCAACACAGTGGCCTACAGCATCTTCAACACAGTGGCCTACAGCATCTTGCTCTATAGAGCATATTGGTACAGTAATCCTGTCACATGATTATTAGCTATCAACACAAATTTGGCAGTTCATCTGTATGATCCATGTCCTGCATGTGTTTCACTGCCCTGTAAACTCTAAAGCTGATGACATTAAAATAAGAATCTGACATGACTGAACAAATTCTGGTTAAATTATGGCTATATTAAGGTCCAAATATACCCAATGATAGAATGATGGTTTCCCATGTGTTCTCTCTCCAAAAATAAAAATCTTTTCAATATGAACTCATTAAGGGCACAGGAAGAACAATACACATAATAACCCAGCAGAAAGGTTATGGAAAAGGCACATTTTCATCTTGCTCACATGGTTCAGTAATACAGCATCAAACAATCTATTATAAGTACCTTTGGCTCTGTATTCCAAGGGATAACATGAAAGTCACTGGCAGTCCCATGTCTTCTCAAAGTTGCCTTGTGATTTTTGTGATTTTTCTTCATATAAACAGGAACTTTCATCAAAAGCCATTATACAGATGGGGTTTTTTTATATATATTCCGCTGTGTGTATTTAGAGATGTACCCCTAGTTACTGAAATGTAATGCCTTGCTAGAATTGAAAGAATTTTAATCTTGGGCTGAGTATTTGAGCTTGGTACTAAATTGGCTTCCCACTAAAATTGTCCTTGTGTGAATAACTGTGTGTCTGCTCAGCAGTAGATGGCGCTGTGTACTGGGTGTTCTCCTCTCTCCCCTTCCATGCCTGCTGAAGTCCCCCAGGGGGATGTGGATTCTGGTTGAGAGTACGCTGTGTGCGAATGGATGTTGCTTCACGATGATTTGTGTTTGGATGTGCAAGCTCTGTGTGTGTACTGTAAAGCATCCATGAGTTTGAGAAAGAGACTATATAAATCCAACTTCACTCATTCATTCATACTAATGTTAATTTATCATTTCAACAAAAGGATTCCTCAGCTTTCATCTTCACTGACTGGTTTAGAAGTCACAGATTTTTAAATATAGCCTGCATCAAAACAACATCTTAAGGTTTTCAAAAAAAAACAAATGATAGCTCACTCATTCATAATGTATATAAAAATAATTCCTTTTGTAAACACAAATTCCTTCAATAAATACTCTTAAATATTAAATATATAAATTACAATAGAAAAAAATTATACAAGTATAAATAGGAGTCTGTCTTCACATGTGAAATGTGTCTGGATACAAAAGCATTTCTCCTTTGTTGCGCTGACATTCAGCATTGGGTTAGCAAACTGCAGCAGAACAGTTTGAAGGCAAGTGAAAATCATTCACCACATTTCAAACTTCCCACGCCCCCATTCACCTCCATCACAGGGGAGGGTGGGAGGAGGTCAGGCAGAGGGCTGACTACCTTTAGCCATGGTGGCTAATGCTTGCGCTAACGTCTGCGCCTTCTCGTGCGTCGGATGAGGACACGGAGAGCTCTGAGGTACCAGTCGCAAAAACGCTGCAGCCTGCTGTGAACCACTTGTGATGTCTTGAACACATCCCAGGTGGAGGTGGGAGAAGGCAGGGAGAGAGTGATATTCTGAGAAGACAACTCTGGTACCTAAAGCACAGAGATAGTGGACTTGAAGAAGAAGTTGCATGCAGTTCACACTGCCACTCACAAATGGTTGGGTGCCTAAAAACCATTTCAATCATGGTCTTGAATAGACCACAATGGCTATGGGATTCATTAGTTTGGAACCAGGAGGACAAATATCTATACAAAACCCCACCAACATGGAACTGTACTACAATTTCTTACTTCTAATAAAAGAAAACACAAACATTACTAATAAAGAGTATTTACTATTACTTAAACTACTGAAGCATCCCTGTAATTCTAATTATTATTTAAACTGCTATAATATAAAACAGGTCATTTATATTCTCATGTAGTTATTTAATAGACTACATTTTGACAAAATTGTATACAGCAGCAAAAATTTAGTGGAGTCAGTATGTAGGCTGATGTATGTAGGTTGATGGATTCATAGTACCATATTACACTATCCTGTGTTTCTTATCTCGTATGACATTTCACATGTTAATTCATTTTGACAGGTTTCAGGGCTGTAGCTCTTACCTGATTCTGAATCAGAATGCTGATCGATTGGATTATGTCAGTAATTTCCTTGGTTTCCAATGACATCACACCCGACTGGTTCTGCCAGTGCAGGATCCACTCAAAATGCAACTTGAAAGAAAGGAGGCCTGAAGAGAGCTGGGATAGGGTGCTATTTGCCTTTAAAGATGAACATGAGCAATAGGTTGAAAAATTATTTAGACTGTGAGTAATAGCTAAGCAAATAGACAAATATAATAAAATGCCAAATGATTCCCATGAAATAGATAATAGCATCACAAATTTGCATTTATAACGCAAAGGTTACAAGCACCTGTAATGTGTGTCTATGTGTTTGGTATAGGAGAGGTTATATGCACTTCTGCTAGATCCTGTGTGTGTGTGTGTGTGTGTGTGTGTGTGTGTGTGTGTGTGTGTTTGGTGTAGAAGAGGTTACCTGCACTTCTGCTAGATCCTCTGGCCTGAAGTTTAAAATAGGCAAGGAAGTAAGGTCATGCTCATACAACAGGTCAGTGTCCTGGCGGCTCTGAAAAATTACCCAGATGTGTGATGTTCAAGGGAGCTACATTACACAAACGGAGCTATTTAGCTACAAAATACAGTAGTGTGTGGCCTAGGAAAGCCCCTATGATGTAAGAAATGCCCTGTGACCTAATAAAATTTACATAAACCTACTACTAGGATTCTCAGCCGATGCATCTGATCAGACAGTTTTTTCAAACCATCTTTGTGTAGTGTCCTGAGACTCGATTGAGACATTGATAAGACAGGAAGTTCCACCAACAGCAGCCAAAAGAACAAGAAGGAGGTGGCCTCTGAGAGCACTGTCAGAAAAAAGACAAAGAAAAAAAATTGCTGATTTTTTTCTTGGGAAAGTCCAAAGTTGTGTTCAACAGCTGAGCTACTGGAGGCTGCGCTGACTCAACACCTTTTGAACCAGTGTTTCATTCTGTCTTAGGATTATCAGCAGTTGCACTTCTTCAAGCATTATTTAAGAATCTAAAACTGGTGCAAATAGCATTGTGCTACCACTGGCCACTTTTATCTTGACAGCAAATCAAGTCTGGTCACAGTGGGATACAAATACAAATCAGTTTGTTGATGTTTTAAGCTTATTTGGAGTTTCTGTAGTTTTAGAAATACCTATAAATGTTATGGAAATATAAAATAAAGGGGGAAGTTTTGGAGGCTTTGAAGATTTTGTAGTTTTTGAGGAAACTAGATTAGAGATGACCTCATTATAACATGTGAAGATAGGAAGTGAGTCAGCGCTTTTTCAGATCTTACACTCATTTCATCTGACATTATTCTTAAATTTACTGTAACCATCTCAACTCTCATTAAAGCTCATTTTCTCTTTCTGACTTGGTGATTTTGTTGCCATGACTTTATCCTGCCTCCCTCCGGGAAGTTCAGTTCAGATTCATTGTTGCAGAATCTGACTAAAGTTCACACAAAATATTAAAATCTTTAAGAAAGATTTCTAGTTCCATATTGGAGAACCTTGAGTTTCAGAGTCTAATGTATTTACTTAATCATAAGTAAACATAAACTGCCCTGGCATCAAATATGACTGAGCATGAATGGCTAATTACCACCATTTAACCTATTTAGATATTTCTTAACGAAAATAACTTTCTGTAAAAAACCGCTATTTTGAGCATGAAAAAATAATAATGGAGATCACACTTCAGACTTTGATCATTACTATCATCAAACGGTTGTTTCTCTTTTACTAAAAACATTCCACCCATGATCCAAAATATACTTTGAACGTGTGCCCATGTCAGTTCTGAAACAGCCATGCAGATGACAGGAGTATAATAGCTCAATAAATATAGTGGTAGACACACACAAAGCTTTTTTTGATTACATGCAGATAAGTGTTACTATTCCAAGTTTATATCTTCTGCAGGTGTAACAGGTACCTTTAGAAACATAATTTGACATTTGACATTACCAACAGCAAAGTCTTTAGTTAATTAATTAGTCTTACTATTTACTGTAAAAGTGCACTGTAGTTTATTTCAAGAATCATTTTAGATAATATTTGCCTTTCACTCTCTAAATCATGAAATCTGATGCTGACAGTGAAGGGTGGTCACCAGAATGCAGTCAGGGTGAAGGATGATATGGGGATCACCAGAAAGTAGTCAGGGTTGTGTTAAAAGTTCCCCAGATACCTATTAATGCTAATTACATAAACTACTTTACTGTGTGTTGTATCTTTGCATAAGTCCAACTGGTACCAAGGATTAGATTCTGTGATAAAGTCATTTTGTGATAAAGTAATAAAACACTGGCAGATTGGCATAATGGGAAGAACGACCCAGAGCTGATTGTCTTGATAAATCCTAGTCTGTGTTACTTCCTGCAATCTTTCACGCAAACAGCCTAATTCACTGGAAGTAAACAGTGATAGCACTTCAGCATTTCTGAGAAGCCCTTATGTGCAGGGTTTTTAAAGTGAAGGAGAATTCTCATCACAGAAGTTGTGTATAGAAGTTATGCAGAGCGGTTTATGTAATCAATAATCTATTTACATAATCTTTATTTTGACCATAAGATTAGGAATTGTTGAAAACAGACAATTCTATCACCACTGTAAAAATTTGGACATGATTACTGTACAGCAAAGCACTCAGACATGAGATTTTGCCTCGAAAGCCACTGCTAATTCCTAATATCAGCACATTGTTCACAAGACCTGCTTCCTTGACAGCATAGTCACAGAGGTCCAATAAGAGGATCTACTCCTGAGACGGTGACAATGTGCTGAGCAAAGTAAATGTCCAGATAATGCAGCAGTTCTTTCCAAGGAAAAGCCTACTGAGTCATTCCCATGGAGACCACAAAGCCAGTTAAAAAAACACAAGACGTACATACATTTGTACAGTTATTTTATCAGGCCCCATGTCTTGGCATTGAAATGTCAAAGGACAAGAACATGGACAAATGTATTATAAAAATTCCTAAGTCTTTGGATTACTATATTATGCCTTGGTCTTACAATATTTAGTTCTAAATAAACTTTTTAAAAATTAGAGGACTTTACATTAAACAAGTATTAGAAGTAACCATTTTTTGGTTTTTAAGAATTCATGAAATACAAATAAATCAGTAATCTCTACTTTCTATTCACTTCACACACTTAGATTAGTACACATTCTCATGTTAGAATTATAACAGAGAGGTTGCAAAACACTTACATTTCATCGCTATCCCAAACATTCAAGTAGTAAATAGTGTGAGAAGCAATGTTATCACTCAACTAATGTTTAGACTACTGTAAGAGTTCCCATTTATAGTTTGTCTATGACACAATCTCTCTCTCTCTCTCTCTCTCTCTCTCTCCCTCTCTCTCTCTGAGTCATTCATTCATTCATTTGTTCATTCAAAAAAAAAACATACTCCCACCCCCTCAAACTCACCAGAAACAAAAGTATTATCTACTTCTACAGAACTCATCACTTTTATTTTTTCACACTTGGTTCATAAAGCATCAACTGGCCTTTTCTTCCTATCTCTCTTTTTTTTATTCCTGTTATTTTTCTGTTTAGTGCCAGGAGACTCTCAGCTCTGATGTGTGTGCACTCTGATGTGTGTCCATTTTGAATAAGCAGGAAAAGGTCAGTTCAGTTTGAAAGCAGGCTGATCATCCAGAACATGAATAAAGACACGTTCTACTTTTATCATGTGATGTGTGATTTTACTAATGCTCCTGAAGTATTATAAATAAATATTAATCTTCCAATCAGACGTGGCCTTTCACTATACTACAAAGTATAGTTTAGCTCCTATACATTATTTATTTCTTAAGAAACCTTAATCCAGTATTTATAGTGCTGACACACCCTTGACAAAGGAAATCCCTTTTTGTGCTAGCACAGCTTCAGGCTAATGTACGTGCTCACCCATATACACACATATGCACACACACACACACACACACACACACACACACAGATAGCATAAAGCTTATGTACAATGATGCAAAGGCACTTATGAATATAAATTCTGTCCTGTTTTACACACACACACACACACACACACACACACATGCTCCACTCTCCCCCTGGCTCCTCTCTGTGCTCTGCACCCACGCATAACCCACTCAATACCCTCTGACACATCACCCTGATATTTCTGCTCAGACACCCCACACACACTCACCCCCTCTCATCCCCCTATTACATTTTTCTCACTGAAAGGAAAAGAAGGAAAAAGAGTGATAAGAATAACAAGCCGAGCCGCCCTGCGTGTAAGTCACGAGCCACATGCCCTCTCTGTCCAGGAAGTGACTGGCTTACTTGGAAACACAACGCACTTTAACGTGCAGTCTGTCGCCAAAGGCCTTGCCTCGTGAGTTTCTCATTCCATGAGTTAAGCTGGTCGCGACAGGTTGTGAGCGTGGTGCCAAAATGGAAGAAAGGAGCCGTTGCTCCTTGCCTGCATGCCCCCTGCTAGAACATGCCCACCCCTATCCTTAGAGAACTGTGCAGTACACGTGTAGACCATGTACAGTTAAACCAAAAATCCACGCACTCTCACATGAGTTACTTGAAATGAACTGCTAAAAAAAGAACAAGTCAATTTGAATAGATTTGGAGTGGCATTGTTGAATAGTAAGGAAATGTGCATATAGTCACACTGTTTGACCTCTTATTACTATACTCATCAAAACTAACTACAGAGAGATGCTGGAAGGCGTTCAAACTGTAAGCATTGGCTGCACAGACAAGCAAGTGGCATCCTACTCTCTATAAATAAACTAGGCATAGTTGAGAATCCAAGTCTAAAACAGAGCATTCAGAATGATCAGCCCACCATCATTTGGTATGGGCTGCATATCACAGACTGCAGGGTTCTAGCAGAATTTAGACACCTGGAACCTGTCTAAGAAACTAAAACAAAAAAAGATTGTGATTTGTATAAAGTAGTTCAGTTATTTTCACCTATGATACCCACATATATGTTCCCTCATATTTTGAAAAAAAAAAAAGAAAAAAAAAGAAAATCACTTAGGGATCTTCTGCATCTGACAATATGCTATTCCTCTTGTACCTTATAGTTTCAGAAACAACAAAATTATTGAAAACACACTGTTCTCCAATATAGCAGTTATTATAATTCAGCACAAAAGCAGACTCCAGTTACTCCAGCATTTACAAAAAGCCTCACAGACTCAGCAAGCAGAATATGCCTGCACCTCGAAAATAGTCCATACAGCAACGAAAATGGTAAACATGTTTTATTTAAGAAAAGCTTAGGTTGATGTCAGTGGGACCATGCAGTTTGCAGGGTTATATCTTAAGATTAACAGTAAATATAATTAGTCATTAATCGCTACTGGAAGCATGTCACGCTATGGCACAGTCATATTTCAAAATATCTGTCTGAATAACAGGAAGAAGTTCCTCCCCACATGTTTGGAGATAGGAAAACAGAGAAGACTGAACTAAACTATTTCATTTTATTGGCCAAAACTGCACACAAAAGTTCAGTAACATAAGTACAGAATTCCTATAATTCTTAAGATACAGGTAAAGGGAAAGGTTGGGAAAGGTCAATAATAATGCATCAAGATTATTCTTTAGATTGCACTAAACCTATTCAGATTAGCATCCGGCCAGGTAAACCTAGTCAAGGGAAAATTTATTTTATGTCCAGTCAGTCCACAAATCCCTAGTGAACTATCCAGCTGCTTTGCCAAGTAAGACATCTTTTCTTTTATACAGCCAGCTGTACACATGAATATGATAACTGGAGGTTCTCAAGTCTTTCTTATTGTTAACTATTGTTAGCTTGTGGGTTATTGTATACTAGCCAAGCTTGCCCAGACACTGCACACTTAGTCACACTGGTGCACTGCAACTGTATGTCTCACCCACTGGATGAAAACTCACATAAGTTCACACACATTTTTGGGGAATGACCCAAACGTCTGCTGCGCTCATCAATGAGACAGCGTCTTTGAGGCCCACACTGACGCCAGCATGAGACTTCACCGGCCTGCTTCTGTGACGCAACAGTTGGGACAACTATATCATTGTCTCGTGACACTTCCACCTCGGATTACCAGATTCCATAGCCTCCAGTCACTGGAATATTAACCTGACATGCCACTGCTTGTTGTGTGTGCATGTACGTACTTACCAGGGATTTCTCTCTTCCTCTCCCTCTCTGTCTTACACAAACATACATCATTTCAAAAACAGACTGCTATCTGTGTATGTGTTTCTATCTGTGCCAATTTGCCTACATTTAATTTTAATAAATAGTCCATTGCAGCATAACCACACAAAGCCCATTTATTGCAGTAAATTGGCCAAAAAATCCTGAAAGACCCCTTTATCTTTAAACTTGGCATTGTTCCTTTTTCATGCACAGAACTTTCTAAACACACAAACAGTGAAAGAAAGACAGAAGAAAGAAGGTGACTTCCATTTCTGTCATCTAATCACCTTAAATAGCCTTCTTAAAGACGCATGGTATGCATGGAATCTTTGGAGGAGGGGTGGGGGGGGGGCAGGAAAACGTGGAAGAGCCTGTGGGTGATAAATGATTCAGCATGTTGTTTTATTGCCATTTTCTTTTTTCTTGGAATCCTTCTACCAGTTTGCCTAAGGATTAAATCATGATGTTGGGTTGGATGATGGTTTGGCAAAAAAAAGTTTACATTCTTTGCTGCTCATGGAAAAATGATTTGCTGTAGTTCAGGAAACATGTATGAAACCTATCAGAGTACTCGACAGAATTTCAGTTACAAGGAACTGTGACAAAAATTACCCAGAAAGACAAGAATGTTTAAATAAGTGGAATCTTATTACATGTTCAAATGACCCAGTATTAAATCAAAGTAAATACTTAATAAAATTATATGGGAATAAGTCGAGAACTGAAGTTTAACTACTTATTATGTAGATTGCTACAAAATAGTAATCACAATCCCATGAAAACCTTTATAATGTTCCTGCTATGTTATTTGATATAATAAAGGTAAAGTCTGCCTGTCATAACCCAGTTATCTATATCCACCCCTCTCATGACTGTAGGAATGTAGATTTACAAACTATTAACAGTAGATCTTTCAGACAATTTTTTTATAACCATGTTGTTAAGACAATTAACTTCCCACAGAGGTGTCAATAGAGTCATTAACTACAGAAATCTTGCTTCATATTTTAAAGATGGTTATTCCTTGTAAATGGTATCATGGTTAAGCATACTGTTCTGTTATTTCATCATGTTAAGATTGTTTCCTCATTTCCTCATTTTATTTCCTTATTTTGACATCAGAACACTCACTGGGAATATCCACTTACTCCTAACAAGGTGCAAAATTCTTATGGCAGCTATGTTCCCACAAAGACTTGTCTCTAGGTCAGATATTATTAGTTGAGCTCATAAAGGTGACAATGATTCTCTCCTAATCTTCAAGGGCTCAATCTGTACGTCAGTCATGTAAGACAACATTGTTCAGCTCCACCAAACATACTCACTAGCCAGAAATATGCAAGTGGGTCCACATCTGACAGCTTCTGAATGGGGAGGGTCAGACAATAGCATTTGCCTTCTTCACATTTGTCAACTAACAAATGTAACCACTGGTTTCAGGTATGTCTTTTTTCAGCTGATTCGAATATTTTCCGATTTGACCTTTTTATGAAGTACTTTGTCTGGAGTCCAGAATGCTACCTCCTTTTCCGTTTGAAGCTGTCTGAGTCAAGACATGTAAATATTTGTAATTATAATTTTTTCATCAGAGTAGAGGTGTATGATGCATGATGTCAGAGTGCATAATCCAGTTCATCTGCTGCTTTTGAGACGAAGCTGCGGTCTGTGGAGTTGAAGCAAATTTGCACTCACTGCATCACCTCTTCACCATTGTAACAAAATGTTCCAGTGCATCTCCAAAAAGCCTTTTCGCTTCAAGTGAAAGAAAACATGTTTAAGGAAAAAAAAATAAAAAGCATTCTGGGGGTGTCAAGATAAATGTTTTACTTTTGGTGTATTTGTGTTGTAGAACAGAAATGCAAAATTACATGCACATTTTTTACTGATGTAATAATGGTTTTGAAAGCACTGAGCTTTGTTTGGAAAAAATGTGTAAATATCACTTAAGAAAAACTTATTTCTCAAACTAGTGCTCAGTAACGACTTAACAGCCCATGATTTCTTTATGGTTCCTGTATTCCCTGCTCATCTGGCACTGCCCTTCCCAACACTTCTAATACTGACTAAGCTACTCCTAAAAGATGTTATATATTCCTTCTCCCAACCAATTTTTCCATGCCTATACACAACCAGTCCCCTGATGCTGCTCCCACCAGTCTTTCTGAATCTGCTCCTGTTCCTGTTCTCATCCTAGTCCAGTCTCCATTCCAGTTTAAGGCCTAGCTGCCATTCCTGCTTGAGACCTGCCCCATCTTCCTGCTACCGGAACAATCTTTGGTTCCACTACACATCAGTGTCCTGGCCCCATTCCTGACCTGGGATCTTGTTCCAGGTCGTGACCCTAGCAAGGCCACAGCATTTCCATTCTACTGTGCACTATTTTAAACAATAGGATGGAAAAGTCATAAAAATGAAAAACACAGATAACATGCCCTTTATTAATTATTAATTAATTAATTACCAAATTTCCCAAACTAAAACATGCTGACCTTATGGTACATTTTATGTTAATTGTGAACATATTTTCAGAATGTTCCTATCACATATAGTTTTTCTAACTTGTTCTCTATGTTCTACCATTTTGAACATAAAGTTCAAGGCACTGGAACAGTCAGTAATCTGACCTCTAAATGCAGCGCTGGAACCTTCAGTGCTGGGTATTATGGCCCAGTGGATCCACCTAGACTTACCAGGCACTTAACACGATGTACCTGCACTATGTAATATAATGCACTATATGTCAGTCTCTTCAGCACTGTGTGAGTCCTGTGAACATTATGTTTGCAACACTAAGACTTTGACAGTTTGATTGATGTGTGACTCACCCAGTGCTACTTTTTTTCAAATGTTGAGCTTGAAGTGGGGAAAGTGTGTTAAAAGTAAAGGTTGGCTGGTGAATTGCAGAATAGATGAAAGCCCTGAGAGTGAGGCTAGGACAGGGGAGGAAGTGGAAAGCGCTTTTGATGAATCTAGGAGAGAGCACGTCCCAAGAGAACGGAGAGTGGTGATCAAACTGGAAGTCTTTGAGGTGTAAGAACCCAACACTGGCTTGAAGGCTGTCATGTTGGTATATGTATTAGTTTTAATTATGATTTTAAAGAATGCTGGATAAAATTGTGTTTCATTTCAGAGTGAGGTAGAGCCAGATTATTTTTCCCCTACCCAGTTTCCTAGACAATTGCACTCACATTTACATGATTTAGGGATTTGTTTGTTTTATTTTGGGACTGGTTTTATTTTGTGGTAAGTTTAGGAGTATGTGTAATGTGATCACAAGTACCAATTAAATTTCCCTGCACGTGAGATTTGAAACATGGGCTACCATGTATACACATATGTTAATACATGAATTAATGAACAAAACATCAGGCTAAAAAACCATTAAGAATCTTTTCAAAATCAAGATTACAGTAAATCTGCCCATACAAAGCTTTAGCTTAGTGTTAGTGCTAGTTTACATTTATGGAATTTTTGCTAACAATTGTATCCAAAGCAACTTAAAGTTATGAATAAATACAACTTGAGCAGGGTTTTGCTTAGCAGCCCAACAGGGGCAAGATGGCAGAAGTGGGAGGTGAACTGGCAACCATCTGATTACTAGACAAGAGCCTTAACCATTGAGCCCTTAATCCTCCAGCGCCCCATACCACACCTGTTACAGCCTGTGTAAAAGGACCGTCACTTTGACTTCCCTGATGATTCTCTGTACCTTTGTGTACTTCCTTTTGGTTTGTGATACCTGCACTTTCTGTTTTTTGCCTCTTGACTGTGTCCCCATCACCCCAACTGGCCATCTTTTAATGCTCTGCTCTGACCTTGACCTCTTGGTCTGGGTATTAATTCTGCCCATTTCTTTTGGCTGTGCTCTGCCTTTTGTCTCCAAGGCCTTATTCACTGTGCCATGATCTGTGTCAGAGTTTTCTGACTCTGTTCTGTTCTAATATTCCTCCTGCACCTGCATTCCAGAAATCAGTCACACCAAGTATGTCATGCTGATGTTGATGGACTCTGATTCTGACATGGATACATTTGGAAAATGTCCAGCATTTAATAACATAATATTATTTAGTATAAAAGTATAGTTCTATCATCAAATATCCCACATGTCAAGGGTACTTGACCTTAAATTGCATGTAAGGCCATACAACGTCACTTTCTTACCTATTTCCACATGTATTTATTTATGCATTGTGTATGACAACGTAAAGTTTCCAGAACTTTCTGATAAGAAAATCTGTTATGATGATTTAAGTAAGAGACCATTTATCATGCTCAGATTTCCTGAGCAAGCAGTAAAACTGAATTTGCTGACAGGAAACTGATAAGAATTAAGTTGATTAAAATGTCAGTATTTATCTTGAGTATAAGTGCAATAGTGATGTTAAGTTGGTAACTGTAAGAGTAATGGTAATAAGTTGCAACTACTCCAAAATAAAATATGGCATGTCTGTTTGCACGTGGGTGAAAACAGGACTGAATACAGCCTGAATACAGTTTGGAGTTCACAACCAAAAAACCATCACAACACGTGACTGCTGCAACCTGTGCTGAGGAATCACCGCAGAAGAAAAAGGGTGTTTTCTCATTAGGACAGTTTAGACAACAACAGTTACAGTTATGATAACCACAAATTCATGAAATACTAGTTATTTTAAAGAATTATATCATCTGTTTGGTGATATGTTGACTAACAGCTTTTAACAAATATTTAGCATTACTTATTATTACAAAATGTATTCAGTAAAACTTTAGAAAGAATTGCATGTTCCACTAATCACGTGCAACAGTAATTACATGTACCAATAAACACGTTTCAGTAATCATATGTTTCAGTAACATATGGCATGTACCAGTAATCACATGTACCAGTAAAATCATGCAGACCTTTGCAACTGGCTGACAAGCACAGGCTTCCTAATCTGTTTTTAAAGAATCTTTTACATATTGCATTTTACTGACTGGAGAAGAATCACAGTTCATCCTAACAAAGTCAGGTGTTAATGGCATGACTAATGTGTATCTTCACAGTATCAAAGAAGTACATTGTTGAGAATGACAATTCATTGATGACATTTGTTTCTTGTACATTTTGGCAGTTTAAACATACATTTTGCAGTGGATTGACATCCCAGGTGTCAAGTGTAACATGCGCACCATATACATATTAGTGAAAATTCTTTAGTGTTCTTTAGTAAAAGTGAACCTTCTTCAGTAGAACAAAAGCAAGGAGACCCACCTCCAAGCTAACAGAAATAACTTTGATAACTTTGGCACTGTTCACTTTTACATTACTGTCTTGATTAAATATTTAGCTTAATTTAAATATATGCAGGCAGCATATTGACTGTGCATAGGAAGCTTCAACCACTAATTCTGTATGCATATGTGAGCAGTACATAGCTTGTAAGATCACGGGCAGATTAAAGCAACATATGATGTGCTTTAATAAAGCAGGCCACTAAACACAATGCAAAGGGTAAAGGTGGCTAAAGCTGAATGGGCCAGAAAACACAGGGGAAACAGCATTTGATCCATGAGCAGCTTCAGGAGCGTGATGGAGAAGCAGCCACCATCGGTGAAAAATTGCTCTTCAACAACAGCCTACACAGCAACAGCCTACACAACAAAGACAAGCAGTCAGAAGATGACAAATGAAGAAAAGTAAGCTTAAAAGAAAGAATAAGACCTTGAGAAAAAAAATATATAAACATCAAAGCAGTTTTTCAGAGGTGGAAGGAGCTGCAGAACATGAAAGGATTAAAAACCGATGCAAAGACAGCCACATGCTGTCTAGTCTGTCATTCACTGTCATTTTCAAACAAACATTTATAACAAAGCTAAAGTGGTCATTTAAATAACACTATCACATTTCTTATTTTATTCTGATGGTGCAGACAGGTTTACTTTTGGTCAGGTTGATGGTGCAGTCAGATTTGCTACTGGTTAACGTCATTTTATCTGACAGTTGCTGAAAATATCAGAATCAGAATCTGGTTTATTGGCCAAGTATGCTGACACATACAAGGAATTTGGTTTTGGCTGTTGGTGACACTCAAGCAATACAGTCAACATCCATACAATACACAAACAACGTACAGATTATGTACAAGACAACAATATAAAATGAACATAAAGTTCCAGTGTGTGTGATAGTGCTAACATCAATATTGACTAGGTATGGGAGTGAAGAGGATTATACAATGCATTATTGTAGTTATGAGGCAGTGTTATGGCTGTTAGAGGAAACAAGAGTAGCTATGGTACGGCAGATGGAACTAATCAGTTATTTATGATGGTTATGGCATGAGGGAAGACACTGCTCCTGTGTCTCTAGAAGTTTTAGTGTACAGGGTTTCTCAAGCACTTACCAGTGGGGAGGAGTTGAAAGAAGCCATGTGCAAGGTGTGAGGGATTTGTAATGATTTTTACTGTCTGTTTCCAGATTCTACAGAAGTCCTGTAAGGAGTGTGTAGGAGCACAGATGATCTACTCCTAACCTGTTTAGTGGTTGCGCCAAATCACAGGGCAGATTCAGTAACTGCAGTGTAGAACTGATTCAACAGCTATACTTCCACAGTTGTCACAGGAAGTGCATCATCTGCTGGGCCTTTTTGAAGACGGAGTTGCTGAAGTGAGGCTGCCATTTCAGATCTTGGAAAACGGTAGGGAAAATATCTTTGTGAAGTGCCTAGGAAGTTGTATCGGTTTGGTGTTTATCCTGACATTTATGTGTTCTTGAGCTCTCATAGCTAAGTGTTCTCAAAAGTGGTTTTCTGCTTATTTAACTAGCACTATTCTGTTATCAAACAACTATTTAACCATCTAAACATAAGTGTGTGTACAGAAATTACTGTAGAGTACTTTGTCTAAAAGATTTTGATGTATTTTTGTTGGCCAGCAATGTTAACATTTCACAATGTGTACAGAGGCCTCATCTACAGGGAGGAGCTTTGAAGGCTAGGACATGGTCTGTGGGCTAGATCACCACAGAAAGGGAGAGAGAGGACCTGGAATGTTGTACTTCTTCAACTTTAAAGGCATATGTGTTAAGTAGCCATATGAAAAGCACCCCTAAGTGTATTTCTTAATGAGGATGGTTGGTATGCGTTAAGGGTTAAACAGAAAAGGCAGGAGGCTTTCCGCTTTTTCTCCATCTGTGGCTGTGAATGCTTCTGGAACTGTGAGAAGCTAGGAGGTTTGCCGATGCCTGGCAGATAAAATATCAAGGAGGCAAAATATCTGGACCTGTTGTGTTAAAAGTGTTAGTGTGGTGATGAGATACAGCCAATGTGAGTGTAAGACACTGGCAGAGGGGAAACCTGGTGAAGGAGTTCTACAACATCGACAACATCACTTCGCTTTATTCCTAACATCACTTTTTGTGTATGTTTTCATGACAAAAACATTGTTTGGAGACCAGACAAACTTGTAAGATGGTGAAAGATCTTGTAATCTGTGACCCCCTCCCCCCAATGCCATCATCTAGAGTTCAAACCACAGCAATTACTAGATATCAGATTGTGCAGTGTGAAAAGTACAGCAGTCCTGCTGACTTTGAAAGTCATGTAGCTTGTTCACTGTATTAGTTACTAGAGGTGGCTAAGTTTGCTTGGTTATGACAGCAGAAACATTGTAACATGAACTGTTTATTATCTTACTTGCCGACTGAATGAAATTCTTGTGCTTCTAATTCCATTTGTTCTTTTAGCAAATGTCTGCCAATGTAGCTAACGGCTAGTTAGCTTACATTACTACAACATACTGTCTGGAACAGTTCAGGCTCACCTGTTTCTGAAGGAGATAGATCAGGAGTTGCCTGTTCTATTTTTGCTTTCATTCTCTGTTTTCCTCCTCTTTTGTTTGCAAAATCCTCATTTTGGTTTCATTTTAACCAGGTCTTAATTGCTAACTAGCCAACTGCTTACTGGCTAACAACATAGAAATTATACCTTTGATCTTCACTCAGGAGGATCAAACCAATTTTGCATCTGAGGCAAAATAAAAGAAAATAACATGCAAATAAACATAAGAAATTCAGCATTTTATCTCCCCAAAGTAGCTCTCATTTATGTGAAAGATTTAAATCTGTTCTCTGTATTGGATATTTTGTGTTACTCTGAAAGTTAGTCTGGAAGCAGGCTAATGCGAAGCAGTGGTAGTACAAACCTGTGGGTTAATACAGCCCTGGTGTGACTGGAAACAGGTGAAGGTAGCAGTCAGTAGCCAGAGAGGTGTGCTGTGAGCCAGAGTTGTGATTGGTGTTTGTGGGGGTGTGGGGAGCATGGAGCATGAAGTAACACCTCAAAGTTGACACCCACCTATGTAAGAGGGCAGTTAGCAACATAATAAAAGCTGTTCAATCAGGCTGAAGTATATACAGGGGCTGTATATACAATGAAACTGAAACACATGGTTTTAGACCACAAAAATGTATTAGTATGGTGTAGGGCCTCCTTTTTCGGCCAATACAGTGTCAATTCGTCTTTGGAATGACATACACAAGTCCTGCACAGTGGTCAGAGGGATTTTAAGACATTTTCTTGCAGGAAAGTGGCCAGGTCACTACGTGATGCTGGTGGAGGAAAACGTTTCCTGACTCGCTCCTCCAAAACACCCCAAAGTGGCCAATAATATTTAGATCTGGTGACTGTGCAGGCCATGGGAGATGTTCAACTTCACTTTCATGTTCATCAAACACAGTCTTGCTGTGTGTATTGGTGCATTGTCATCCTGATACACGGTACCGCCTTCAGGATACAATGTTTGAACCATTGGATGCACATGGTCCTCCAGAATGGTTCGGTAGTCCTTGGCAGTGA
>JAOXYF010000005.1:20748295-20759042 GCA_028565775.1 Sternarchorhynchus goeldii | reverse complement strand
GGTGCAATGTGCAATTAATGAAGATTGGCCACCAGGCTGGTCCAATTTAGTCATGAAACCTCCCACACTAAAATGACGGGTGTTTCAGTTTCATTGTCCAACCCCTGTACATGACTTTTGTTTACAGCTTTATTTTTGACAGTAAATATGTCCATGTAAATGCTAAGTTAACCATGACTAAAAAGCAACAATGTACCATTTTCTGCTTTAGTCTGGACCGAGGGAACCCGAACTGCAAAAATAAACGTGTCCTTAGTCCTCCATATGTGCTGAGTGCACATGCAAATTATTTGACAGGCAGGGAAGACATATTGTAGATATGTTTCCTGATTGGACTGTGGTTATACATTTGGGTTGTGTTTAAATTCTCAGTTATTTGCAACTAAGGAAAGCTATAGAGCCCAGAACAGACACATGTCCATTTGTCTTTTTTTTCCAAGCCAATGGTGTATGGATGGTGAATGGATATGGATAGCTGCTGAGAGAAAATTGTGTTTAACCGAAGTGTTCTTAAAATAAATCATTTAAGTCAGATTTATTTTTACTTGGTATCACATCAAAATTCAGAAGTGCTACACATAAAGGCACAGAAACTAATTTTTGTACCGTTATGTGTTTTGCTGTGTAGAAGTTATAACTTTAATCTGTGCAAAGTGGCATAGATCTATTATATCTGGTATAGCAAATCAACCTCTAATCAGATCAGTGAAATGCACCCTTGCAGCTGTTATGACCACAGTGGAAATTTTAACCTTGATGAGAAGATTATTGTGTGTCAGTTTCCTGAATATAGTGATGATACAATCACAAATTTGTAAGTGTGAAAAAAAAAAACTGGTTGAAAAAGTTCAAAAACTTGTGAGATAAGGTACAAATGGAAAATAATGCAAATAATATTAGAAGTAAATAAAATGAAGATATCTAAAACATGCAAACTAGTTTACTTAAATAATTTTGTATTTCACAGATACTGACAATAGAATTAAAATAAAATTCTGTGCTGAATTCTATACATCTTTGCAGGTATAGGCCTTTTCATATCTGCGTGTGTAATAAGTCAGTTTACATAGCAATACATTAAATCATAGGGCATCTCACTGTGAGAATGTAGATATAGTTAGCAAAAGACCTAATGACACCTCAACACAGATCAACAGGGAAAAAAACTACTTTAATATAGTTACATACATTGGTTGGTAAGTAAATTAGCATATATTAGTCATGACCTAGATTAACATGGTCAAAGCAAAACACTGATATCACTGACAAAAACAAGTGCTTCCACAATAAGTATCCCTGTGCAGAAGACTGTTGCTAAATCAAATAAAATCAAGTTTATTTATATAGCACCTTTTACAACAGATGTTGTCTCAAAGCAGCTTTACAAGCTAGACATCACGGACCAGAGAGCAATGCAGTTGTGTCTGGTGTATATCTGCTTTTAAGCTAAATCTAAAAAGAGTCAAATCCAGGAAGTCTAATAGATAGTCCTGTAAATGGGTAGTATTCAAGGGGATAGCATCCTCTGGTGGTGAGAGCTGGTATTGATCGAGTTTGACGAGCGAGCGAAGTCCTGGAAAAATTTATGCCATTTAAACAGAATGTTAATATTCATCTTTTCACAATAAAATTGTGACATTGACATAAAAATGGATACATACAATCCGTGACAATTACACTATAAAGATACGTGCAAAAGTGTGTATAGGTACCTTTTCTTGATCCTATTTTATGGAAGTGATTTTGATAGCAAACGTTACAGCAGGAAAATAAAATACTGTTTTATATAATCTAAACTACAAAAGATTTGAGGCATTAGTAACTAACTTGTGTAGCTAGCAAACTGAAAATCCATGAAACAACAGAAAGGAAATACATCATTGCAAAAATCAAGAGGATTATGTGTGTTTTACAGTGTAATATAAAATATAAATGTACAGTGTAAAAGTGTATTATTTAGAATTTATTCACATTTAAATAAAACTGCAGTTCCGGATAACAGCGCTGCTTGCCATTCACATAAACTGAAAGTGCCTAAGTTTCACTCCAGAGCATTCCAGTCCAATTCAACCTCTGATTTTAAAGCTTTTCTACTTGTATTCCAATTTCAGTAATACTATTTTTGTAGGAGAACAGGAGCAGACTGCTTTCAATTTCTCAAAAGCTTTATTTTATCTGTCAAGATTGCCGTTCATTATAGATAACGATGGGCCGACTCACATTTTTATAAGTCGTGATCCAATAACTATATACAGCTGTCATTACTGAAACAGGTACAAGATCTCCTTTTACTTAAGATTATCATGATTATTATTGGTATTGTGTTTAAGGATACATCATCAGGCTGAAATAGACCACACAGCGTGGCTTATTATAAGAGCAAAAATATACACAAATACAATTCATTTAAATGCATTCCTAAGGAACTTATGTATACCGATGTATAAATGGGTATACATTCCTTTGATCTTCCGTCGATCTTCTGTAATGTCTTATCAAGAGCCACCATGAATCAAATGTGTCACGCTGGCTCCTCATCACTCCTCCGTGCTTCGGTTTACTTCATTGTTTTCGTTTTTCCACGAGCTTATGTTTTTGTTCCGTTTTTTCACGCCCCTCGTGTTGTATATATCCGCCCGTTATTATGTTCACCTGTTCCTCCTTTGACTCGTAATTACATTTAGTATTTAGTCTCCGTCATTTCTCGATCTCGTCACTGTGTTACCTGTCTCTGTAGGTTCTATTATTGGCTGTTTGTTATTATGAGTACCTGATTTCTGTTTAAACCCGTTAACCTGTTGTTTGTCTTTCTGTTGCATGTTACAGCTGTAGCGACATGAAGCGATATCTATCAACAGATTTACCAATAACCCATGGAATATCAGCTGCATAGGGACCTCACTCGTATGCAGGGAAATTGCTTATGCTTAGGCATCCAGGAAGTGAATCAACTTAATGAGTAAATGAAATTTATTGAAGTTTATTATAGTTCACAGGGATAAATGGTAGGAAAATGAGTTGCACCATGTTCGGATAAATGCAGCCTACATGTACAGTAAACAACAATTATCAACGAAGTAACAGACCGCAAAAACGAAACAAAGTTATGCAATCAACTGAAATAACGGCTAAAAGAAATCTTATGAAAATAGGATAGCTAGACTATACGAAATGAGAATAAACCAGAGATCACGTGAAAGGATGCAGGCTTACTGTGACGACGGCAGGGGTTGGGACCAGAGAGATGTCTGTGCGTGGGCGCGCGCGTGTGGCTGCGTTGGTCCTTTAGACCCGAAGTCGTTTCGGATGGTCGCGGCACAGCCCACGGCCCAACGTGTCATAATGCCAACCGAGAGGAATCTGCTGCAAAGCCGTCATGAGCCAGTCCCGACAGGAACCGCTCCAGTAGAGAACCGTAGTTCAAAGTCTCCGACGAATGTAACAGGTGTTTCTGAGCGATCTTGCCGGAGTCAGAGCAGGCCGAATTAGAGGAAGTGACAATTTGGTGCCGATGGCCAATCGGAACTAATTTCAATTCGAGCGACTGTCTAAAATGACAAAATTGGGAAACGGTGCTAGGCGCAAGATCTAAGATGCGCAAGAAAGTTAAACAAAACGTACTAAACGAAACAAACATTCCTAATACGTATGTTCTATCGCGCGGCGGATTGAGTTTTAGAATGGCAAGCCCGAACTTCGATTGTTAGAAGACGTCTGATCAATATTCAACCAATACTTAACACAAACAGTTGTTTCTTTGTTTGGAACGAATTTTATATTAAATTTCGGGGGTTGGCACCTAAGTATTTCTTGGCAGGCAATTCGCCGACCATGAATATTTGGTCATTTGGTAAATTTTCATTTGGTAAATGAATATTTACCAAATTTCTCCCCACATCGATGACCAGAACACTCCCAGGGGGGTCAAGCGGAAAAGGTAAAGAATGCAGGAGCAGTAAATAACAGATAGTGTCAGCATTATACTATAAACAGACTAATATTATACTTAATTATACAATCAAGACAAGAAGGAGAAGAGTGAACTTAAGAAAACATAAGCATACATATTGCAGTCATATACTGTTATCTTATTACTATGACTTCTACCAGAAAGAAAATAACACTTTATTACATGAGTATATGTTTATGTCCCTAAGCATCACAGGGGGAATAACTAGGTCAAGGACCGTTTAACACAAGTTGAAGTTAACAAACAATATAAAGGTTATAAACATGGACTGCTCATAAACACAAATGATCCACTAGAAGATCAAGGATGATGGTGGTGTGCTCCTTTCTCTCCACATGGCTATCCTGGTTCTTTTCTACTCCAGTTGATGGCACTATAGCTCCACTGTTCAGAGTAGGTGGGGAAAAGACAACCCTGATGTTTAAATGTTCTGAATGATATTTCATACCAAAAAGGATACCTCTGAAATGCTCTCACTGAGAGTAATCCAATGGTGTTTTCTTTATTCCGATAATGTTATGGGAAAAAGTATTTCCAGTGTTTATGGTTAAATGAAAAGAATGCAGTCTTGGTTCCTGCCCCTGCATTCTTCTTAGGTCTCTCAGGGCTACTTTGGGATCGTAAAACATAGCTCCGGAGAGTGTAGCCAGCCATAAACCTTTCACCCTGAGATCCTGAGTGCGGGTGAAGTGGTGATAAACTGTGCAGATAAGCTGGGCCCATGTAGCAGTGGTGACTTTCAGTGCCTGGGACCAGGTCAAAAGGTTGAGGAAGAGTGCATTCATGATGCATTATCCACTACACAGTGATACGTCACCGCAGTTATATGACTCTGGACTGTTATAACAATGATGATTACAGATTTGTCCTTAATAAATCTCGCTCCTCTCCTTGTTTGCATCTGCCTCCTAATCAAAACAAAATATGTATGATTCATAGGTTGGATCACATTTAATTATCAAAATAATAAAAGATGAGTACACTAGTAAAAGTAAATCAAACACAGTCTGAACGGAAACAAACTCAGAAAACAAAAGGAAGTGTAAAGTATGCAACAGGTGAAACAAGAAGGTTATACTAGCAACAATCGAGGCACACAGACACAGCAGGATAAGTTCAGGAACACAACATCTAAGACCATTACACAAAACATACACGAGAGCTAAGGATACGAACCAGAATTTAAGATTACCAGGAACTCTGAAACACAGGAAGGAGACAAGAAGTTAAACATACCCCTCCCCTTCTGTGACTAAAGCAGTATTGGTACTGAGGGATGGAGGTAATATCACACAACATATAACTTAACAAGTGTCCTTTTAAAAGAATTTGTAAAACAATTATTAGAAATGTAATTTTCTTGTGAGGAAAAAGGTAGGACACCCACACGTTTATTACTACTTTAAATGCCTAAAACTAGAATCTGGAGCACCACTTCAGCTGCAAATTATTAGACCATGAATGGAGAGGATTTTGGAGGAGGCTGTCTTATTTAAACCTCACATTTGTTTGGTTCACTATTGATGGAAGTGAGTGGTATTATGGGGAGATTCAAAGAGTCTCTGAGGTCTTCTGAAAGAAGGTTATACACTGGAGATTAGAGTGTACAACCTTCAAAAATTAGAGAACAATGTATGAACACTTGATTTTTTTCAGAAATAATGTAATCTACATTGTTCAACATTTGAAGGATTTTTTGTAAGGGGTACACCATGCCACTAGAACAGTGTTTTACAAAATAATCAAAGTATATCAACATGAAACCACAGAGAATGATTACAACTAAATTTTTTGAAGGTTACAAAAGTCAGTAATCAGTAGGAAGTGTACAGGTCTTTTCTTTGAATGACTTCAGCATATCTGCAGCCACAGGACATCACTAGTCTCTCACTCCGCTCTGGTACAATTTTGGTCCACCCTTCTTCCAGTCTCTTCCACAGTTCTGTGACTGTTAAGGGTTTCTTGGCCATAACTTTGTCACAAAGGATTTTCCAGAGGTTTTCTACTAGGTTTAGATCAGGACTCTGGGCTGGCCATTTAATTGTTTCAATGTTTTCAGTTTCAAGGAACTGCTTTACCCGTTTTGCTGTGTGACAGAGGGCATTGTCCTGCATGAACATTGCTGGCTGATTGAGTGATGAATGCAAAGAAGGAACCACATGTTGTTGAAGAAGGTTCTGATACACACTTGCATTCACTCTTCCATGTAGCTGTATGAGAGGTCCAACTCCTGCTGCCAAAAACATTCCCCAAACCATGACACTTCCTCCTCCACTTTTCACTGACTTCTTTACACATTTTGGGTTCAGTCTTTTCCCAGTTTTTCAATGAATATAATCCCGTCAGACCCAAATAAATTAAACTTGCTTTCATCACTGAAATAAACTCTGGACCACTTCTCCTCTGTTCACACAACATGCCCCTCAGCAAAGGGTTTTGATTCTTTCTGCTAATGAAAGGTTTGGTCACTGCAGAGTGGGCTTTCAGTTCAGATGCTCTTAAATGTCAAGACGCTGTATAACAAGACAGATCCTTACCCTGTTCAGTGCTGAACCTTTGAGCAATTCCAGCTGAAGTGTTGAACCGATTACCCATGGAGATTCTCCATATTATCCTGTCCTCTCTTGCATTTATCTTTCGTGGGCAACCAGCCTTCTTGGGGGACTTGAATGAGTGAGGTTGTAAAGATGCAATATTCTAGAAATCACAGATTTGGAACGACCAACTTTTCTTGCTATGGCTGATAGGGTCACCCCTTTGGCCTTCATCAGGAGTAGCCTGTACTGGTTCAGGATGGTTTGAACCACTATGGGGTGTCTAGTCTGAAGCGTCAAGGAATAAAATGGTGCCGATACCAGAATAATCCATGGTAACAGGTTTAATAGAACTCCATGGAGTGAACAAGGAGATTCTTTGAGTGTATTGAGATATGTGGAGGAGAATGAGTGGTTTAGTTAATGTACGCACTCAACACATTGGGACAGTGATACTAATGTCCACAATGTCCACAACTTTCCAATCCCTTGTGACAATGTCTAGCTCAGCAAGGCTTCCACTTCCACTCAGTGCTTTTTGTACGCAGTCAATTACCACAGGGATGTACCAGTGGCATTCCTTTACGGAGTTGGACTCAGAAGAGTCCAAGTTGGCAGCAGCCTTTTTAACACTGATTATGGATTTGCCCACAATAAATAAATAAATATCGCTTCTCTCATTTATGTCTGCTTCAATCGTTCAGCATTACAATATTCCACTGTTTCTTTAAGTAACTTTGTAATATAATGAACAAGAAAGGTACATATCATGAAAATCAATCATATCTGTAATGTTTAAAATAGCAATTATATCTATGTAACGTTTAAAAAATGAATCGTGATGCATTTACCACTCATCTTGGACCTATCTACAATGCTTTAATTTACCATTGGTGGCCAGCAGTCCTATATATTTTGCATATGTTTTAGCCATCTCTGAGTGACCAGCGATAGACTTGTTAGCACATCAAGCAAAGTGCCTTTTGAGGGCTTGCAATACTCTGACACTAATGAGTCATTCAAGCTATGCATTGCATGTTGATGATGAGCCATTTAATTTGTATTATGTAATATGGCGCTCATCTGCAAAAGCTGAATCTAAATGCCAATTAATATTACAAAAAATAAGTCAAAACATTTTGTGGTGATCATGATGCAATAGAAAATGGCTAGAACATGCATATGGCCTGTTTCTTGACTTTAGTGCACTTTCACAGGATTTTACATTGATTAAACAGAGATGGATGTATGTATAAATGGCTGGATGGAAGGAAGGGAGGGTTTAGTGTGCTATATAATAAAGATGGCTGGGTTCTAGTCTGTGGTTAGATTAAATATTAGTTGGGGAGGTCTTGAGAGAATTTCCTCCCCAAACTTCAGTTGTTGCATTTGTATGTAAGTTTATAGAGTGCAGAGCAGAGCAGCCCAGAAACACATGTGTGAGGGCATGAGTGTGTGCATGTGTGCATGCAAGTCTGTCACCTCCCCTTCCTTCTATTTAAGCTAAAGACACTTTGGTGACAAGACAAATTGAGACAGTAAGAGATAAAGTGAGTGGAGGGTATATGCAAAAGTGTCCATTGGTTAGTGCCCAGTATTTATTCTAGATTTGAGTTAGGTATATATCATAGACTTTAGTCTAGTTAGAGACATCCAAACTTTAGGCATAAAAAAACTTTGAATATTGCATCTATAACATATATGAGCTCACATTTGGAAAAGGCAGTGATGGTTTGTGCTTAGAGACTGATTGACCAGAAAGACTCATCATCATTTAAATCCAGGTAACAAATCTTTAATTTGATTTCTTATTGTTGGTTCAAATCTGTTGTTCATGTACACTGCACACTTGATAAAATGTCAGCTTCAAACACATACATGGGATGTGAGTTATATATATTTTTATTTCTTTTTCACAAAAAAAAAATGTAATTTACACATTTATGTAAAATATGGCTAATTTAATTTATACCTTTACTTATTAGCATGAAATATTTATTAATATTATCATTCTATTATTAATTATAAGACTTGTATACAAAATCCATTTAATAAATCAGAAGAATACCCTGGATTTTTGACACCTTACTGAAAATAAATTATTCAACCCATCTTGTTTTCCTTCTTATCAGCTTTAGCTTTGCTCATTGTTGCCAGTTCATAGTTGCCAGATAGGTCACCTATTGGTTGCCTATCAACAATCATTCTTATTGTATTTTGTGGAGTGAACTGAAGAGACTAGCTTGGCCACCACTCTTTGTAAACAGCACACCACCTATACATGAGCTGGAAACGTGGGTGGCTGAACATATTATTGCAATTCTTTTGCTTACACATGTAACATTTGTTTCTGTTGGTATCGGCGTAGCATATTTTAGTCATTTACCATTATTCAGCAAAACTGTTACACTGTTACAGTGGTCAATATTATGGTGTTCATTTATTTACAGCTAAGCTTACCTGACTACTACAGGAGTTAATTGAACACGGGGACATTTGCCGCATATACATCCAAGTTACATTCATAGTTATAAAATGAGTTGTGTTGCACTGACCTCCTTTGTTCCACTTCTCTTTTGTGAGGTGAAAGGACAAGTTTTTTTTTCGTCTTTTTCCACACATATGTTTAGAAATGTGAGTAAGAGACTGCAAGCTTTTAAGGAAGTGGTCGCATTTTAGTCATGTGAAAGGAAAGGAAACAATGAAACTGTAAAAGCTGATAATGGCTAAAAACATTATTTATATCATAATAAATTATTTTATTTAGTGATCACTAGTATTTGTACATACAAATGTGGTATGTAATCTAACTCTGGTTTTAAAAAATGAAGTAATATTTTTTTCTCTCTCTTTAGGATGATGTCCAATGATACTCTCTACCACCATCCCCATACCAAATCTTTCACAAATGACAAAGCAACAGTGGACATTGATGCTGTGATGGAGAATCTCACTATTGCCCTCTATGCCATCATCATTCTCTTTGGCATCCCTGGCAACTCTGTTGTCATCTGGATTGCAGGCTTCCGCATGAAGGCTAGTGTCACCAATGTATGGCTGGTCAACCTGGCTGTGGCAGACCTGATTTTCTGCATGACTCGTGTCACTTCGTTGATTAAGAAAGCCTTTTATAATTACTGGCCCTTTGGTATTTTCCTCTGCAAGTTCAATGGATTCTTTAAGTATGCCAACATGTTCTGTAGCGTTTTCTTCCTAGCTGTCATCAGTCTGGACCGGGCACTTTGTGTGTTGTGGCCAGTGTTAACGAGACATCAGAGAACTGTATGTACCTCTCGACTTGTCAGTTTGGGAGTTTGGATTGTGGCTGTGATCTTCAGTGCACCATATTATGTATACCGGCAGGTCTACATCAGCAAGAACAACTTGAGCAAATGCTCCTTGGAGGTAGGAAATGCTTTCACTGGTTCATGCTCATGTATGAATACTGGCAGTAGTATATGGATGATGCCATTTCAAAGCCTCTTCTCTTTGTTGGTTTGAATGTAAATTCCAAGACTTTCTCCCTAACCTATCATTTTATTCATTTCTGTAGGTGAAGGAAGTATCTGCAGGTGAAAACACAGCTAAAGTGGCACTGTACAGCATTCGCTTCGTATGTGGTTTTCTGTTGCCCTTCTTGGTTATCCTTTCATGCTATGCACTAGCTGCTATAGGGATAAAACGAATGCGGAGCACTCGCAAATCAAGGTCCCTTCGAATTCTTGTGTCATTGGTTTGTGCCTTCTTCCTGTGTTGGGGGCCTTACCACTGTCTCCTTCTGGCCAAAATGGTGGATAGCAAGAGCCAGGCAGTAAAATTTGGCTTGCCAATAGCCAAGGGTTTAGCCTACTTCAACAGCTGTGTTAATCCACTCCTGTACTTCTGTATGGGCCTAGACATGAGGCATCGCTTTAGACAAAGCCTGTCAGGCATTTACCGTAAAGCTCTCGTTGAAGACTGGGAGGAGCAGACATCACAGTCTCAGAGACGCTCCATGGATGAGAATTCTACTTCTTTTTCAAAAGTCAAAGACACAGACCAGACCAAATCTGAGGAAAGTCCTACTGCTTGAAAAATAACATTGTTGAGTCTACATGTTTTACTACTATGTAGACGATCAAATAGGCCTTCTTCATATTCTGTTATATGTAGATGTCAGATATGCCTTAGCCAGTCATTGTGCTCATATATATGACATTGTATAGATGATAAAAAATATACCACAGGTGTATATGTGTGTATA
>JAOXYF010000005.1:20720418-20748195 GCA_028565775.1 Sternarchorhynchus goeldii | reverse complement strand
ATATATAATATCTCCATCCTAAGTGTTGTCAAAAATCTAAAGTTTATTTTAGGCATATTGATTCTGAAATGTTTAATGATACCTCTATTCATTTTCCACAATATTGATATTATCCATATCACAATACCTTTTAAAATATGCCAAAATTTGAAAATGTAGAACAGTGCACAGAATGTATAGGCAACAGTGCACAACAACAGTGTTCAACAAGAACATACAGTAACAGTGAACAGTAACAGTGCACAACAACAGTGTTCAACAAGAACATACAGTAACGGTGCACAGTAACAGTGTACAACAACAGTGTACAACAACAGTGTTCAACAAGAGCGTACAGTAACAGTGTACAACAACAGTGCACAACAACAGTGTTCAACAAGAGCGTACAGTAACAGTGTACAACAACAGTGCACAACAACAGTGTTCAGCAAGAGCGTACAGTAACAGTGAACAGTACAAATCACGCAGAGACAAAAAAGGAGCAGGATGCAGTCACAAATTGAGCACGCAAATACGTTTAATCAAACTGAATATAACCACAGCTACAGGTCAACAATTGACACAGTAGACAGGAAACTGGAGAAATGTATACACACATGAATAAGGAAAAGGAACGAGACACAGATGAGATCAGAGACACAGACGAGATGAGAGAGTGACTGGACACAGGTGAACAGACTTTTTAGTTACGCTGTCATAGCTAGTCCTGCCAAAGTCCCTGCTTGCTCTCTGCACACTCGTACATTTTTCTGTAACCATTACATTTAAAAAGCATACCTAATATTCTCTCTCTTCACCTCCCACTTGGTCAAGATACTCGTGCTACATCTGAGGTACCAGGAGTTACCAGTGATCCAGCTTCCTGATTCCTCCTGATCTCAGGACCTCTCTGGTCCACTCTGATGCCCTTTTTCTGCTTAGAGACAAACTGAACATCACTCACTATTGCTGAGGATGAACCATGTAGACAGTCTAAAATCACCATGATGGTCAAACTAAAGATACAAGCTAGGAAGGGGTGGGATTACCTCATCAAAGCTAGGAAGGGGCAGGGTTACCACATCAAAGCTAGGAAGGGGCGGAGTTACCGCATCAAACCTAGGAAGGAGTGGGATTACGTCATCAAAGCTAGGAAGGAGTGATGTTACCTCATCAAAACTAGGAAGGGGCAGGGTTACCTCATTAAAGCTAGGAAGGGGGCGGAGTTACTGCATCAAACCTAGGAAGGAGCGGGGTTACCTCATCAAAGCTAGGAAGGAGTGGCGTTACCTCATCAAAGCTAGGAAGGGGTGGAGTTACCTCATTAAAGCTAGGGAGGGGCGGGGTTATCTCATCAAAGCCCGTAACAAGAATGGCAGCGAGTTCATTCACCTGTTCTCACCTGTCTAGATGCTGTTAGTAGTTTGAGTAACAGCATGTATGTAGATAAAAACACAATACTTATCCTTGTGGTAATATCAAGGGCATGAACTTTGTAAACCTGCCTGTAGTTTCATCTGTTCACATCAACACTCTAAAGACTTGGGCTTCTCGTCCTTATGTAAATCCAGACATCCTTCACAGGGTAACAACGCCACAAATGGTGGAAGCAGAAAAGCCACACAAAACAGCAATGCTAAAGTCTCAAATGGTGAGGTGAACCGCAGGCAGCAACAGTGCTGTAGTAGGTGAGAATGACATCAACAGGGCTAAGTGCTTGAGCAGTGGGAAGCGAGCGACAAGAAAAGAGAGGAAAACGTTCATACTTCAACCAGCAGAGCGGCATCCTCCACATTTGACTGGGTCAAACAGGTTTGAATCATGCTCCAGGCATTTGTACTCGATCAAAGGAGAAAGGACGAGTGGTGGCATCATGAGGCAGTAAATGAAAAGTGGTGGTGCTCCATGCAACACCAGTTCAGCCAGTTCTCCAGGAGCCATCACAGGCAAGACAACACGAGGAACAGCCGAAACAAACTTAGGAGGAACAAATGTTCCAATGGAAGCCACAACGGAGCTCCCCTTTAATAAAATTGCCAAAATAAAGAAAACTAAAAAAGAGAAAAGACAAGCAAAAGTAGAAGATACTAAAGTAAAGGAGCAGCTCACAGACTGTGATGCTAATTTCGATTTACTAGTATAACACATTTCTCAGTTGCAAATGGAAGATACAGCAAAACAAGGCACAGTGGTAAATGGTAGCCAGTACATTATTAACATGATGTAATACAGACCAAAAGGGGACAAAGAGCTGGCAGGTTGTAAGTTTAAAGCTGGGTAAAACTGACCGCAAAAGCCCTTTTGAAGCATTTTGTTAAAGGGACGAGGTCAGATTGGGACACGTGTCTGCCTTACCTTTTGCTTAGATACCGGGAAGTACCAGAAGTGTCCACAGGATTTTCCCCTTTCCAGTTACTTCCAGTTATGGTCATGAAGTCTGGAGAACATTTTAAAAAAGCCTGAGAAAGGTAGAACATAGGGCGGAAACTCAACATTCTGGCCCATGTACTACGGATAAGAGAGCGACTGCAAAACGTGACAATTCTGGTACGCGAGACCCTGGAGCTGTTGCAAAAACATCAGAAGAGCTAGAATGAAAAGCAGCAAAAGACAGAACACTTAAGCCAGGTGACAAGGCAATGGTCTTACTGCCTATGCATCATAGTGAAGTGGCAAGGTCCCTATGAAGTATTACGCAGGTGAATCAAACTACATACAAGATCTCATGCCCAGACTACAGAAAGTCCAGACAGATTATTTATATTAACATACTTCATGCGTGCAGTGGCAGAAGGAGTGAATGGAACAATATTTCTCCTCAACATTGACGCTATACTTGAGCCATCTGGGACAGCGACAGCAAGAGGAGCTCGACACCATCATTCCTGACAACCTTTTCAGTGCGGAGCCAGGCACAATATAAGTGATAGAGCATAACATCCATCTACAAAAGGATGAATCAATCAGACAGATGAATCGTTGCATTCTTGCCTGACTTATCCCAGACTTCAGGGAGGAGAATGAGAAAATGTTACAAGCGATGCCAAGAGCAGACGAACTTATTGAGAGACTAGGCAAAACGAGTCCTGAGGTGAAGCAGCTGATGGTATTCCGAGCACCAAATGCACTTATCCATTTTTCAGTCTTGCCTTTCAGCCTGCACAGGACAGCAGACTTGAAAGCTAATTCTTAGGGTAGGTAGGGTAGTATAGGCATTTTATACCTAACTTAGGTGGAAAAAGCTGGCCTCAATTGACTTATATATACCAATTGGATCTTGAAACTGTTTACCTGGGTCTTGCTTTGGTCTGCATAATGGTGGATTAGAAAATTGTGTCCTTAGCAAAGAACATGGAGGCAGTGGAGCAGCATGGCTGTCATTAATGGGTACAAGCATATTTGAAGTTGGATGACATGTTCACAGAGAACTGTTGGTGTGTCTGGCGTGAAAGCTGTTGCTGGCTAAGTACACCTTGTGGGTGGACATAAACAAATGACATACCTGTTACCTTTGTATGGATTTTACCCCACTCATTGTGCAGGAAAAATAGAAGATAAAACAGGCACACTAAGAGAGAAGGAGGAAGTGGAAGTACTACGTGAATGTGTGAGGATTGTTGCAACGCTGAGGGATTGTCTTGTATTACACAAATTAAGCATTGAGAATGAATGCTTATAGATTATATCTAATCTATTACCCTTTGAAGATGGAGATAAAAGTTTTATACATAAGGCATTTTGTCTTGCCTGCTTCCTCCTGTCGGCCTTACCGCATGCCCACATTACCACAATGAGGAAGGCAGATGTTGAGATCAGGTTGTACAAAGGCAATAAAATATTGTGCAACATATACAGCCTGACCTGTATGTGGAGAGGTTCCATGGAACTACTCAATTTAGAAAAGCATCCTATAACTGTAGAGGAACTGTGGGTACCATAGAATGCTGTTATCAAAAAGAGAGCATCTGTTGTTCAGTATGGAGCCATGCATGACAGCAGTACTCAGAATTTCTGAAAATAAAGGAGAAAGAGAGAGAGTTAGATGTTACACTAATGTGTGATTGTGAAAGGGAGACTATTAAGAAGATAACATCAGATCATGTTGTCTGATTATTGAGTTTCTTTGACAATTTTAGTTAAAACATGCCAAGCACTTCTGTGTGCTCCTGTTTTATTAACAGTACTGCATTGTTTTAGCAGGATCTTCAAATATTTACATTTTGTTATAAAAACATAAATAGACTAATAGCTCCACAACACATTCTTTATTTAGGTAAAAAAAATAAGACAACAATTTTAGCTACATAATTTTAAATTAGTAAATAAATAATTCTAATAACTTAGCTGAGGGCTCATAAGATCATCATCAGCAACAAACACTGTTGTGAAATACAAATACACTTTATGGCCAAAAGTGTATAAACATATTACCATCACACATATATATTTTGTTTGTTGGACATTCCATTTCAAAACCGCTGGCATAAATGTGGTATTGCTGTCCTTGTGTGGGTAGAAGGCTTTCTAAGAAGGAGATTTTGGGGTGTATCTGTGGAAATTTGTGCCTGATCAGTCAAAAAAGCATTTGTGAGGTCAGGCACTGATGTTGAACAAGAAGACCTGGTCCATGGTCCAGTACATTGCAAAAGTATTGAATGGAGTTGAGATCAAAGGTCAGTGTTCTGTGCTTGACTTTGTGCATAGTGATCTTAGGCTTGTGTGCAGCTGCCACAAAATCCATGAAATCCATGAAGAAGCAGTCTGGAAGTCGAGTGAATGCTGCAGCAGAGGCTAAACTATTTTTTCACTCTTAACACTCGGAAGGACTCTGTTTTGTGAGTTTGCGTGATCTACAGCATTGTGTCTGAGCTGTTGCTCATAGATTTGCGCCTTGATCAGTCAGAATCCCTTTCGGGAGACGATATAAAATGGTGCCTCTGTAGCACTGCTGTGGAATTCTGTGGAAGGGCACAGGCTAAAGGCATCATGATGCCTAATCTAGCAAGTGTAAAAGTAGGAACAAAACCCCTACAATACAAATTATTTCAAAGGAATCCTAGATTAAAAGAAAGGGACATAATGGTACTTCTGGGATGGCTGGGAGATTAACCAGCTGACTATTTTAGCTCATTTGACTATTTAATGTTTTAGCCTCATTAAAATGCTCTGCCATAGGATTGTTAAGAGCCAAATAGAAAAGCGCTCCCCTGTGGCTTTTTGGTAGCAACTGGATGACTGTCTCATCTGTTCCCAAGTGTCCCATGACTTGATGCAATCCAACATCAATAATTGAGAGGTGCGGTTATATCACCCCGCCCCCACCCCACCCCCAGATACTCACATGCTTGATCAAGGGAGAGATGTGGCCCCATAAGGACCCGGACTAGTGTCCCTGTGTCCAGGAGGGGGCCTAATGTTTGAATTGCTGTGGTTCACCACATCAGCAATGCACTTACCTAGGCAGGATGCGCAGCACAGGGGTTTTTTTTATTGAACATGGCTTCCAACGAAGAGAAGGACACACGCGCTAACGTTCTCACCAGATGGCCAGGCAGACAGTCAAACAGTCAAAGACAAAGATGTGGTGACATGCACACGCTTAAATACACACACCCTTGACAAGACAGGTGAAACAAGTAATGATAATGCAGACTGAAAATGAAACAGACAAATACCATGCCCCACAAGTAGCACAGCACACGAAACACACCTCCACGCAGACATGGGACAAGGGAAGAGGCAGGGGTGGCCACCGTGACAGCAAGCCACTTGCCCAGTCTTAAATGGATTGAGAATAAACTGCCAAAGTGGATGGCACATTGTGACTGACGAGTGCCTCAAAAGAACTAAATCACCTTTAGCAGATTTGGCTCACGAAATAAGTCCTAGTAAAAATCCTTCCAAATCTTTATTAAATCCCTCATTTAAATTCATAAATAATAGCAGTCCACATAATGTATGCATTAGTCATAAATGTCACTGTTGAAAGTACAGATAGAGGTCATCCCTTAAGAGCAGTCAAAGTCTGTAGCGTAAAACACCGGCCAAATCCAAACAAAGGCCACTCTCTCGTTATACTCAACATGCACGATGTTTCTGGGACCCTTTCTAGGACCACGACTATGACACACACTTAATCAACACACCAGCTTGTGCATTACTTATACCGGTTTGTGTCTACTGTTGTAGGAAGATAAGCCCTCAACAGAGAGATCATATTAGGTCAGCTGTTTTGATGGAAACCTGCAGCAAAAACCAGGGACAAAGTCAGCATTATAGAAGAGTGAGACTGACTACACAGTAATTACATTATCCTTTCATTTCAGATCATTATAAACTTGTACATATTAACAATACAGAAAATAGAACATGCGATATATTGTACATATTTGGTATAGGATACATCTAGGACTATACTTGAGACATTAGCAACTTTTGATTTCATCCCACTCATGCAGGTGGAACATACAGCTGCATGCTAGGCAAATTTGGTAGATACAATAGACCTCACATAGAAAATTTCTACATGGTAAAGACTGTTTGTAGGACTGCACTATGACAGCTGCAGCAAACCCTAATATGTTCACTATATTGTTCAAATTACCAACACTTCTCTATATACAAGAACTTAAATTTGTGTATTTAACATACTAAAAAATATTTTATAAAGCTAAGCATCTAGCCTTTTTTGCCCAGATATACGATTCATAAAAATGCTGAGTAAAAGAGCAAAACCAAATCAATATGAGTTGTTTTTGCTTTTTTTCTGATAGGTGTTACAGGTTCAACACAAAGAAGCAGTTTGATACAAGGAAAGTAAAATACAATAAATACCACCACTAAACCTATATATCAATGATATGACAATAGCTATTTATGTGACTTGTAGAAAGTACAATATTGAAATGTAGATATTTTTTCCTATATAAAGAGAAAGTGAATATGACAACCTCACAAACCTCAAACCTCTATGAAACTTACAAAAAGGACTTTTTCATATGGAAAAATATGTCCCTGTTTCAATAGGTTATTCCAAATATTTAATCTACTCTGTAAAGAAACATAGTAGCACAATGCCAAGTGTGTTCTATGATTTCAAAAGCCATCTTAGCCAAGAATACCCAGAATATTTTAAGAGCCTGGAAGATGACTCTGATTATTGCTGGAAGGATGACTGAGAGTTTGTGTGGTAAAATGTTTTTAAAATTACTCATCATTCCCTGGCCTTAGGTGTGTCTGTTAGTAAATGTCATCATTACTTGACCAACTAAGTAACATATTCTTAGATGTTTTTATAAAATAATGGACTTTGCACCCAACAGTGCTCCAATTCACTTATTCACTCATGAGAAATCCCAATATATTTCCTCATGTGAATAAGTAAACTTTACGCAAATGTAATGAGCACATTTTAACATTTACAAGAAGAACATTTTTAGCTGGAAAAGTAGTCTATTTGAGAGGGGATTTACACACAGCTCTATATGATTCAGGATGGAACCAGAGAAGTTACAAACCAGCTTGAAGTAAGAGATTCTGCAGTAACAAATGTTTACACAGAAGAACTTGACATTTGTAATATTTTTTATTAAAAAAACAATTTTATTAAAAAAACAACAAACACAATGGTTTTGACCAAAGAAGCAGCAGGAACTAAAAAGGCCTTTGTGCTGACATTTGTCTTGTCTGAGAAGAAGAATCAAGACATTTACCTCATTCTTCATTTTTCTTGCTGTGATATGAACCCTGATCTAGAGTTATTCTGTAAAGTTATTTTCCAGAACATGCACATTGAAAACATAAAACTCACAAATTCGGGATGGTCTGGCCAAGTATTGTATGTTTCTGAAATTGCAAAACAGCCAAAAATGGTCTGACAAAGTCCACAAGGACAAAATGTGTCCATTAAACCTAATTCAATAAAGCAAATTATTTCCCTTTTGCTTGTCTCATGGTTCATCTCACCCATCTGCAAAAAGATTCCCAGAGTGAGTGCTTACCATGTGACTGCAATTACTACGTGACTGAAACTAGAGAACTTCAGGATTTAAAAAAGGAAGAAATGTAGTGATCAGGTCAAAATCAATAAAGCATTACCCATGCAGTCTTCACATTGTATGTCACATTTCAGGTTTATGATGGATTTCAGCAGCTATTCATGAAACAGTTTCCTTTCAGTCACACACAGTGGGACTGGAATGACTGTGGTCTGTCTTTCTACAATGTCACAAATGACATTTTTTGTGAACATACTACTGTGGCCTTCTTTTTTACAAACTTATTAAGGGTCCTGGGCCAGTTTGAAACTTTTTATAATAATCTTTTAGAAACAGTACAAAAGCCCTACTTGCTAATATACAATACAATGGTGTGATGGCCAGATGTAGTCACAGATTTTGTTAAACTGATTAGATTCAGAGTGCAGTGTAATGCAGTGTTTACATGCTTATGCACATCTTTTAAGCACTCTGAAATATCATTACTAGTACATTGTATTTTTTGTTAATATAACTTTTTTTACTATTATAGTCACCATGTGACTTCAATTACGCCCTTAGAAATTGACTTGAAAAATATGAACCTGAAATAATAAATAAATAAACATCATTCATTAATCTGTTTCACTTTTTTGAAGTAGGTGTTCTAGGGCAGAGAAAACTGGAAACTGCAGAGAAGGGACTGGATTCAAAATCCTCTGTATTACCAGATATTTGTGAATTCTCATTTTACAAAGATGAGTCTTTTACTATAGCATTAATAGGAAGATGATGAGTCTTTAACTAATAGCATTAATAGGAAGCAGAATAATAGAACAAGGAAAAGACAGATGAAATGATCTGGTTTGTGCCTGAAAATGTCTGTTTTTTTTAACTGGGATCCTTCAAAGAGCTAGTCAACTTCAATTTGAAGTTTCTCTTCTTGACACATGTGATTCATAAATATAAAAGAAAAGCATGTTTGAGTTTCATGCAAGTAGGATGGAGAGATTAGTATTTGCAATATTGATCAATTATTTAAATATTGCTGGTATTAATGCTTAAGGACCATCAGTGCAGAACGATCTTAACTCCATCTCGTGAGAACTTCACTTTTGATATTGTGGAGGAGAACGTTAGTATTTTCCCTGCTTTAATACACCAGAATCATCTCAACTATGTCCGGGGGAGCTCTCTCTACTATATGTATATTATGTGTACATAATATACAGTACATAATAAAACACGTACATATAAAAATATGACAATATAAAGAGCTAGTGCAGATGCCAATAAACAGCAAAACTATATATGAAGCTTTGATTCTTTTTTTACATTTATATTTTGTTCCAACCTCAAAACATAAACCATACGAAATTCCAAAAAATCTTGATCCAAGCTCCTGCGTGGTTCTTTTATGTGTGTATTCGGATTCAACGCAATTTCAGGCTTGCTTTAAATGGCTTAAACATCGTAACCTTTAAACATTGTGTTCATTTGAACACCCCTAGGCCACTTGTATGGTCTCATTTCCCTGTTAAGATTTTCCATATGACTTACATGCATTCACTTGCTGGTTTTAAGACGAGTGCAATTAATTTGCTTCACGCAGGCATTTCTACGGTATTTAACCACGACAAACGAACAGAAAGATACGTGTACGATTGTAGCATACCTAGGTTGTGCCAACAAATGATTTACAATAATAATAGTAAAACAAACGTAATCAGCATGTTAAAAAATGTACTTTAGGGCATAAAATAATTGCACATTTTGTCACAGTTCACTAACCAACTTTTTGATTAAAAAATCATATACAAGCCTGCGCTACTTCGTTCACTCTAGATATACATGTACACTAAAGTAACACTCGTCCGTGTCATGTGGTTTGACTGAAAACCCGGATTGGATCTTTGTGATCACCTGAGGTAAACACTAGCTCGTCACTATTTGGAATTTATGTATCCTGGTAGAGGTTTGCTCTAACATTATTTTCCAGTTCGCAAGATTACAATTTGGCAGTCTTCTTCCGTTTAACTGTAGTAAGATTTAGGAAAAACTGATAATCATTATAATTACTTTTCCGATTCCTATCTCTGCCAGATACACATGTAAGCAAAACATACAATGAAAAAAAGTCTTGCAACTTACATATTTGTCCAATGACATTTAATGTAACTTGCTGTGATCTGTAACAATCCAGAATAAATATCAAAAGCGGATACAATATTCCACTCCATATCTTATTACAGTCATTGACTGAATAGGTTACTGCTTCGGGTGCGGAAGGATACGTCAACAATATACGACCACGAAGATGAATAAGGAGATAGAAAAATTACAAAGTAACAAGTGGCGTAATGTCACAAACCCGTCGACAAACACAAAATATTTTTTCAATTAGTATCATTACTACAAGAAATGTTTCAATGCTGAACACGTCGCAAAAAGTTTAGGGGCTCTCTGAGTAGCAGTCGTACACGGGAGGGGTAATTCGGCAATACACGCAACAAAGAACCACGGACGAGCACAACCTCCGTCTCTTCAGCGGTCTCCATTTTAACTTCTTGCCCAGCCTGTACCTCACGTGTCCTGGACTGTCTTTCTCACATGACCCGTGTGTTTGTCCCCGTGATCAGCACTTCCATCTCCGTATTTCAGTGTCGCTGAATATCACATTTTAAATCGTTACCTTCATGGATATGCTTGAACAGAGCTTGGACACTCCGACGAGGTGAGAATGCGTCATTTGCTCATCGCCCTAGTTAATGGCTACCAGGCCCAGGCACCATCTTATAGCGGGGCAGTTACTATCATTTAACATACAAGTTTATTTTCTAACTCTTATCAAGTTTGTTGCACTCCTTATTTAAGTGCAGTTGATGGTGCGCGTTTTTAGTTATTAGCGTAGCAGCTAGTCAATACAGCTAATACTGCAGTTTGCGATTAAAGTCAACGTATTTATCTTGATTTTAGCTAACTAGCTAGCCAGCTAATTTTGTCCCCTGCCCTGTCCTCGCTTGGATCAGAAAAACTCTTTGCTGCTAGCTAGCTAGCGAGGTATCCCGGAGAGTAATGTTTCATTTTGCTGTGCAGCTCCGTTTGCAACACATTTGCACCAGTTACAAACACATTTTGTTACTGTATAAAGACAAGTGGACGCGCTTTATAGACTTTCATACCATAAAGCCTAATTAATCACAGTTTAAATGAGCTCCGTTGGTAGCTACATCCTGGTGCTAGCTGCCTAAGGTTTTGTTTAATGTGTTTCAGTCCCTCATTGCTTGGTGAAGCTGTTTGGTTACATTTAGAAAGTGGCGTGAAGCTGCTGGGACAGTACAATGTGCTCCTTCAGTTATAGGCAGGTGCTAGCTAGTTTAAAATTTTTATTTCATTCCTTATTTATTGGACAACGCGGTCTGGTGTGTGTTTTTGGAGGGGGGAGGGAGGCACTTCTAAAACCGATGCTGAAAACGTAATTCTTTGAAATTATTAATTATATTAATAATATATAAATGCTACCTACATAAGGAAGTAGTGGAATACGATTTTTTACAGAAGAAAGTTGCACATAACTCTTGAAGGTAAGTAGTTAAGGTGATGTATCTTGCAATATTTGTAGAATTTTCGAGAGACACTAATTTACATTTTCGTTTGAAAGACGCGATAGACCTCTTAACCTCATAAAGTTACTGAAGAAAGTGTGACGATTGGACAATGCTTGCGATTTGTAGAAACGTGTGTATATTACTTCATTTTGACATTTACAACCTGAACAATAGTGAAAATAGTCTGACAGCGGAGAACACTTGGAATTGACAATATATTGAGTTTCTGACACTTCTTGACAGTTGTGACAGTTATGCAGTTCACCAGTTGAAGTCCTATTGTCTGGCATCCTATTTTGTCAAAAGAACTGTGCTAAACAGAGATCTAGAATGAGTCTGTATTCAAATATAAAAACTGTCCTTGAACTATAATCCTAAACATCTGTGATAGTATTAGGTATGCAAAGTTGCTTCTATCTAATTTTAGATGTTAGACTGCATGTTATCATATTGCACAGCTCTGATGCCTCTTGATTTTTTTTCTGACAGTTCTTTAATCTTTCTCTTGCCTATTATGGTCCAGTCACGAGAAACAGGAAACTGAGGAAGTTGTTCAGTTGCAGGAAGGTAAGTTTTATTTTGTCCTGTTGCAGAAATGACATTGGGGGTATATCATCTGTGTGTGTGTGTGTGTGTGTGTGTGTGTGTGTGTGTGTGTGTGTGTGTGTGTGAGAGAGAGAGACATGGACATGGAGTGTCTGTGTGCTTGCTCAAATGTTGTATATGCAAAATCTGTTTTGATGTATACAGAGCACACACCTTGCCACACTTGCAGTAGTCAGACTAATGTAGTGTTTTTTTCAAATGGGTGCTGCAGTTTTTTTTGGTTTTTTTGTTTTTTTTTTACTCGGTGTAATTAAAACTGATCCCCATCTGGCCTGTTGGAATTGTCTATGTTTTTTTTTTTTTCTTCACCTCTATTCACACATGAATACACAAGAAACTGGTCTCATGCACTCTTAACTATAGAACTCTATATCTGTCTGAATGTGTGTTCATTCCTCAGGAGAGGGAGTGGGGGCGGAGGAGCCAGCAGCAGTTACCATAGCGAGTGCCCAGCAAGCTGCAGTATTCGCTGACCACAATGTCCAATACCAGTTCCGCACAGAAAACAGCGGTGGGCAGGTCAGCGATGCGTTTGGCTCTTTGGTGGGGAAGGGGGCAGGTTTTGCAGGGTCATGAAAGGTCCAACCCAAAATATGGCCTCTGAAGCCCTTTGATGTCTCTCTGGGGACATTATCAATTTCCTTGAAGCTCCTATTTGGATATTCTTGAAACCAAACCTGTTTAAAGCTGCATCTGATTTGCTTGGCCTTGGCTTCAGATTTTGTTTTCCACAGTGTGCCTGTTTTATTGGTGTATAGATGGAATTATTTCACTGATCACTTTACATCTAAGATAACAGTTTAAAAAAACCAAAACCAAAAAAAAACAACCCTTACTTGCTCTTCTATTGTTTCATGTTTGGTGATACTCAAAGATCTCATCCTTTTTTTTAAACAAAGGACTGATTGAAGAAGTGACACAAATATGCAGGGTTTTTTTGCCTGACATACTGTTACAAAATTCATAACAAGCTCATAGACTATTTAATAGCAAAAAGTCCTCGTTACTAAAGTTTACTGCAATAGCATGCTGCTCTTTGCCACACGTTTGCAGACATTATGAAAACAAAGCAAATAAATGTTGACATAATTAAGACCATCTTCTACCAAGCTTGTGAATCACACATTATTTAGATGTGTTTATTGTATATAATTTTATTTTTGCTCTAAGCAATAGTATGTACACTAAAATTTAATGCAAGAGAAGTCATAACAACTAATGACTTTCATAACCTTAAGTTGGTTTTAGCATTTTGTTCTTCATGTGATCTGTGAATAGTCACTGTCAAAATTTGTCACGTTGAAGTGATTTTGAAATCACTTCAACAAACAAGGTTATGTACATTATTTCACATTTGTTAGTGGGGCCTAAGTTCTCCCCTTTAAAAAAGCACTTTGCATGCATGTAAATGAAAAGGGTCCAACTTGAATCCACTGAAGGTATCATTTGACACTGCTTTCTGTTAGGCATGAGTGAAAACAAGCTGGCCAATTCAATTTGTCACAGACATACAGAAAACCCTCTATAATTAATTTAATTAGTAATGCCATGTAGATTTACTTTGATGATGGCTGTGTTGTGCAGTCGCACAACAATTCAGTAATACGGTGTTCCATCATAGTAGTAATAGGATTTGTCTGCCAGAAATGCTATTTATTTCTATATATTTTTAATCAGCAGGTGACATATCGTGTCGTCCAAGTGACAGAAGACCAGTTGGAGGCAGCTGGAGATGGTGGGGCTGCAGTCAGTGTGGTGTCCACAGCTGCCTTTGCTGGTGCCCCACAGGCAGTTGCGCAGGTGTGTGTGTGTGTGTGTGTGTGTGTGTGTGTGTGTATGCGTGCATGCGTACGTTTGTGCATGTAATGAAGCATAGCCGAGCAATTTGGTGTTTTTACCCTTTTGTTTGCATTCTAATACTTTGCTGATTGTTCTGTGTAACAAGTGATTTATACACCCGTTTATTCTTTTTTTTTCTGTCTAGGCTGTTATTCAGAACCCTTTCAGTAATGGCGGTAGTCCTGCAGGGGATACAGTGGGCGGAGAGACACGCTTCGCCTACTTCCCTGCAGCTACTGTCAGCGACGGCACGGCGACTGCCGTTTCAGTGCAGGCGGCTGCCGACACCACGCTCACGCCCGCTGCAGGTCTATTTCTGTGCCTCCATTTCAACACCAGTTAGCTTTGTGGTTAGGCTAACACTGCTAAATGAGATCGGTAAATCCGCAACCGTGGGAGTGGAGAGTAGTACAGGGCTGGTATGATGGGAGTAGCTGCTCTGATGGTTTTAAATCCTTTCACTAGTAAATTAGTTCCTTCACCATTGGTCTTTTATTCAGCTCTGCTTATTCTGCAGGATTGCTAACTGCCTTTTGAAGAAAAAACTAATAACAAAAACAGCTCTCACTGTTCTTGTTGTAAATGTGGACTGTAGTTTCTTGTATCACACGTTGTCTGCCACTGTTATATTAATCAGTTTAATTGGGACGATGAACATGGTACCATGTTTTTCAACCACACTTCTTATGTTACTGTGTGGCTGAAGGTTTTGAAGCATCATCTGGTTGCTTTAGTGTGTAACCAGGATGCATGATTTTGGTCCTCAATATCAGTAAATATCTGTTGTGGAGGAAACATTGTTTCATTTCCTTGTTACGTCAGTCCCTGCTGCACCTCCTACTACTGGCTTCAGATTGGTTGCTTTCTAATGCATTCCTCTTTCTCACTGTTCCCAGGTCAGTTTTATGTAATGATGAGTCCTCCAGACGTGTTGCAGACTGGCACGCCTCGGACTATTGCACCACGCACACACACTTACTCCACGTAAGTATTAGCCATGGGTTGACGTGCCCCCTCTCCGCTAACATGTCCACCCCTTGCATCTACCTAAGTAGTTTGGTCCATGTCACATACTGCCAGACTGGATAGAACTGGACAGAATAGAGTGATTAGAATTAGAACCACATAAATAGTCAAATGTGAAATTGTACAGCAGATTACAGTGACATCTAGCATATAGAATATTATTTCTTTGACATTTTGCCCGACAAATTGAGCACTAAGAATATCTACAAACCTGAGTATAACAGAGGGGGAAAAAATTGTGTCCTACTTACTTACCTGCCGTTCCCAGAGACTTTGGCGAAAACAAGATGCATCAACATGGCAGTTCAAACTGGTGAGGATCACCTTCTGATTCCCCTCCCCCATCCCCTAATAAAAAAAAGAGGAAACCAACCAGCATTTAACTTCTACTGCAGTAGCCTCTAGTTAGGCGCTTCTACTGCGGTAGCCTCTAGTTAGGTGCTTCTACTGCTACAGACCTTTAGACTGTAGCCCATTGTTCATGTCACTGTTAATGTGTGGGTCTATTTCTTTTCCTTTCCTAGGACTGCTTTTTATATTGTATTTGATTTCAAGCTGACCTGTGTGTAAAGTGCAGGGTTGATATTATTTTTCTGAAGTAAGTTCTATTAAACAGGCATTACTTCTAGTAAGTGAATGTTAAACTGGAACAGTCCTCTGACCTACTAATACTGAGGTCCGCAACATTTGTGGAATGATGGAGTATTTAGTGTATGTTCTGTCACAAGATTTAGTAGGCAAGGCTCTGCATTTGTGTGGTACTTTAGTATTATTTCTAACAGTACCTGCTCGTCATTTCCTATATGTTTTTGCTCAAACAGGAAAGTGGATGGTCCAAGAGCACCACGTGATGAGAGGAGGAGAGCGCAACACAATGAGGGTAAACTCAATGAATGTAACTTTGTTAGAAAAAAATGCACTGGAGAACTTTGTTCCTAATATATGTTGCTCAGAGATAATCTATTAATAAACCAGATGAATTTTCTATTGGGTAGAATTCCATTTTCTGAGAAATTTGGCAATCTAATTATGTTCTGAACATGACAGTTAAAGCTGTTTTGGCTTCATTTTCTTGAGCAATTTGCAGAAGCTGAATTATTGTACAATTTTGTCCACTAGATGTCAGTATTATGTAAGTGTATATCTGTATAACCATCTTGTATTACATCTGCACTTATCTGAATTCATAATCTAGATTTTTTTTTTTATATGAATTTGATGTGGCGATCTGAGAACTTGACGGTTTAAGCACTAGGGTTTTTCTGTGCAGTGGAAAGAAGAAGAAGAGACAAGATCAATAACTGGATAGTTACACTGTCCAAAATCATCCCAGACTGCAACATGGACAACACCAAAACTGGAGCGGTGTGTACCCATTTCTTTAGGCTCAGTGTTACTGAAAGGATTCTAGGCCACAAATCATGGTGTTTTTTGTGTTTTTGGACAAATTCATCCTTTAAAATCTTCTCTCTTTCTCATCACGTGCGCACTCTCACACAGAGTAAAGGGGGAATTTTGTCTAAGGCGTGTGACTACATTAGAGAACTCAGGCAGAGTAACCAAAGGCTGCAGGAGAGTTTCAAAGAAGTGGAGAGAATACAGGTTGACAATGAGCTCTTAAGACAACAGGTACCCTTTTGCCTTTATCACAGGAGGTTATTGTCTTGGCTGATTTACTGCAAGATATTGTGGGAGCCTAATAAAATATGACCAGCATGTCTTTTTGCTCCAGATTGAAGACCTGAAGAATGACAATGCACTGCTCAGAGCCCAGCTACAGCAGCACGGCCTTGAAATCAGTGGAGAAACTGCGTCGCAGTGATGGCTATAATGGAACAGTGTGATCACACAACCTGTCAGTGAAACACATTTCACACCCCATCACAGACTTCAGATGTTTGGTAACTTGGTAGAGTAAGAATGCTTGTTTGATATTAACACACGTCCCCAGAGAGAGACTGGACAATAGTTTAAAAAAAAAGAAAAGGAAAGGAAAAAAACCTCACTATTTCAAAAAAAACAAAAAACAAAAAAAAAACCACCTTCATCTCAGCTTACTTTTCACCTGCGACAGCTTGGCACACCGGACCCAGCAACGCCTCTACCTGAAGTTGCCTGCGTTGGATGTCCTTGAGTTTTCAAATTATGAACCATGTAATAGCTGAACAGTTCCTCATGATCATCTTTTGTTTGAAACAGTGGAATTTGCTTTTGGTTTGTTTTATTTCTTTGTAAATGTTACTACTGTCTCCATCATAATGGAAGTTTTTGTTTGTTTTTTTTCCCAAATTATTTATTAGCTTGCAGGAAAAAAAAGAAGGTACACACACCAGAGATGAAAAACCTCTGTTGTGAGGCTTGAATGTCATGAGCTTGATTGCCTTTCTCCTCAAAATACGTTAAAATCAATTAGAGGAAAATTTCCTTTCCTGAGCCAATTACACATGTACCTTTAGCAATTTTTGAGAGAATGTTTTCTCATTTCAGGATTGTAGCATTGGTGTTATATGTTTGCAGTAAGACAGTGGTTATAATGTAACCAAATTACTTGTTAGTTGGATATGTATAGGATATAGATAGCAAAAAAAAACAGTACCTTAAAAGCTACAAGTCTAAATTTGGTTCAGCTCTACTTATAGGTCAGAATATATTGAATTAAGTAAAAGATGTAAATAGCTCAGGGTTCAGAGAGGCAAAGAAGTAAAATGGCATGTTAAATATGTTGCTACCGCCTATTTTTGACCCACGTCTTTTCATACTGCAGTTTTTTAAGTTACAAGGCTGTTCTCCTTTATGCTGCTTTTTTCCAAATAAGTCTTCCTCCATGTATCTGGACATCAAGACGATAAATGATCACAGGGAGTCTGGCTCTTGGAGTGGACGGGTAGAGGCTTGAGGAGACTTCGAAAACTTCTGTCTGGGCCAGTGATGGGTCCCGGGTCGCATCCAGATGCCCAGGCCGAATATTCTGATAAATACATTAGAACATAAATAATGGCCAAGAGTTGGAGGATGCCATAGACTGCATATAAATGCTTCCTGAACCTCCTCTTCTGCCTCTCTACCTGCCTTAAAAATGACTGCAAAATTACTTTGGCATGGTAACATAAGAATAAATTGACTAGAAACCTTAAATTACATTGGAATGTAACTGAATCTGCTTTCAGACATTATTGAATTCTTCTTGTCCTTGATTCCCACTTATTTTCTGTCTCACCAATGTACTAAAGGCAGCATTCATTTCCTTGCCACTTAAGTGAACATGACTTGTAATTCAGAACTAGTAGTTTTACCCGTGCGCTTCAGGTTAACAGCTATTCTTTTGAAATATTGGCAAAATTTCTAGAAAATGACAAGTGTGAAAGAAATTGCATATTATATTTGGAGTTAATGTGAAATATCAGATGAAAGCCTGAAGCTCAAAACAAGCCTGATTTCCAGAGTTTGTTTATCTAACACAAACTGTTTGCAAAACATTTTCTTTACAAAGAGGAATGAAAAATGACTCCAATAAACTAAATCAGACATTCGTGTTTTAGAAACGTTCAAATGACCTGTGTGTGGAAAAACAATCAAACGAAACATTACAGCAAAACTAATTTTAAATTTCAAGCTTAAAGTGAAAAATGCATTTTAAGTACATAAAATTGATGCTTCATTTGCTCATGTTATCTACCTTGATCATATTTGTTTTATGAGGCATTAAGGATTGTGCAGTTCTGAGCATGCTTGCACAGACTTAATCCATCTGCATCAGGCACTTGCACACTGATTTCTGAAAACCCTGTATTCAGTTTACCAAAATGGTCTTTAATTCTTAGCTGTTGGTGTCCAAGGTGTATTCTATATTAACTTTGGACACTTGGTCTATAATGGAGTCAGTCCTCTCAAAGACAATGTGTTGGGGGTTTTTTTTGAATTTTTTTACCTTACATCATTACGTTATCTTTCCCTACTCTGAAATATATGCTCTAACAAAAAAGATGATGAATTTGGAGGACTCGTAACAATAATCTGAGGATGTGCTATTGTGACATTTTTCATCTTTTGTCCTGGAATGCTCCAAGATATTTCTTGCTCTGTGTTTTTCCATACTTTGACACACTTGATTCAAACAACAAATGGCTAATTAACAAATGATTAATTATGTTTTTATATTCAACAGTGACTTAGCTGTCCAGATCAGTGAAACATTTGACTTGGAAACACCCAAAAAACTGTTCTCATTTGAGTTATCAGAAATGCTACAGATGATTAATACCATCTCCTACAGCTCTTCATTATCTTGTCTCTAGAATAGCTTGTGGTCTTCCGAGAGAGTAAATGTTGGGGCTAAATCCTCATGTAAGGAAAATCTTAAGCAAGAGGGTTGTTAATGCCAGATATGCTAACTAATTGCCAACTAAAGGAAGTTAAGGCCATTTCAATGGCATGGGTTTTTTTTTGTTTTGTTTTTGTTTTGTTTTTGTTTTTGTTTTTTTTTACCAAATGTACAATAAAATTGTTATATTTATACAGTACAGAGGGTGCATTACTTTTTAGTATATGACAATCGCAATTCCTTCTACAAAATAATTTATAGTTTGAATTCACTCAGCAATTTAGCCAATAATGTTTAAGAGGCCTAACTGGGTTTTATAAAGCGTCACCATATTAAGAGACCTAACTGGGTACACCATATTATCAACAATGCTAGATTGATCCCGAATAGTGGTGCACACTCACTGCGTTCTAAAGCTTTGATTATTTTTGGATTTTTGTGACATTACTGAACACAGCTTTCTTTTGTCAAACTATGGTTTAGGTGATGTTTTTGTTAATACTATAGATGTTTTATAAAGGAATCAATAGTTCTGTTATTAAGTACTTGAATTGATATAAGATGCTGTTAGACAGGGTTTTCCCAGCTCCCTTTTTTTGTTCATGAAAGTCACTAAATTATTGTCATTAAGCATTATGAATTATAATAAAATGGAAGTTCACTGGAAAAAAAAAATAGTTGCCGTGTTTAAGGTGTTAGTAACTTCAGGCTCCTGCAGATGGCGCTACACAAAGATGATCAGGCTATAAATACCTGATGGTTATGTAATGGAACAAGAGGTAGTACAGTATAGTGAATGTGTTGTTCGATGTTTGGAAATGAGTCACAAAGCTGATGTTAATGATTGGCAAAAAGTGATTGCATTTGGATGTGCCAAAGGCCGTAGTGTGAAGGAAGTAGCTGAATTTGCAGGTGTATGAAAGCGTACGGTCATACAGGTCCACTAGTAGTGGTAAAAATCCCAGTCTCATAAGAACTGTGGCCAAAAGACAGAACTGGCAGACAGGAACCAGTGGCATTTTTCACGGCTTCCAGGCAAGAATTGCTTCTAGAATCCAACACAGGTCTTTTACAACCATTTTCTGAAAGAACTGTATGCAGAGAACTGCATACCATGAATATATGGAGCAAGAGGCTGTTGCACACTCCTGCTATAAAAGTTGCCTGGTTACAGTGGGCAAAGAGACATAAAAACTGAACAGTTGATGACTGGGAATGTGTTATCTGGTCAGATGAGTCTCATTTATGCCTGTATGAGAATGATGCTAGTTGTCGTGTTCATTGTTTACCTCTGGAAACCTTCAGTGAGGACTGAGTGTAAGGTGTGGTTCAAGCTGGTGAAAGCTCTGTGTTCTGGGGGTGTTTTAATTATGCAGAAATGTTTTTTTTTTTGTTGAGGTGACAGTACATTTGAATGACAATGCCTACATTGAACTGCTGGACAACTAGGTTTCTCATCACCTTACTGAGGAAGATAACATTCCTATCCATGTATTCCAAGATGACAATTCTCGCATTCACAGGGCAGCAAATGTGTCTGATTGGCATGATGAACATTCAAGGAACATAATACATCTGGACTGGCCAGCAAAATCCCCAGATTTGAATCCTCTTGAAAATCTGTGGAAATACCTGGAACAATGAGTAAATTACAGGGAAGACATTCACAAAATGTGGCCAAACTGCACAGTTCTTTGATGCAACAGTGGCTGAACAATGATGTCACCTGCATCCAGAAACTTGCCTAGTTAATGCAAAACTGAATCCCAGCTGTTATTCATGCTTGTGGAGGTGTTGCATGCTATTAGGTACATTTCAGTCAAAAAACATTTTGCTCAATGAGCTAATTTTGTTTTGTGGTAGAAATGATTAAATATCGCATTTGGCAGATGATACAACCTTATTGTTGTGGGAGCTATCATTTATCTGTCTCGTTAGTATGATGTGTTACATGTGTCTCGTTGTCTGTTGTGTTTATACGCGTGTGTAAGTCCTGTGGGTTGTGTGTGGTTGACCGCTATTTTCTGTTATACTTTGCATGTTACTACGCCTAATAAAAGATTTTAATGAAGCAAACATCTCAGCATTATGTCTCAACCATCGCGTCACAGAAAATGGACCACAACAGGGTGTTAGTGCTGACGTCCAGTATAGCCTCAGTGATCCATCTCTGGAAATCCCTCCCCACAATCAGCGAGAAGGCCTGTCAATGCAAACTGGAGGTGGGCCACATGCAAATCGATTTGATTGCCTCACGTTTGGGACAGAGGGGAAGCCCGTTTCCTACTCCTGGACCAGGGCCTCTCCGTCCTGCAGGATGGGGATACAGGTGGTGCAACCAGCGAGGGGGCTTCTCCGTCTAAAGGAAGACTCTCTCCGAGGCTCCTCTGTAGTAGTCAGTTCTGCCAACAATACCTTGCCTGGCCTGCAAGCGCCACCCCAAGGCAGGAAAGGCCCACCCCAAAGTGGGTGCTCACAGCCCCAAGGATTGAAGGCTCCGCCATCAACTCTCCCGCTGCCATCAACTGTCACAGCTCAACTAAAGAGGTCCAGACGTCCCCCATGTCAGTGGGCCACTCAGCGTACCAGGGTTTGGCTGCTCAGCCCTCTCCACTGGGTGCTGGGTTCCCATGGGGTCTGCCACCAGAATTTCCCAAGTGCCTTCCTGTGTTTGTACCCATCTGTGTTTCTGTGCGTCCTTTTGTTCCTCTTTGTGCCACTGCCTGTTCGCATCTTTGTGCCTCTCTTTGTTCATGTGCATGCCTTCATCCTGCCTCTGTTTCCCCATTGTCCCTGTGAGGGGGCCTTAGGGATGGTGCAGGGTACCAATGGTCAGTCCCTCGTGGGACGTCCTATTCCTCGGTTGGTTTGGCGTATCACAGTTCCTGTACTCTGGGATGTAAAGTGGGTGTGTGAGTCTTGTATAACAGAGTTAAAATAGAATAAAAAAACTCCTAAAATATCTACTTAGGTGAATTCATGCAAAATTATTGTTTGTAAAACTTAATGTCAAGAGCTCTGTAATTTGCGCAATATTTTGCGCCACGAGCAATTAATACACATTAATGAATGCACTAGATTTTCTATGATCAGTTTCTATGTTTTTAGAAACTGTTCTAGAAGCAGTTATATTGTCACTGGGTTGCCAGTGACGTCACTCCCATGAACACTGCGCGGGTTTACGGCACATATAACTGCAAATATTTGTTTATGTGTGTTACTTTATACACTACTGTTACGTGGGTAATGTTCAAGGATGTGCTAGGTTTAAATTTGATGTGTTAGCTAAACAATTAGATGGCTCACCATCTTCGTGTTTTTGTGGTGTAGTAGTGATCCCTGTTTACGTGTGTGTTGAAAAGAAAGGAGAAAGGGCTGTTACACCGCTTGTGCGTGTTCGCTGAAAGCCAAATAGACGTCTGTGAGACAATGGAAAGTTTACCTGGTGTACTTTCTTCTTTACCCACGCCACAATATGTTAACTCTTTATTACAATAATGTAAGCCATCCTTGAGGCACCATGCATACATCCGGATGTGAGATAATGGTGCTTTAGGATTGTAGTTATACTTCAGTAGGCAAGTCAGAGACACGTAGTTTGCCCTCCTCCCTTAGAAATCTAGCTAGCACAATTATACTTTGTGTTTCACACTCCCGTGAGATGAGAACCACAAAAATGCTTAGAAATACATAAAGGCCACACAACATGTAGCTACCTGCATCTTGATGCCTCATTCCAACCTGTTCTTATTTCCCTGGAATCGATACTTAAGAAAGAACAGAAAGAGAAACTAGTCATGAAATGAAGAGCATTTTTTATTGAAACAATAATGTAGTAAAATATGAATTAAAACCTTGGTGACATGGAATTTAACCACAAAACATTGCTAAGGTTTTATGTGGTGTATAATCATACAAAACAGTGTATAATAACTGTAGTATATGTCATTACAACATGTACAATGACGGCCGTATACGTCATTATCACAGAACAATATAAGACGCCAGATGAAAAAGACTTCCTCATACCGTTTCTGTTATGAGACTGGGTAAGTGCTTAACATATCCACTTTACTGGGATTTATTTGGTTAGTTTGTCGATTACTGGTACTGTTTATTGTCATGTTGTAAACTTAGTCTTTTTATTCTGTGTAATGAAGGTTTTTTTTTTTTGGTTTTTATGTGGCTTCATTCAACTTGATTGAAGATGAGTGCTGAGTTCGTTTGCTTGCTTGGATCTTTTGTTTTATTTATAGAAACTTAAATATGGCTATACAGGCTTTGTGGAGACACTTTTTAAAGATGTACAGGCTTTTTGGAGACAGTTATTAAAGGCAGTTCTCTTAAAGCAGTTTTTACAATCCAAAACACTGGGACTGTGCTTTCAGAGCAAGCTGAAAAAGTGCGTTGCACAAAGGAAATTAAATTTTTATTCATAGTGACAATTTTTATTCAACAGTGACTATAACAATAATTACATCAGACTGCAGTTGTTGGAGCAGTGATTATATAGCAAAAAAGATGTAAAATCACAGCAATCAAGGACAGATATGCTTGCTAATAAAATCAGCAACTGGGCAAACATGGGTATGAAAAATCGATGCATGAGCAACCAAATTATAGCCACATCTATTAGAATTTACTTGAATGTTTGTCTCTTTCTTATTTTTTGTTGGTCTTATCATGTCAAGGCAGGTTTTATTGTCAGGTCTGCATATAGTTTGTATTTCTTGGGCATACAAACTTCCTTCCAGGAAGTTAAACCTTTAAACCGGTCATAACCAGAATTTTATGGTTCTAGAACAGTCGATTAGACTTTCAGCATTTTTGGTCAGTCAAGTAGGTTAAAAGGTCGACAAAGAGATGTCTGAGTCAATAAAAGTCTATATGTGATATAAAATGCATACCATTAGTTATTAGTTAATTTGCAGGATTCTGCTCTTTTAATTTCGACTGATTGTTTTTCTTAACATGTCCTAATCCTAGCCTAATAAAAGATTGTTCACAGAAAAGAGGAAAAAAGTAGCCTAAACTAAATCTAGTTTTAAAAAGAATACAGTATTCATAGTTTCACAATATTACTTGATAAAAAAAAATTCATAATGGCATTTTTTTTAACACTCATAGCTACGTCATGCATTCTTCCCCTGGGTCACTTTGTGGTATGGCAGCATATCTCTAGTACCATGCATGCAACAATAAAGTCTTATGGATTTTCTGAGGTGATCCTGAGTCCACCGAGACAGTGAAACCTGATCTTTCTGATTCCTTCCTTACTATCTTGATATTTGTCCTGCATACTGCAGTGTGGTCAGGGTAAGGTGTCATAAGAAATGGGAGGTAGCGCTAGCCTCTGTCCCCATGAAGGAAATAGTCTTACTCTCCTGTAAAAACACAGGAAGCACCTATGTGGAGCCTGGTAGACTATCATTATCACATGATTAGAGAAATATGTCTTAAATTTTGTAATTACTTACACATTAATTAGTTACATGACCCCTTACATTTCCAGAAGAAGCAGTAATAGGTATATGGGTGTATGCAGGCTGTAAAAAATATATATTTTTAAGAATATAAGATTCATATACATGTGTTTTAAAACCTGAAAATAAAAAAAACTTGTTAAGATAGTCAAATACTTATGCTCAGGGGATTAGAACATTCCGAAAAATGACTTAATGTCAAACTGGACACATTGTTTAATAATTATAGAAAATGACCATAAATGATATATCGTATCACTAATCTTGGCTGAACAGGTGACTGACAAAGGTCTTGAGGTACAATTCTGCATATGATATTAGCAGAATTTTAGCTCAAATAAATGAATTGTGTGACTGATTTCTGTCTCTGTCTTTAACAGGAACTACAATGAGGAATCAAGAAGTTAACAAGACTACATCACAAGAACGTGCTGCTGACCTTGTGGTATTTTCCCACAGTTTTAATGTACACCATTAAAATACACAATCAAACAATTTTTGATGGATGGAATCCATTTTTACAATGGATTCATAAAGACTCCTTTCCTTGTTGCCCACTTTACTATATTATGGATTTGAAAAGATGAACATGATGGTGGTGAAAAGCTCATTAATAGTGGAAGTGTTTTGGGCTTATATCCAGGACAGTTAATAACAGTAGGTAAAGTGTGCACAGGCAGTATTTAGAGCTGTCCTGTAATTAAGCATGTGGTCAAAATAGGTTACTTAATGAACAGTGAGTTTTCCTATAAAGGACCTATGGTCTTCAAGGCGTGTAACTCGGGTAAACTATTGATAGGAATGATCTGAGGGAACTGGAGGGGGTCCAACAGTTCAAGTAAATCAGACATATTAGACATTTTATATAGAAATAAACTGTCATCAGAACAGAATAGTTTTGGATCAGACATCAGAGGAGATAATCAAAGATAAATAGAGGAAATGAAAGGATTGACAGCTTTAATATTACAGAAAGAGATGAAAGGTTTATTGCATGGCAAAGAAACTGATATGCTAGCGCAGGCTTGAAGAAGTTTATGATACCAACTGCTGATCGGGCAACAGTTGTGATATCTATACCAGAGGAACAGAATATATCTGGAGTGTCACTTCACTCATACCATCCAATTGTCCACATGGCAGGGATTACAGAGTCAGATGAGTAGTGACTATATAACCAAGGCATGAAGGATCAATGAATATATCAATAAGTGGCAGACAGTAGTGGTAGTAAACTCCTGAGCTTAAATTTCAACAGGTTGAAAAGATGCTTTTAAGGAGCTTGGATGTGAAGCATTGGAGATGGACACATGGGACTTAAATATGAAAGATTAGATGAGGAACAGGTGAAGGAATATAAATGTGAATGGGTGAGTGGTTGTGATTGGTGGATGAGCAGGGTGTGACAATAAAATGTGACAAGAAACTGTGAATAAGTAGCCTATTTGATCTTGTGTTAAATACACTACAGGTTACTGCAGTGTATACAGGCAACTTAATCTTAAGTGCCCAACTGTAATGAGAAATAAAACACTATGACATAATGTCTTATGCATGACGACGTTTCAGGGCATCAGTATGAAGGGATTTGTTCAACTACATTTCCGTTGATCCACATCACATGAAATGGAATGCAGTAACATACCAAACAAGATAAAAATGTTAGTTTACCAAAGGGGAGATGTACCACATACCCAAAAATAATCACCAATACTCACTGCAATGCACATTCAAACATTCCCGCTCGTGGATACCTGTTTTAGTGCCTGCTGCAGGTTTTGCATGTTTCTAAGTTAATTTTGTTCCTTAGTGCTGAAATATTAGTCAATACTAATTGCCAAAACAGTGCTACCTATACTGCATGGCATCCTTGGTAACTTAAGTAGATGCTTACCGAGTCAGTCAGTTAGAGACATTTTAGTGGTGCTTTGGAGAAAACAAAATAAACAAAACATCCATTAAAAGGCATGAAACAATGCAAATGTTATATAATCTATTAGAGTGTTGTTAGGATGGGACACAATTTCATCCTTTGTGAATTTACCACAATGATCTTTACCTTATCTCAAAAGCCTCAAATCTTTCCAGAATATGAAAAAGTTTGTCACATTGTGGTGAAAGGGCAAACAAGGCTAAGGAAAGTAGTAGCGCAGTGAGTTCTGCTGGAACCATAGTGGATGGTAGAGGACCTGTACATCCACTATAAATAAAAACTAAATAAAACAAATAAAACCTACTATAAATATAAAAAATCTTCACAGCACTCACTTGAAACGTGTTTTAGCATGTATACAGGAAAGTTGCTGTCACGTCGCGCCGGGCACACAGCCCCAGCGCTACTCCCACTTCAACGCCACGCCCCTCTCTCCCTAGTTCCCAATCACCCGTTTATAACACGCAACTGGTCCCCATTCCACCAATCAACTCTCCCTCTATATAAGCCCACAGGTCCTGTCCGTCATCGCTGTACATTCGCCTGCCATAGGCGGGCTGTGCCTGCTGCGTAGCCGCCTGCACGCTGCCCAAAGCTTTCACCAGCCTCTTTTACGTTTGTCTCGCTAGTTGTGCTACTTGCAGCCCTTACGCTGCCGTTTATTTGTTTTCCGGCTCTTTGCAAATAAAGATTTGCAGTAACTATAATTGCAGCCTCGCCTTCCGCTTTCTCACTGCCGCCGTCACAGGTGCACTGTATTTAGAAAAAGCACAGGGTTTTAGAAGAACACTGACCCCATTTACACCTGGTCCGTTTGAGTTTATGTGGATTGCACATAATTAAGATTTTAACCACATGCATTTACGCTTAGTAATCAAAATTGTGTCCAGTTAGTACTGATGGCAAAAAGAGGCTTCAGGAACCAATGTGGCTTTCCAGCTCAAAGGTTCACCAAAAGGTTCATTACCCGAAGCCTCGTTGACTCGTTCTCACTAGTGACACCTGC
>JAOXYF010000005.1:20673500-20690597 GCA_028565775.1 Sternarchorhynchus goeldii | reverse complement strand
ATATATAAGAAGATTCTGGGTGCTTCACTACATTTCCTGATTTCATGCAATGCAAGGAAATATTAATAAGCCTAGTCCATTAGTATTAAAATGCCTTTAGTATTAACCTTGCTACTGGATATGATAAATCCTTAATTCTGATGGTAAGAAGGTGTTCAACAAAACGATCAGCAAACCCTTGGTTTCTCCAATGTAAAGCTGATTATATTTCTTGCAACTAAAACAGTAGACAACTCTCACAGTAATGAATGTGGAGGAAAGATTGATTCCTTTGTACCAGTTATTTTAGTGGCTGTTAATAAAACGTTTGCATATCTACAGTGGTTGCATGCTACAGTATCACAGCTATCTACAGTATATAAACTTGTATACAGTGTAAACTACAGTATATCAACAAATGGTTTGAAAAATTAGTTAATTATTTTTCCAACTATAAAATGTTCAATATAACACTACATACAGAATATTTTTTGACAGGTGAAACAAGACCAAAAACATAAAATTCCTGCATGACAAACTTTTTATAGTGTTATATAAAGGATTAGAAAGACGGGCTTTGGTGGAAATATAATAAGCCTAGTTCATGCACAACAAAAGTGCACTTGACTGAGATTTCATGGTGCATGAGAAGGTTAAATTACGTCAGGCCAGTCCAAAGTTGTGTGAGTAAGTTAGATCAGGAGAGTGAATAGATTAGAACAAGAGTTGGGTTGAGTAAGTCAAACAAGAGTTGGGTTGAGTGAGTAGATCTGGAGTTGGGCTGAGTGAGTTTGCTAGGCCTACTGGGTTGGGTGAGAGGGTTAGAACAGGAAATGGGTAGAATGAGTTGGCTAGGCCAGCTCTAGTTTGTGCCTGTTGCTGGAGTTGGTGAGGGGCACCACAGTCAAGAGTGAGGCATCACTTTGGGCAGCCAAGGTCAGACGTTGCCGGGTCTGGGTGCTGCGCTGCTCAAGGGAGATGGCCTCCTGTTTACGGGATAAATCCTCCAACATTCGAGCTTCATGCTGCCGCAGAGACTGCAAGGAATCTCTGTCAAACAGAAAGAAAAGACACTGAGTCCAAGCATCCAGACTATTTTAAAAATCAAATGTTGTTAAAATAATTTGCCCACAATTTGGTGGGCAGCCTTTTATAAGTTAAATTAGGCATTTACTTTCTTTAGATATTTGTAGAACCACTTTTTATTTTAGCTTACTGTATCCTCCATTTCAATACAACACATTCAAATTAGTACAGCACCCAATTTCATTTCACTACTATTACTGCTGTACTGAGGATGGTTTGCCACTAATATCCAGACAGTGATCCTGTACTGAGAAAATGACTAGTGATAAATAGGGTAAAGGGAGACTGACAAACTGTGCATTACAACAAATGGGTTGCATTTTGATACATCAATAAAGTACACCTATGAGATAGGTATTCTTAATAAAGTACACCTATGAGATAGGTATTCTTAATAAAGTACACCTATGAGACAGGTATTCCTAATAAAGTACACCTATGAGATAGGTATTCCTAATAAAGTACACCTATGAGATAGGTATTCCTAATTAGGTGGACAGTGAATGTAAATCCAAAGTAGATATTTGTAGTAAAGTGTTTTTTCTTCTTTGTGTTCTTCTTTCTTTATTACTTACTCATTCAGTTCAAACTGGCAAATAATTCAGGGAATCTATATCACATAATAATCTAATACACTCACAGTACAGGGAGCCATACATTTTTAACTACATTCAAGATATAACGTAGCTTTCCAAGTCTAGTAAACAAGACACACACTAACCACAGAGCGTGAGAGCAAGACAAAGTAAGAGAGAGAATGAGCGAGAGAGAGAGAGAGAGAGTGAGAGAGAGAGAGAGAGAGAGAGAGAGAGAGAGAGAGACCATATAGGAAAGAGATTAAAATAAGGATGACTCACTGAGCCTGAGCCAGTTTCTGTTTCAGAGCCAGAATGGTAGAATCCAACTGTTTGGTCTCCTGCACTAACCCATACTGCACCTGGGTAGGGGGCATGAGAATGAATCAGAACCTCCTACTCTAACCCATACTGCACCTGAGTAGGGGGCATGAGCATTAATCAGAACACTTAATTCAAAACAAAAACAAAACATGTCTTGTTCACATTGGAAACTTCAGGAAAGACTTGCTAAAATGTTCAGCTTCTTCACTTCTGAGGCTTACATTGTCCCTGCACAGGTCAACACCAGGCCTCTTGGTTCTGTTCTCCAGGCGGGTGTGCACTAGCTTCAGGGGAGCCATTTTAGCATGCAAGTCCTTCTCCAGTCCGCGGATGTCTTCCTCCAGCTCAGTAATCTCGTCCCGTGTCTGACACAGTTCAGTAGGCAAAAAAATTTAAGCGAGATCTACCTACCAATCTACTTTTAGGAAGATGATTGTGTAAAATTTTTTACAGTTTTTAGCTGCCACTGGAGCTCCTTGTGGGCCTGGTCCAAGTGATGGGTGCGCTTACGCAAGGCAAATTCTGTTGCTATGCGTTGGGCATCCAATTCATTTTGAACCTGAAGAAGAGATACATGTTTTAATACAATAATGATCTCCCTCTCTCCCTCAATGTAATGTGTGTGTGTGTCTATTTTTTGTATAATAAATTAAAGTAGAGAGACATACAAGTTGGTTTTGGAATTAGCAAGATGGAAGGAAATGAGTCTCCAAGATATACATATAACACAGATGTATACATCACCTGTCATACCTGTGCTCTAGTGAGGCTGATATTCTCTCTTAGCTGCAAGGAATTCTGCATCTCCTCTTTGGCTCGAGATATATTATAGTGGCTGAACTGCTCCCACTGCTGGGGAGTTGTGGAACTGCAAACACAATTTAAGGCATAATGTAATACCTTCACTGCCATGTTTAATGGGTTAACAGCACCATTTTGTGTATGTGATCAGTTGATTAAGCCTATAGCATTAAAAGTGCTTTGAATATTAAAAGTTATTTTGATTCAGTGTATGAAAAGCTAGTAGATTAACTCAATACTTTACCCAGGAGGGACTCTAATGGGGCTGGGTTTCAGTGAGATCTCAGGTGATGTCACAGTTAGTGACAGGCAGGTCATGTCTACTTCTAAAGCCTCCATTTTGTGCTGAAGGTCAAGGGTCAGTTGGTGACGGGCTTCCTGCAGCAAACTAAACACATCTGTCACCATTAGGGGCTACAGAAGGGTACATATGCACAGATTATGTGAAGTAGCAATTTACTATGTGTCCTTATTTTCCTTCTGCTGTTTATCATCACACACTCTCTGCCTCACTCTCTCATGTGCTTATTCTCTCTCATCTCACCACAGCAATTCGAATGCCTGATCAATACGCTGCTGAAGGACTCGCTGTGCACCGTCAATCACATCCACCTCCTTCTTCAGCTCCGCCTCCACTGGGTCGCTAACCAGTTCATTTCCACGGCGACCCTCCCTCAAGGTCAAGCACTCAGCAGTGACCTCTAGGGGCAGCACCGTTGCTGCAAGAGCACGTTCTGTTTCTTCCTTTGCCTTAACACAGATAGTTCCTTCAGGCAAACTATGCGCAAGCATCAAAGGTTTGTTGACAGTCCATACAGTTAATAGACTCATGGTTACTTAGTTTTATTTCAGCTCCGACTATTTTTATGACCATGTCTACCAATTCCATTCACAATTCCAAGACACTGACAATGTCAGTGCGACTCTACATTTCTGTGTAATGGCTCTGGTTCTATGGTTTTTGTGTACTAACCCTAATCCTAACACTAACTCACTAGAGTGAGAGCGTCCATTTCGGCATCTACTTTATGCGCACAGGCTTCCAGGCTCTTCTTCCAGTGTGTGATGTCACAAACCCGGTCACTCAGCTGACATCTACTGCTATATTCATCCCAAATCACCTGAAGGTAAAAGAGTAAACCCACAAGCTTGTACTGTTCACATTTTTGCAGACTTATATAATCTAGTTCACATCCATGACATTCCTATCATGCTCAAGTTTAGTCGCTATGGTAAACCTTGGTATCACAGCTGTGATCCACCTCCATCCCTAGTGGATTACCTTATTGGTTGTCTCGTTCCGCAGAGCTCTCCCCTCTTGCCGTATCTCATGGGATAAGTGTCGTATGTGTTCGGCGGCTTGTGAGATCTGCCTGTTGTTGTTCTCCCAGTCTGAGACGGCGCACCGAAGGCCTGGCTTCACACTCAGGGTGGCCATGTTTTGTGTGTGTGTGTCGGATAAGACAAAGGTCAGCAGTGACAAACTGGGGGTAATGGAGAAATGTGTTTGATTTACTGGTCATAGGAATAACATTTGTGTATATAAAGGGTATATATAAGGATGTGCTTGTGAGGGTGAGTGTGTGTGTGTGTGTATACATTTATATGCTACACATTATACACTAAACAAATACTGAAAGTCAATGAAATGCAAGGCAAACAAAACAAGGCTATCTTCACGTCATGCTACCCCCCTCCCTATTTTTAAATAGAGTGGGCTTTGAGGAATAGTAACAAATTTCTCCTTTTGACGGACAGATACTATAAAAACAAACTACGATTCATTTCATCATCCAGATGAGGCAAAAAAAAGCGCGAATGCAAATCTAACCCCCAGACTTTCGCAACATTCCTCGGCTTGTGTCGGTGTTTTAAATTTGTTAACTTGCAGCAACATTTAGGTTAACTTACCCGAAGTTCTGGATTTTGCAGCTGCGTCTTTTGTGCGTGCGTATTGTGTGTGTACAAGCGTCCTGTCTCCTGGCAACGGGGAGACGCAACCGCTACTTAATACCACAGCAACGGTAAACAGTTTGCGGTTGGATGACATCGCGGCTTTTGACCGCGTTTTGAAATTTGCGAAGTAGGAATCGGATGCATTTTAGGCCAATTCCAAGACAAGACATCATTATTAGTAGGCATCAACTTATTGGAATAAAAATACATGCAGATATGAATGAAGTCTGCTATATTCATTTGAAAAAGACTAAATAATGCGACAATATATTTTCATAAGAGACGATCCCAGTGCTCCTGGGTTTTTAAGTATGTTTTAACTTAATGTTTTAACTCTTTGTCATGGGATCTGAAATAAGGTTCTAAAACCTCAGTGCATGTGAAAGGTCCTAAACAAAACAAAACAAAACAAACAAACAAACCATTTTACAATTCAACAACAGGGATGACTTAAAACCTTCATACACAACTTAAAACCTGTTTCTCAAACAGCCCAAGCAGTAGATTTCAGCAACAACATCTCTGGCACAATTAATTATTGATTAAAAGTTATTTTATAATTATTAATAATAAGGTTCCACAAAATTGAACAGATTTAATATGACCAATAGTACATTTAACAGATTTAATATGAGCAATGGTAAATTTAACAGATTTAAAATGAACAATGATAAATTCCCAAAATTAAACAAGTGTCCTAGGACATTTCTATGCCAGTCAATACCTGGAATTAATCAAATATGAAAAGCAAAAAAAAAACAAAAAAACATCCAAAGTAAAGTAGCTGCAAACGACCTGATCAGGAGTCAAAAAGGAGCTTAAACCTTCCTGCATATTTCATCAACACATGATCCAAACTGAGCATCCAGACCTAGAGTAATTTATAAGGGACACCACGGTGAGGCCCACAGCAGGGAATTTCAGATGTCACTCAAAACACAAGAAATGTGCATCAACCAGAAAAAAGCTGTTGCCCTGTGCTGGCAAAAACAAAAAAGAATGCCATGATTAAAACATTGTGACCTGAATAGAAGGGTTAGAGTTAGAAGTGTTTGTAAAGGCTGATTGTGGTGGAGAACATGCATCACACTACCATCACAAATCTCAGGGTCATTATTAGACGTCACACTTTCCCCATTTTTACAGCTTGTTCCTATGATTTAAGTTCACTGTCACTGATTGTAACAGATCATTTGCTTTTGTTATATGCACAGTGTTACCATGTCCCTAGTTTGCAAAGACTTGATGATCTGCAGTTCTGAACTTCCCTGTCTTTGCATTCAATCTGTCCTAATGCACAAGGAGCTTCATCCAAAGAGAATGAGCCAGTCAAAAGCCTGAATCCCATCAAGAATGTGACGATTATTAACAAAAAAACTTGACAAACACCAAACCAGTGAACTAATGTATTTCTTTGCTTGTTTTTGACTAATAATTGCACTAATGTTTAGCCTGTTTTTTTTAACAGTACACAGCGTACACACACGTCACAGAGGAAAGACTCACAGGACATTTTTTTCCATTTCAGAAAGGTAGTGTTTGCCAACCGTTTCTCAGTAATTGCACATTAAAGTACCAGGTACACAAGACCTCTTCACCTAGATCTAAGACCAGTCACCTTAAAAAAAGAGAAGAATATCAAGTAAACAATGTCAAACATACATTTCAAGTTCATTTAAAATCTATTTATTTGAAAATTACTTACAAACTTTGTCAAATTTGCTCACCTCTTTAAAATAATATTTTCTAATGACTTGGCTAGGAATTTTATATAAACAAATAATGTCAGAACTGAATGAAATTATTAAAACATAATAAATTTAGTAATGCATTGGTCACTGTGGTTTGTGGAAGTCAGTTTGCCAGCCTTCTCTCCCAGCTTGTGATTAAACAACACAATCTCATTCCATTAAGAGTTCCATTAGTGAATGTAGCAGGTAGAATGGAATCCTTGATGGAACCATCCAAAGATATTCTACATATAGTCCAACTCAGCTGTCTCTAGGTGCTTTGTAATGTGGTCCAGTATGATTTTCTCATTTGTTGCATCTTTCAGGTAAAAATGTGATCCAGAAAGCATCTGCACAGTGAAATCACCAGTAGTCATAACCTTCCATGCTGTAAAATAAGATATGGACATAAGAATTACTATATATTAAATGGATGTTTAAAAATAATAAAATAAGACTTATGTGCATGTGGTCTATTATAAACTTCTGATACTTTACACAGCAAAAGGCTTGATAATATGGTTCTTTATACAATGTACAGGAGTTTGTGATCTAAAGCATAAGCAAGAACATAAAAAATAAGTCTGTTTATTTTCCAAAGTGTCTGAGTGCACTGTTTAAAGACATCTCCACACTTCGTTGTCTGAGTGGAGACGACAAAGCAAATCTGCCATGAACGCGGACCTTGCAGGTCATGAGGCACGTCCTCCTTGCCATCAAAGCACGAGACTGGACAAGAGAGGAAAGGACTGTGTGGCCTGCTGCACCTGCAAAATGCATAGGCATCATCTGGGTACAGTGTCTGAACTGGTTACTGGGTAACGTGAAAAATGAATGCCATGCTCCTTATGTAATTCGCATCTTAGTACCTATTTTTTTAAATCCCCGAATTAATACATTTGACCCACCTATAGTTCTCCACTACATTAAGGTCTGCCTTCAAGGCTGGCAAAAACAACTTCAAGACTTCAGAATTGGCCAGTATTTCAGGTGGTGTTCCTCCAATAGAGGTCATCCATTGGAGGAATTCTTCATCAGACAGCTGGCTTCTCCGTGGGGCCTGTAATCTCATTTCAGACTGGGAGAGATTGTGGTATTATCCAATATGTTATATTGAGGAATGCAATCCTAAAATGCCAAGAGAAACTGAAAAAGAATAAAATGCACATTGATCCTGAACAAAGCCATTGTACCATCAATCCAGAGTAATGATTTACCAGAAGGTAGTCTTATGCGCCAATTAAAGGAAAAGTTCAACCAAACCATGATAATGTCACTAACACTGGCCACCGTTTGGATGCATGATTGACCAATCCCTTTAAGAGATATGTTGGCTGGTACTGGACTTGAATATGTGACACCTTTAAAATATACTATGCTCCCACCACATTTGAAATCACCACTGTGTTGCACAAGCATGTGCTAAGAAAACTTACGTAAGGTGCAGAGGCTCCCGAGAGAAACACATGCACTGGTTCAAGATTGTGAACTTTCTTCATATGCTCAGCAAAAGCATAGGTAGCCATGGCACCAAAACTGGTGACATAAAGAACCACAGAAGAGACGGATTACTCGGCTATTACAAATAAAGGCAATCACTCTGCTAAATCTCTAGATGACGTCCTTGCATTAAACTTCCACATCACACACTCCACACACTGATTTGTTTGCAATATATACACCAGTAAGCGTAAGCTCCTAGTAGCAACTTCCATTAAGCTGCACTTGTTAACCACTGCACTTTAAACCATTATTACACACCACTGTGATTCTATTGCAGAATTGCACTTTCCAACATCTACATATGAATCAGTGTGCTGCTCTACACCATTTGTTAATGTGTAGAAATACCTATATTGTCCTATATACCTATAATGACTACAATATTATTCCATTTTCTTTTATTCAATGTGCGTGCAAAACAAATTTCATTGTACTTGTATGATGACAATAAATCATTCTATTCACTAAAGCATCTATGCAAAAAATAAAACATGTGCAATGTAAAAGTTCAAGTTTCAAGTTTATTTATTTTTATAGCGCTTTTAACAACAGACGTTAAAAACTGTGAAAATAAAAACTGTGCCTGGGCATTACTTTTTTATTTCAGCCATTAACTTTATAAAAAATAACTTAAATAAAAAGGCAGCTCCATCTCCTGCATCTACATAATACCTAACCTATAATACCTGTGTCCAAAAAGGGCGAATGGTTTCTCCTTCAGTTCTGGCAGCAGCGCATCAAGGACTTCATCGAGAATCTCCTGCATGTGCTGAAAGAAAGGCTCTTTGGCGCGTCTCTCCCTGCCCCGCAGTCGGACCGAGTACACTGTAGACGTGAAGAATACAGGCCACTTATGAAGAAGAGTGCCACACTTCAATACTATTACTGTCTTAGAAGGTTTTCATTGTCTCTTGCAAATGTCATTTAATGGATATGACATTAAGATGTGCAAAAGTTGCCTTGTTTTTCAATAACACCTCAGGTAGCAATAAACTAAAGTCTTGAAAGAAATATAAGCAAATGCAATGCCAATAAATCTTTAATATATTAAGAAATTAAAGGAATTCGTCTAATAAATTATCTCTGATGTGTGGATCAACAGTACAGTATACAAGAAAAACAAGAGAATGATTACTTATCATTCAAAATATGAACGTAATAGAGCAAATAGACAGAGCTATAGACCTTCTACAGAGCTATTAAGAAGCTGCCCCCATCGCGCGTAGTGGGTTGAACCTCCACCTGCCCAGGGGAAGCAGATCAGCCTCACTACAGCGTCTGGCCGCTTGCTGAAGCAATTAATGACTTTATCCATACCTTTAACAAGAATGAAATGACAACTGGTGATTCTAAGTGGTTTATTTAACCTTGCTAAACCAAACTACAAAACTAGGCGTTAGTTACACTTCTGAAGATGCGAGTGTCGAAGTCTAAAAACTGTACAAGTTATTAAGAAAATGTTTGTAGAAAAGTGTTTATAATTTCCATCATAAGCTTGACCCTCATGTAAACAGAAGATCGAGAGTAATTAGCAAAACATTCACTTGCCAGCTAGAGAATGCTGCCTTTGAAATGCTGTAGCCGGTTGCAAGATAACTGGATCAGTGTTTATCAAAACAACTTACACGAATTCGTGGTACATTCAAAATTTGGCAAGTATTTCTAAAAAACTGTCTACAAACCTAATAAATATTGGGGCGTTTACATTTTAAAATTAAAAACATGTAAATAGCTTACTTTAATTCTTACATAATATAATGAAACATACCCTAAACGGCAGCAGAGTTACATAAGATTAGACATACCCAACCGCTCACTCAAAAACACAAGGATGTTGAAGGAACCCTGGCTTGTCTTCTTCGATATGCACAGTCAAATACAAAAATACAGTGTCGCCATCTTCAGACCATAATCTGTAAATCTATAATCAAATAATGTGTTCGAGAATTTAGAAAATTGTGAACACTGTTACAAACACCAAGTGAAGTATCGCTAATATTACATATGACTTACTGTTGTGACCGTAGAAAACCCTCCTTTTTTGGGGGAAGGGGTTTTACCGTAGAAGTTGTTTTTTTTCTTAGGTTAACTCCACAGCGGTCGCACAACTCCGAAAACCTAGACTAGCCTGTTATAATCCCCGGATTATATAGCCTATTTCTGAAAAAGAAGACATACGTCCTGATTTAGTGAGGAGTTATGTTAATGAATCGGTTATGTTTCATAATGGTGCTCATGAATTACCTATCGAAGGGAGATCAAGTATGACATGATTCTAGGAAATGACGACGTTTCCTGCAGTTGGTATTTCCTGTTGGGTCCCCCTTGACTGTAGTGAGATGGTAAACCGGTAAGAGGACCGAAAGGCAATTAGAAAGTGTAACCGGTAAAGAAGGACAAAAAACTATCTAAAAGCTGAACCTTCGGTCCAGGAACATACTTTTTTTATACGGAGATAAATTTTATTCTTTTAGGTATAAAGAATGTCGCTTTGACTGTGATATTGAGAACGATTCTAGGTGCACTTGAGCCGTAGAAAAACTCAGCTCCGTGGTAGTAGCTAAAATATTTTCAGACTCTTGGGAGTTTGTCTGTTTTCTTTCTTTTTACAAGAGTTTGGTTTACTTGTCACTGGGAGCTATTACACAGCGCATCGACATACGGAAGGGGACAACCGAACGAACCTGAGGCCAAGCTGACTCTAACCGGTCGCTTTTTCAGCCGCATTAAGAGACGGCGAGTAGGCGAAAGTGGTTGAGCGTAGAGCCTGATCAGCAAAGCAACTCCGATCAAACGTCTTTGAGCCCGTGTTCGGTCTCCTGCAGCCGGCTAGAATCCGGGCAGAGACCTCATGAATGGAAATCAGCACTTCAGGTACGTGCTTTGTCTACACGCAGTGACATCCTCAATGCCTCGTTTGTTTTTTTGTGTTTTTTATTTCTTTTTAATTATTTTTGCTTACGATATACAAAGTGTCGACTTACTGGAACTTTGTTACTCTGCACTGCAGTGTCAGTTCATTTACGGTCGACCATATGTCGGCTGTATTACAAAAATAAGTGAATAATCGCCTGCCTACTATAGGATACACATAGGTTTATTCGACAGCAGGGACAGCCTTGTTTTAAAGTACAGGGATGCCAAGGGGGTTGAACTAGCAGGTCTTTTTTGCTAATCCGTCTTTTTAATTTGTGTGGCGGTTGATGACATTGGGTTTCGCCGGGTTGTCAACGCCATGTGTGGAGGATCCTGACGCACTTGTTCTTTCGACGTCACTGCTTTGTGGCTCGGTTGTCACGTACAGGTGGTGTGTCAGTCAGGTGCGGCCACTGGTCGAGTGTGGCCACGCTGGAGAGAGGGGGAGCCTTCACAGCGGTTGTTGTCATAGCGACTGGTTTGCCGGTTGTTGTGTCACTAAACTACCACCCATACATATGTACTTACAATATTTAACGTAACAATAATTAAAATAGTGAAAATAGGTTATTTAAAGAGGTATTAAAATAAACAGCCATAATAATAATTATTAGCAATAATACTGGTTGTTTACAGATGCATTGTTGTATAATGCTGTAAGATACACATGTAGTTTCTCACATGTATGCTGTAAACCTCTTTTGTCCACCCTATACTGCATTTAAGAGCAAGCTATATTTAGTCTAGCCTTTCAGGAATTGCATACAAAGTTAGAAAAATGTGTTTGCCAGGCCATGTATAGGTGTGTGTGTGTGTGTGTGTGTGTGTGTGTGTTTGGGAGTGCGTATGTGTATGAATACGTATGGGTTGGGAGGTTTATGTTTTGTAACTTAAGATATAAGATCAGCTGTGCATATACAGGGTGTTTGTGCACAGCATGTGCACAGTTTGTGACTTGTTCTTACAGGTGTACCAGTGACTATATATGGAAACACCTGTTTTTACTCTTATTGCTTGTTGGTGTAGTGTTGGTTGCCAAGGATCATGGGTGCCACACGGGTGTGGTCGGCATGGCAATGGCACATAGGGAACTATAAGTATCGGTGGGAGCAGCTGAGTTGCCTTTGGTTCCCAAACCCTCATCATGTCAAGCCTTTCTTTGGAAATCTGAAAATCATCCTCACTCACCCTAATACCTCGGTCACTGCTTTCAGTGCGTGTTGGATTTGCCCTGAGGGCTTTTATGAATTGCATCTCTGCCTTGCGCTTTCTGTACCAAGTCTCGCTGAGCTGTATACCTCAGGGTGATCTTCAACAGTTTTGAGATTCTTAAGATGAAGAGGCGGGGCTTATTTTTGTCTGTGCTGAAGTGGAACAGTCCAGACTTCTTTGTCTTGAGACATTTTGAGGACACCATGCATGATCAAGGTTTCCATTGATCTTTAAGGTGAAAGACTTTGTGATGTGTAATATTTATAAGCCTACATCAGACATATAAAGCTATTTGGTGATTTATATTCTAACCTTCCTTAAGAGGGATTATAAAAGGGAGAAGACAAAAAAAAAATTGACATTAACATTTGACATCATCGTGTCTCAGCTTTGGTTCAGGGATGTTTAATTGCTCAAACTTTTAGCGGAATGTTTTTGGTTTTACTTTCATGTCTACATGGGGAAGTGTGACAGTAAGGTGTGGGTTGCTAGTGTCTGCGTTGTCCATGATGTCAGTCGCCCTGGCGTTTCCATTGCGTAGGCATTGAGGTCAAGTACCTCTCTTCGTAACATAAATGTTTGGTTTCTTAGCAGGTTGGTCTCGCTCGTGAATATAACACCTTCATTTAGATTTCTCTTGCAGTAATAGTCAAAGATGACAGGTGAATGATGACAGTTATGTAAATATCACTTGTGCTTATATGTGTATACATAACCTACATGTCCCGGAAATTATTTATGATTAGATTGATAAGCACTTTTTCGTTCTCTTTTGATGAAGTAGTATATGTATAAAGATTGTGTGGGTGGTTGGCTTACAAACTTCAGACTGCAGCTGTATCCTGACTGAGAATAGTTTTTGAGCAGTTAAAGTGATTATGGTAATTTTATAGGAAGAATTAATAATATGCTGCTTCTATCAGTACCTGTGTTCAGAGGTGAGCCACAGGGACGTAGTTATGCTTCTGTCAGTACCTGTGTTCAGAGGTGAGCCACAGGGACGTAGTTATGCTTCTGTCAGTACCTGTGTTCAGAGGTGAGCAAAAGGGACGTAGTTATGCTTCGATCAATACCTGTGTTCAGAGGTGAGCCACAGGGACGTAGTTATGCTTCGATCAATACCTGTGTTCAGAGGTGAGCCACAGGGACATAGTTATGCTTCGATCAATACCTGTGTTCAGAGGTGAGCCACAGGGACATAGTTATGCTTCGATCAGTACCTGTGTTCAGAGGTGAGCCACAGGGACATAGTTCGGGTTCTGGTCTAAATCTTTCAGATCAAATCTTTAAAAAAAACACTTTTACATTAGCTGTCCCATGAGTATCTTTACAGCTGTTCTTGATGTGTTATTATCAACAAACAGATTGTAGTTTTTATTGTTTCTTATCTTATTTTAAATAAAATCATTTGGAATCACTGATGGTCTAAAATTAGCTTAAGTTTAGTTGTTTATATAATAGTAAGACTATCCTGACCAATATCAGAAAATTCAGAATGCTATTCTATAATTGATGATGAATATTGACATTCACATAATCTAATATCCACAAATAATTCACATAATCCAATATACACAAATCATTTTGTTACAAATAATGCCTGTCACTATTTAGCCATGCTAGATTAAGGGTTCATTAGTGTGTGTGTGTGTGTGTGTGTGTGTGTGTGTGTGTGAGAGAGAGAGAGAGAGAGTGAGTACGTACAACGGTGTAATTAAACCCACAACATTAGGGTTACTAAGCACCATGTACTGTTTACCAAGTAAGCAGGAGTTACCTAAGCTTCCACCAGCTACCAAATCCAAACATGAACTTTATAACATTCTACCATCTACAGTTCCAAATCCACCCACATATGAACTGCATCTACTAAAGAGCACTACATCGTTCTTTGGCTGTGAATAGATACTCAAGGCATGATAGGTGTTTTATGAAGTGCTTTCGTTGAGGGTCTCTGGGGCCTGTTTTCCTTGTGCTAATAACGATGTGTGTGCAGGAGCCGTTGGGGCCGCGCCCCTCTTCCCTGTGCCCCGGAGACCCGGCTATGGCACCATGGGAAAGCCAATCAAGCTGCTGGCCAACTGCTTCCAGGTGGACATCCCGAAGATGGACGTCTACCTGTACGAAGTGGACATCAAGCCTGAGCGGTGCCCGCGCCGCGTCAACAGGTGCCAAACACTTCAGGTCTTTTCTTCCTGTCGTGTTCCATTGGGCACCCTGCATGCCATGCCGGCAACGGCCTTTGAGAAAGAGTCGAGTCTTTGCTGTTGTTTCTCTCGCTCATTGGAAACGGTGATGCATGAGATCTGGGAAGGTCTTAGATTGTACCAAAAATAGAAAGTAATTGTGAAGACGCTTCTTTGATGCCTTCATGCAACTCTATCATGACTAGCCCTGACAGACTAGACCTGACTCACTTCCCAATCAGTCTTTCTTAACCTGACCACAAACATGCATTGTCTGTCTTGTTGGGCACTTTAGGGAAGTTGTGGATTCCATGGTGCAGCATTTTAAGGTGACCATCTTTGGCGATAGAAGACCAGTGTATGACGGCAAGAAAAGCCTCTACACAGCACACCCTCTTCCAGTGGCTACAGGAGGGGTAAACCACACACATCCTCACAAATACAAAGAAATGCAGCAAAATAAACAATAGTGACATACACTGAGCTTCAAGTTCATTATGTAAATATACTCTACAGCTATAAACAACATTTCCAAGTCCATTTAAAATATAAATGTATATTGGAAGCATGTAACTAACATCTTTGGTCAAAACCAAGGATGCTCATGAAAGAAGACGATATAGGGAGTCATTTTAAGAGTATAAACGTGGTGACAGGAGTGTTGTAAAATGTGTGATATTCCATTAGGTTCAGGTTTAGGGTAGGTGTATCCAACATTGATCACTCAATGAATTTTCACTCAGTGCTACTGTAGTAGGGAATCTTACAAAATGTGTCGGCCCTTTCATACAAACCTGGTATCGCACCCGCTGTTTCTGCAGGTGGATCTAGACGTCACGTTGCCCGGCGAGGGCGGTAAGGACCGGCCCTTCAAAGTCTCCATCAAGTTTGTATCGCTGGTCAGCTGGCACATGCTTCATGAGGTGCTCACGGGCCGGAGCGTACCTGAGCCCCTGGAGCTAGACAAGCCAATCAGCACCAACCCGGTCCACGCTGTGGACGTGGTCCTGCGACACCTCCCGTCCATGAGGTCAGTGGCATCCTAGTTTTTCACAGGAGCTAGCAGGAACCTGGCGAAAGTATATGGAAATTAGCCTTGATTAGCCACCTTTACATTCCTTCAGACCTGTTTTACAAATCTCTGATATATCATGGGGTCTAATTAACTCAGAGCTAACGTTGGGCTACCTCTCAAACGATAAGATGTAATGCTTTGACCAGATTTGATCTGTTGATTGCCAGATTTGGATTTGTGTTTTGACAAGCCAGCAACTTGCTAGCTTTTGCTGTAATGACTGCATCCAGGTTGGAGAAGAAAATACCTTGTTACATTTGTTCAGTTTTGCTCGCCACATCTTTTGCCAGGTACACCCCAGTGGGCCGATCCTTCTTCTCTTCACCTGAGGGCTATGATCACCCGCTGGGCGGGGGCAGGGAAGTGTGGTTTGGATTCCACCAGTCAGTGCGTCCAGCTATGTGGAAAATGATGCTCAACATAGATGGTTAGTGCTGCATTACTCACAACCACTGTAGATGTGATCCAGCAATTTCTGATCATCAAATGACTACTGAGAAATCAGTCCAGTAATGTAGTCAAGAATGGGATGTGAATGAAACCAGCAAGCTGGGTTAATCTAATGTTCATTATTATAACATTTTAATGGCGTTGAAATGTAACCCCTCTGTTTCCGTTTCTTCGGCTGGCTGCAGTGTCTGCTACGGCATTCTACAAAGCTCAGCCAGTGATCCAGTTCATGTGTGAGGTTCTGGATATCCACAACATCGATGAGCAGCCACGCCCTCTCACTGACTCCCACAGGGTCAAATTCACCAAAGAAATTAAAGGTGTGTCCAGCACTGCCTGCACCTGATCATCTCCGCTTCCAAAATGTATAGGGGAACCTTTTACTGACACCTGACAAGTTCACCAGTTGTACTAATATCTGTAAGCAGTTGTGTTTCTGGGGTTTAGTGTGATCATTTGAACATTTTATTCAGAAAACAATAAAAAAAAAAAAACATATGAGAAGTCTTCACAAAAGCATTTTTGAGGTGGCTATCTTACAGTGGTCTTTCCAGCTGGTGCACTAGGGTTTTATTACAGACTAAGTATCACTTTTCACAAGTGCTCATACTTATCACCAAACACTCTCTGCGCAGATTACATAATTGAAATTACACCTGTAGACCAACTTCCGCAACTTAGTCCACCCTTTGTGGCAGATGATGGCACAAATTGAGAAAGCAGTGCTTGACATAATGCTGCTGTTGTTGTTGTTGTTGTTGTTGTTGTACTTTTGCATTGTCCAGGCTGAAAAAATGCACTTCAGGATGTCTGATCTATCCCACAGGTCTGAAGGTGGAGGTCACCCATTGTGGCACCATGCGGAGGAAGTACAGGGTCTGTAATGTCACCCGCCGGCCTGCTAGCCACCAAACGTAAGTGGCTTAGCTTTGCCTGTGGCTTTTCATGTTTTCTCTTGCTTTTTTTTAACTTCTTTTTTTGTAATTTTGGAGTTTAAGCTAAAGCAACTCAGAATTTCACAAAGTTTTACCTAAGTGGTGTAAATAAATCACTGTATGTAATTGTTCTGTTTTTCAACTGATAGCTAGTATCTGCTGTAGTAGGTTAATGAGATGTTCATACCCTAGTAACTGCTATAGTATGTTAATAACATGTTCATACCCTAGTAACTGCTATAGTATGTTAATGACATGTTCATACCCTAGTAACTGCTATAGTATGTTAATGACATGTTCATACCCTAGTAACTGCTATAGTATGTTAATGACATGTTCATACCCTAGTAACTGCTATAGTATGTTAAT
>JAOXYF010000005.1:20659227-20670440 GCA_028565775.1 Sternarchorhynchus goeldii | reverse complement strand
GTGTGTGTGTGTGTGTGTGTGTGTGTGTGTGTGTGTGTGTGTGTGTGTGTGTGTGTGTGTGTGTGTGTGTGTAGAATCGTACAGTGGCAACTCCAAGCCATGGCGTATGGGACATGAGAGGGAAGCAGTTCCACACCGGTGTAGAAATCAAAATGTGGGCCATCGCTTGCTTTGCCACCCAGAGACAGTGTCGAGAGGAGATCCTCAAGTGTGTATTCTCTCCTCTACTCATGTTCATGTGTTATAAGTAGTATATTCTCTCTCTCTCTCTCTCTCTCTCTCTCTAGAAAAATTATATATATATAAATTTTTCTTTCTTTTTCTGCATACCAACCCTTTATGTTTTTCCGGCCAATCTCAGTGGTATTCAGATGATTCAGGCAGGTCTTGCTCCAAGTATGTTTAGGAATTATTTCAGCTGGAAGGAATTTTAGCATTTCAAACCTGCACTCCACTGCCACCCCACATCTTTTACTCTTCATTGAATTATTTTACACTAATGTAAGACATGTTTGTTTGTTTATTCCCCCATGCACAGGAGCTTCACGGACCAGCTGCGGAAGATCTCGAAGGATGCGGGGATGCCCATCCAGGGCCAGCCATGCTTCTGCAAGTACGCACAGGGAGCGGACAGTGTGGAGCCCATGTTCCGCCACCTGAAGAACACCTACGCGGGCCTGCAGCTCGTCATAGTCATCCTCCCTGGGAAAACGCCCGTCTACGGTAGAGCTCTCACCCAGGCATGCCACTCGGCAGCAAATAACGAAAGCAAATAACATTTAGTTCCCAGGAAACACTTTCCTACAGTGGCCCACTATACCCACACTTGCTCTCCCACAATCACGTGTCCTTCGCTCATTTGGTGCGTTTAGGTAATTCGTTGAAATACACCGTTGGTCACCGCTGTGTGGGATGCGTTGTTCAGATCTGCGTGTTTCCACAGCGGAAGTGAAGCGTGTTGGAGACACCCTCCTGGGAATGGCCACTCAGTGTGTGCAGGTGAAGAACGTGGTCAAAACCTCACCACAGACCCTCTCCAACCTCTGCCTCAAGATCAACGTCAAACTGGGTGGGATCAACAACATCCTGGTCCCTCATCAACGGTAAGGCTGGTGCTACGGCTCATGTGCGGCAGACAGGTCCCCTCGTCAAGCACTCATTCATCTTTTTGCCTTTTTTTTCCTTTCTTTGCCTTTCCAGTCCATCTGTTTTCCAGCAGCCAGTCATCTTCCTCGGAGCCGATGTCACTCATCCTCCTGCTGGAGACGGCAAGAAGCCTTCAATAGCTGCAGTGAGTCTCTCTCTCTATCTCTTCAATAGCTGCAGTGAGTCTCTCTCTCTATCTCTTCAATAGCTGCAGTGAGTCTCTCTCTCTGTCTCTTCAATAGCTGCAGTGAGTCTCTCTCTCTATCTCTTCAATAGCTGCAGTGAGTCTCTCTCTATCTCTTCAATAGCTGCAGTGAGTCTCTCTCTATCTCTTCAATAGCTGCAGTGAGTCTCTCTCTTCAATAGCTGCAGTGAGTCGCTCTCTCTCTCTCTTCAATTGCTGCAGTAAGTCTTTCTGTCTCTTCAATATCTGTAGTGAGTCGCTCTCTCTCTGTATCTCTTCAATATCTGTAGTGCGTCGCTCTTTCTCTGTCTCTTCAGTAGCTGCGGTGAGTCTCTCTCTATCTTTTCAATAGCTGCAGTGAGTCGCTCTCTATCTCTTCAATAGCTTCAATAAGTCTTTCTATCTCTTCAATAGCTGCAGTGAGTCGCTCTCTTTCTATCTCTTCAATAGCTGCAGTGAGTCGCTCTCTTTCTATCTCTTCAATAACTGCAGTGAATCGCTCTCTTTGTCTCTATCTTTTCAATAGCTGCAGTAAGTCTTTCTGTCTGTTCAATAGCTGCAGTAAGTCTTTCTGTCTGTTCAATAGCTGCAGTAAGTCTTTCTGTCTGTTCAATAGCTGCGGTAAGTCTCTCTATCTTTTGAATAGCTGCAATGAATCGCTCTTTCTTTCGATCTCTTCAATAGCTGTGGTGAGTCTCTATCTTTTCAATAGCTGCAGTGAGTTGCTCTCTCTATCTCTCAATAGCTGCGGTGAGTTTCTATCTTTTCAATAGCTGTGGTGAGTCTCTATCTTTTCAATAGCTGCAGTGAATCGCTCTCTTTATCGCTATCTCTTCAATATCTGCAGTAAGTCTTTCTATCTCTTCAGTAGCTGCAGTGAGTTGCTCTCTCTATCTCTTCAATATCTACAGTGAGTCGCTCTCTCGGTCACCCTCTTTCTCTCTATCTCTCACACCCTCCATCTCTCTCTCTCTCTCTCTCTCTCTCTCTCTCTCTCTCCATATCTCTCTCAGTTTGACCAAAATGCAAACTGTCCATCTTCTTCCCGGCATGCCTAATGGCACAGATACATTTTCCTTTATCATGTTTGAAAGGAGTAACACATGTGCGTACATGCGTGCAGGTTGTGGGCAGCATGGACGGCCATCCGAGTCGGTACTGCGCTACGGTCCGGGTTCAGAGGCCCAGACAGGAGATCATCCAGGACCTGGCATCCATGGTCCGAGAGCTGCTCATCCAGTTCTACAAGTCGACTCGCTACAAGCCCACCCGGCTCATCTTCTACAGGGACGGTGTGTCCGAGGGACAATTCCGCCAGGTCAGACCTGCTAGCATAGCATGTCTCGCTACAGGACACGGACGTCACACTTCGAGTTAGACGAGCGTGATCTTTAGATCCTAGGTGCACGTCTCTTGGTGCGTCACGAATCTTGGAAAATGTCACAGTAATGTCACGACAAAACACTAATCAAAATGACAGCATGTCGCTGTGTAGAACCTTGTATGAACCTCCTGTAAAGCACATTTTCCTGTCTTACAACAGCAGTTTTGGTTGAACTCCTCTTTGTTGCTATAATGAAACCCCCCTAGGTGCTGTATTATGAGCTGCTGGCTATCCGGGAGGCCTGTATCAGTTTGGAGAGGGAGTACCAGCCTGGCATCACCTACATCGTCGTCCAAAAGCGCCACCACACACGCCTTTTCTGCGCTGACCGCAATGAGAGGGTGAGGGCTCGACTCTGTCCCGGGTCAACACCCTCCGTCCTGGGTCAACACCCACTGAGTATCACCCAGGCCTTCACCTCTCGCTTTACTTTCTTCCTCCTTATTCTGTTTGGTTTCTGATTCATGGGACCTGATGTAATGCAATGAGTTCAAACCTTTGGTTTCTTTCTTCCTGCCCTGTCCTTTCACAGGTTGGACGCAGCGGTAACATTCCTGCTGGCACTACGGTGGACACAGACATTACCCATCCATACGAGTTTGACTTTTACCTCTGTAGTCATGCTGGAATACAGGTACATTAGTGAAGACAAAGGGGTTTTTTTTGTCCTCAACTCCCATACTGTATATCTTCACCGTCTTCAGTTTAATATGTGCAAAAATATAACATATAATTTACTTAATAAACTTAGGTTTCGATAATTAAATAATATGCATGCCACGAGTTAAAGGACTTTTAGACATTATACCATCATACCTTTAGACCAAACATTATAACAGGATCAGTAAGTGAGAACAGTAAGTAAATAGGTTGTGGATTTAAAAATCACTAAATATGGGTGTGGAGGGGGGTGGATGAATCATTCTGTTTGTCATGTCACTAAACTAAAGAACACATGCGTGAGTGTGCAGCTCGTTGGCTTTGGACCAGTCCGCGAGAACCCACCACCCTGACCTCTGACCCCCTGCAGGGCACAAGCCGACCGTCGCACTACCACGTGCTGTGGGATGACAACTGTTTCACGGCGGATGAGTTCCAGCTGCTAACATACCAGCTGTGCCACACGTACGTGCGGTGCACACGCTCCGTCTCCATCCCCGCGCCCGCTTACTACGCCCACCTGGTGGCCTTCAGAGCCCGTTACCACCTGGTGGACAAGGAGCACGACAGGTAGGAGAGTTTTGTTCCCACTTTTCAGTCACTCCGAGTGTTGTGTTGTGCTGTATGTTGTGTAGTGTAGTGTTGTGTTGTGTTGTGTTTTTCCAAGCTATATATGCAGTCTGGTTGTGATTTTTATATCATGCTAGTGCATCCAAAATGACTTTAGATAAACCCTCCTCCTTGAAGGAAAGTTTGTGTTTTTGTTTTGTTTTCTTCTTCCTGGTTACGGGGTGATTTGCCTATCAAATCACAGACACACAGGGTGCAATTGAAAAATTTGCCTTCAGTAAACGGCGTATTAGAGGGACTGTGAACTGGGTAAAGGTAGAATTTCCCCTGATGGGGCCGGCCTGAACATCATGACCCTTCAGGATATTTGTTCATTTTTCATTGTATGTAAATCCCAGTTCTGTAACATTCTGAAAATCAGTTAAACTTCATGAACAAAAGCCTTTAGCATTGTGGAATATAAACAGTGTACATGACTGTGAGAATGGCTGTCATGTGCGGTAGCTGAATGTTCAGTAGTTCAGTAGTTACTTATTTGTATGCTAAAGCTTTCCAAACCTACCTTTTTGTTATTTGTCAGGGGCAAATTTACGTTTTTTCAGTTATTAGCTGTTTCCACCCTCCCTCCTGTATTTTGTTGTCTTATTCTCTTTAACACCCCTCTCTCTCTGTCTCTCTCTGTCTCTCTACTCCCCTCCCTCTTTCTCTCCCTCCTTCACTTCCATCCTTCCACCTGCAGTGCGGAAGGAAGTCATGTATCTGGGCAGAGCAACGGCCGGGACCCCCAGGCCCTGGCCAAAGCTGTGCAGATCCACCACGACACAGTCAGGACCATGTACTTTGCCTAGTCTGTCCTTCACAGCTGTCAGTTTCTTAGCATCAAGCACTGAGCTGGAGAAGGCTCCTCCCGGTCACACTGAGCTGGAGAAGGCTCCTCCCGGTCACACTGAGCTGGAGAAGACTCCTCCCGGTCACACTGGCGAACTGCCCTGCTGCTAAAACGAACCAAACGTAACTAAATACAGTGGGAGGGGCAAGATTAAAGCTGTTATGCAATAGAATAGAAAATACAGCCAGTCTTTTATAATAACCAACTCCCTCCTCCCCTTTCTGCTTTTTCTTGTATTGACTAGTGAGTCCTTAGAGAGGTTTGGTAGTTATGTACTGTTATTTATGAGCAGTGAGTTTGTTTTATGTCTGTCTCTTTAACTTTGTGGAGCACTTCTTAATGTTAAGTCTAAAAACTAGGTAATTAGAGTAATTAGACTGCCCAAGGGGAATATTGCTATCATGAAGGTCATGCAGTTTCAGTCTAGCTGGCTTTGGTTAAGCTCAATACCACAAGAGGGCAGTATTGTGCATTGGAGCTGGTCATTCACAGCATGATAGCTGCTTGTAAATGTTAGCATTACTACTAAATGTGTGGTAATGATAAAACGGTTTCAAACTCAGATTCCTAGGTTTTTGCCAAAGGATATCATTGCATTTTGCTGTGGTCATCGAGAAACACCTCGGTGGCCTTCGACGTTCAACTGCTGTTCGTCATTCTGTGCTCTAGGATTCTATTTTTAACGTTGGGCAGGCCTGGTTCTTGGAGTCTGTGGTCTGAGACACCTACTGCATGTAAGGCTCAGAGGCGTGGTTCGGCCTTTCCGCCCAAGTATGTGTGCGCGTGTGCACACTCAGAGGTGACCATGTGACACATGTTTGTTTTGTTTTGGTTTGTTGGTTAAATGGATGTGTCCGTGCGCTGCCTGGAAAACAGACTTGCATTTGTTTATAATTTTAATAGTTTTTTGGTTGTTGTTTGTTTGTACTTTTCCTTTCCGCTCTTCTTTTTCGAGCAAGCTGAGAGTGACACATTAGCTAGGAATTGCAGGCTCACCTAATGAACAACTTGAGTTAAAGTCAACCCAAGGTCAGTGAAAGATCTCCGCTCCGAGAGACGTGTGCGCGCGTGCGTGCGTGTGTGTTTACCATCTCGCTCTACTGCACCTCTTTCTGTGCCAGTGTGTGGTTGGGTCTGCAGTTCAGTACTGAATGACTAAGCTGACACACAACTACTGAACTGATCATTGAAAGGCCTACATCTCTGCATGCTCATTTTACATCATGCAGACGTGTATTTAATGCACATCTTAAATCCTTTATAGTATTTATGGCATATATTGCTTTTTTTCCAGACATCATAAGTTCATCTATAAACTGAATTAACTTATCAGTGATGATTTCACACCCTTTATTCTTTTAGTCTTAACATTTAACTAACTCAGTTATTGAATTAACATTAACATTAAATAACGTGGTCCAATAAGCCAGCCATCAGCTCTGGTATATTGTCAATTACTGAAATACACCACCATTTCTGATTGAGACTTTAGCAGAAAACACTCTATATGGTACTCTAAAGTGGCATTTTACTGTCAATGTTGGGACATGGAGACACTTTGTATTTACATTGGGACAAGCCATCTTAAAGAGTTTGGAGTGTTATATTATCTTGTCCTTGTTAAGACTAGGTGAAGAAACTTTTAGCTTCTTTTTGGGATATGGCTTCTTGAGGGTGTTAGTTGTGAATTTACAGGGATTTGAGATAAAGTGCCTGGAAACACCTTCTGAACAATTCAGTCCTGTCTGGAGCAAGTTTCTGTGCCATTTGTTTAAAAGTAACCTTACATTTGCATTTGTTTAAAAGAGTTTCAGAAGTTTGACCGAAGTTATTCTTCAAACCATGAACAATGAAAGTAACGCAGAGTCGTTTGAGTAATGTAGAGTCATCCGAGCTGACACAAAAATCATCAAAGCTAGCAGCCGCCAATTAGCATTATGCAATTATATCTTGCCATTTGGTGGCATCTAGCCATTTTACCATGCTTTTAGTTGTTTTTTGTTTAAGTACAATTCTTCTGACTACTTTTCCGAAAAAGATGAATCTTTTTCGTTCCATATTAGACTGCCACCAGCAAACAAGTGGGTGTGAAGAATATTATGATCAATTTATATTTAATATTTCTATTCTTGTGGAGCTCTGGAAGACAATACAGGCTTTCACCCACAGGCTCTCTGTCCCCCTCCACTTTTGAAGGCATCACTATCAGCAAGGCCATAAGCCTGCAGTCTAGGTGGATTAAACCAATGTGCCTCAGTGGCAGGGGGTGACTCTAAGAGTTACCTCGCTGCCATGGCCTCATTTAAAAAAAAATCGAGGGCTGTTATATTTTGATGTGATTCTTCCCCCCCCCCATTCAGCCTACCACATCATCCTCACCACACATGGCACAGTGCAGTCTCTCAATGCTCAGAGCCTCACGTAGACATGTGAGCCAGTGTAGCTGCTAATCTCTGTGATACCAGAGAGAGACCTGTTTTCAGAGGGACAGTCTGTGAGGGATGATGACAATATTACTGCACTTAATTGTTATAAACCGCTGTATGGTCTCAGTGTGGGCTATATGCCCAAGGTGCTAATAGACGCGGTGCTGTGTATTAGTGTTTCGGTATCTCTAATCCACCAGTCCCTCTTTTGTCAACAGCAAACCGTTACCCCTTGTTATGATTTTCCCATCAGAATATTAAATGGATGGAGTTCATCAATGCAGAGCATGAGGTTTTAAGACGTTGTGTGGAACTGTTCGGTTATAGCATCAAGAACAGTTGCATTTTGAAATATTCTTTTGAAATATTGAAATGTTATTTCTGTCATAACTATTATTTTATTCCAAGGGCCAGCTGCTCAAAACCATTTAATGTAAATAAGATGCCTAGTTAAAATACGTTTACATTATTATATCATAAGTATAGATAGAACACTAAATCATTTTAGATTTTGTCTAATGTTGCATTTGTCAGGGATTGACTATAACCATCCGTCGGGTAAATTCTTACAGCAGATATCAGTATAGAACAGCTAAAGATTGCAGAATAAGATTAAAATTAAGTGTTAAAGCTCATCCCATCTTGCTTGTCAGTTACAACAAGCCATGTAGCAATCCACATGATTGACCACAACACAGTGAAACAATTACTTTCCTGTGGGGCTTGTTAAAACCAAGTAAGTTAAGTTGGAAAACATGAACAAAGTCAACATAATATGTATTGGTGTAGTAAAAAGTATTGATATAGTAATATGTATTGATGTGTGCTCAGATCCAGCTCGGATACTGATGACATGGCTTTTGAACAGCTGGCTCCTTAAACACAATAATAACTGGAAACTCATGCAGATGCGGGAATGTTTGCGAGCTCCTTCACAATATACGGCCTACTGAACCTTTCACCCTTCAGAACTCACAAGTGTGGCGAGCATCATGCAGTGTTTCTAAATGATTCAATATTCCACCAGTGTGCGAAGCTCCGTGCATTTGTTGTAGATGTTGGTTCAAAACAATAGAATTCTGGTGCAGTGTGAAGGAGCCCTGACTCAGTGGGGAAAGAAGACGATGGGGGGTGGGGTGGGGGGTAACAAACAACAAAAAAAACATTTACAAATATATATAAATATATATTATTTCAGTCTGTAAGTTTGCAACCGTGCTCTGTGAATAGCACGTTTGACTAGTGGCGAATGGCACTGTGAAAACTCCTGAAGTTTCCAGACGTTTGAGCATAACTGTTACTTCTCTAGCACTACCAGCATTTTCATTTTACTTGAAAAATGAAACGGATCAGTCGGTCATGCACCCAAGCACGTATGATACAGGAGTGATGTTTTTTTTTCCTTTGTCCATATATGATGGAGCATTCAGTAGTACGAAAATTCTATCTTCTCAAGTTGCCACGGAAATAGTAGCTAGAGCCCAGTAGATCGGGCATTACATTTTGGGGTGGAGCCAAAACTGTGATGTAATACACTCCACCCTTCTGCTCAAAGCTGGACTAATGGATGCCTTGGTTCAAAGCATTTTTAATTCAGAGCAGAAGTTATATTTGTATATTTAAAGAATGGATCTGTATAATGCACACCACTTATTTTTTGCTAACAAAGCCTATGAGAGATACAAAATGGTAATATAACAATAATAATCGGGTTAAAATGCAATAGACTGTTGACCTGTAGATTTATTTTGTCTTGTTTGTTAAATTAAATATTGTTTCTTAGGGTAACCAGTTTGACCTTTGGTACTGGATTTGTTGAGGTAGCAGAAGATCAGCAAATGTATGAACCCTCATAGTGCCCCTATGTATTTTTGTACTTGTTTCTTGAAAATACAGGCACCACTTAATTCTTTAGGGCATTTGAAACTGATACATACTGCCCTACTACCCTTTAAACATCATTAAAACTATCATTGAATTTCTCAATTTATGTGGTAAAGTTTTGTCAACTATATAAACAATTTGACACCCCACCAACATACACAGGACTTTTTTTGTTTGTTTGCTTGTTGGTTTGTTGTTGTTTTCAATCAGACATAGTGGAGGGAAAGGTTTGCCCTAAGGGGAAATTTGTCAGTGGAATGTGCCTTTTAAGATGGTGCTGATCTCAAACTCGTAAATAAAGGACAAAAAAAACCTTTACAATGTTCAAAGGGCACATCAAGCCTCTCTCTACATTGAAGATAAGTATATATTGATACATGATATACTGTATAACATGAGTATGTGTTAAAAATGTGTGTAGCTGTACTTTTTTGTTTGCCAAGGAATATGTCGATATACTCGGGTTGCCAGTTACATCATGTCAGGACCAAACTATCCAGAAGTGTGTGTGGTTTGAGTTTAGGGTACTTGGCATGTCATAACCAACTGTTTGGGCACTGACTAACCTGGCTGTGCCAGGAGGCTTCAGACAGCTAATCCCCCACCAGCTCAAATGGCATATACACAAAATGCAAGGCATTTGAGAGGCCTTTTCTGTGTGCCAGATCATTGTCACATTATTAGAAAGTAGTTATTTAGTCTCATACCAAATAGCAAAATAACCAAAATGGTTTTTCATGATAATTAAAGGCTTTGGTGTATGTCATGAAAAGGAGTAACATAACTTGCTTGGAAGGGAAATCATTTTCAGCATGAGCCAATGCAACACCAGTTATCATTTGTTACATTTATTTAAGTTACATTTATTTTAAGTTACATTTATTTAAACTCATTCTAGAGGGTCTCATAGTCTTTAGATCTTAATTCGGATTTAACCCCAGCTAATCCCAAGTTTAACGCTGAGGTTTAAGTCAGCACTGATTTCAATCATAGCAGTTATCTCAGGACTTTTGTGTCCCTCGTCCATGAATTTGGTCTTAGTATGTTTGGATTAGTGTTTTTTTTTTGTGGGGGATCAGTTTATTTAAAACAGTGGCTTGGATCAGATGTTGGCAAAAGTCTAAAGGTCAGTGCTCAAGCTCTGTAGTGCCATGTCAGTTCCCTTGTATCCTGAAGGAATTGTGAGGAATGATTAGAAACTGACACCTCTCACGGTGTGGTGCACTCTTCATATTGACAAACCCAATTTCATTTGGTTACAGCGCATAATGCTCTTTCTTACCCAATGATGGAACTTTGTCTCATTTTTGAAATACGACTATAATTTTGTCTTAACATTATCTGATTCTGGTCTTTAATCAAGTCCTTTTGTTTGAATTAATTGGCAATATTTGAACACATATATAATATATAAACACACATACAGCACCAGTCAAAAGTTTGTAAACACCTGATGAAACGTATGTTTTTAATAGTAACGAAGATATTTTAATCTGATGGATTATGCTTAAATTTGTTTCTAAGACTAGTGTAAATTGGTAAAGGTGTTACCACACACAATTAACTAATTAATTAGTTAATTAATTACACAATTACACAAACAATTAATTGTAGATGCATCTTCAGCAAAAAGTTTTCTTTCAGAACCTTTAGTCCCTCACCTTTCAAATGCTCTGCACGTATGAGAATTTCTCTAAGACGGAAATAGGATCATAGGCAGCTGGAGAACACCACTAGTGTGGAGCTGAGGAGGACAGTAAAGGGTGGCTACTTTGAAGGATCTAAAATCAAAGATCAACAAATATTGACTATCACAACATAATCACATCTGTGTAATTTAATAGGTTTGATGTTTCTGGGGTTTTTTTTGTTTTGTTTTTTTTGTTTTTCATTTGTTTGTTTTCTTTTGGAAAATACTAAAAATGAGCAATGAGTAGTTGTGACCAAACCTTTGACTGGTACTTATATATATAATTGTGTGTGTGTGTGTGTGTGTGTGTATTTATATAATATTAGTATGTATGTATGTACATGTATGCGTGTATATGTATGTGTGTGTGTGTGTATATA
>JAOXYF010000005.1:20615915-20645087 GCA_028565775.1 Sternarchorhynchus goeldii | reverse complement strand
TCTCTCTCTCTCTCTCTCTCTCTCTCCCTCTCTCCCTCTCTCTCTCTCTCTCTCTCTCTCTCTCTCTCTCTCTCTCTGTGTGTGTCCTAACACTGGTTCATTCTCTGGCCCTGGTCAGTGAAGGGTTACTCTTGCGTGATGAGGGGAGAGTTTTGCAGAAACGTACACCCAGCCTTTTAAGTTGTCCACACTGTACCAGAGGGGGGGGGCTAAGAACCTCCTTCTCGCACATGAAGTTTGTGCGTCATGTTTTAGCAGAGACATTTCAAGTACACAAATCTCATGCAACACACTGTATTTATATGCATTTCCTTGCTCACTATTGGAGCATTATAGAAATAAACAAGTAATTGTCTTTTGGTTTTTAGTTTTTCTAACATTATTAAGAATGTAATCAAATGATGTGAGTGAATGTTTAAGTGTGCTTGATCATACTTTTACAGGGCAGGAAAATAATACTATTTGTGATAAACAAATAGAAAAACAGAAAAACTGGAAGTGCAATATAAACTATGTGATTCAGAGACTAACATCATTATTACATGATGAAAGGTGTTCAACAATAATACCCTCAAGCATTGACCAGGCCACTCTGTTTAGTGTTATATAAACTTAATAGTTTCCTTCTCAGTGATTCATTTTGTCTAAATACTGCAATGTGAAAAGGAAAGATAATCAATTTATGCCAGGCCTAATCAATTTTTTTCCATAAATAAAGTTTGTGTATCTTGGACAGACTGTGCTAAAAGATTGTTACAATTGGTATTTTTAGGACGCAGTTTTTGTTGCTGTTGCTCTTACTGGATACATTTCTGACTATGAATTCCCTTCTTATCAAATGCAGGATTTTTTTTCCACAAAAAAGTATGTAGCAGACATTGGCCTTTTTGTTTCTGTGGGATACCTCCATATGCTGATGTACATATTGTGTGATACACATGCAACCATACATGGCATGAAAGCTCTCCAGGGTCAAGGATGACCTCAAGCAGGATATTTATGTGACCCCCAGCTGAAATGATTCAACCAATTTTCAATGAAAAGTTAACTCTCTTCCGCTTCATTTTAATGATTGACATGATCCTTTCACAATGTTTTCTAGTGAGCTTTCTGGTACAAAAAGGTCATGGATTGTGGCATGACACATTTCCGGTATGCCCTGTCATTTAGGGTTATATTCATGTGAGCTCAGGTTTCCACACACAGATTTTAAGTCCAGACTGAAAAGGAAAAGGAGTCACAACTATAAACCTCTTCTGACATTAAAAACCTGCTGGGTTTAATCTGGGTCTGCAAAATGATTCTGCTACATAACTTTCTACTTCTTTCCACTCTCTCAATCTGTCTCTCAAAAGCTACAAAGAACAATGACTAGCCATTCATTGCTTATAAAACATAAATCTTACCTATGTTTTTACTGTAAAAAGTTTCACCTCCTTATAATGTTTGCTTGGGTTCACATATTTTAACACCAGCAAGTTTCTTTTAAAGATGTCTTTTGGTTATTCTACAAAATCATACCCCTTATAGGGTGCTGAACAAAAGCATTTTCTTTCTTTACATTGGTTAAACCACATTGTGTCTTTATGTGTCCATGTTTGCTTCACTCTCTGCTAGTGAAAGCAGATGAGTACAGGGATCAAAAGACACTGGGAGGAAGGGCACTGAAGGGCACTGATGGGCGCTGATGTAGCATTTGGTGGCTTCAAGGACAGGCAATTACACAAGTGAGACTTTAATGCCATCTATTATTAACCCAGGATATTTCCATACTCTGGCATACTTCCAGGCAGTAAGAAGCTTCTAATAGAACTTCTCATTAGCTCACTCTCATATGAAGTAAGGTTTCCTGAACAGTTCAGTGAGCTTTTAAACAGTGAGTGTGGAACTGTTAAACATGCAAATGATTTCCGGGGTGCTGTTGAAAGAAAACACATGCATGCAGTGCCTTAGGTTTGTGACTGTAACCTTTATGGGTGTCACATTAACACGAACCCTCCAGAATGCCAGTGTGTGACGTTGTCATCAATGCAAACACTCTTGGTACGCTTCATTTAAAATCAGTCATAGCCCCTAAGACTTTCAAATGACACATACAAATTTCAGCTTTTGTTTTCAAAACTCTCAAGAATGACCATCGATGTCCCACTAATATGTGTATTTTCAGTTCACTTGTCCTGTTTCAAGGTCCTGCATGATTAGTTTCTGTAGTCTGAAATGCTGTGATGCAAGTATGAGTATCTGCCCTAACACTGGCTGCAATAAAGGTGAAATTTAATCAAAGTCTGTCCAAGTAAAAGTGAAGTAATAAGGGAAATGATTCTGAATCTCAAATTATGCATTGTAAATCGTCCTCAAAGCTCAAGCTTCTTCACACTGCAATACATAAACGTAGCCTCTAGGTGGCAGAGGTAGTCATGGATCTCAAGAGGCTCTTCTAACATCAGATGACCTGTTAGGTGATCACATAGATTCTTCTTCTCAAGTCATTATTACATTTCTTTTTCTTTTTTTTTTTTAAAGCTCACACATCCTTGGCTCTGGTCTTTTCTTGAAATATGATTCCAATATAATAAAAGCCAGGGAACTTCCTGGAGAACTGCATACATACAGAAGTCCTTTGTTGTCTACAAAAGCTGTAACTGATCTGCATTTGATGCATTTGATGTATGCTGACATTGTCAAGTTGAAAAGTCTCATTATACAATGCTACACATTGTCTCATAATAATAAAAGGCGTTTCAGATTTTTTTTTTTTATCTGGAAACATCAATTGCAGTTGACACAGTAGATTTTGCTGGCATGGTGTATTGATTGTGTACAAATTTGGAATGTGCTACTGTTTCAAAGATACACCCAGTCAGACGTCATTGTCAAAAATGCATTGCCAGTAAAAGTGTATTACTCTGTATTATTTTTGTTCAATATATTTCAGTTCATTTTCTTTCTAGATATATTTCAGCACATTTAAACATGCATAAAAGTGTCTGAATATAATTTAACCCAACTACCAATCATAATCGTGTTATGACATAAGCTATATGACATATGCCACTTTGAAAATAAGTTGACCGTAACTGAATTATCTGGTTATGCTAATAATAGTTGAGTCAGGAACCCTAATAGCAATTGATAGTAATCCCAACAAAGATTATCTTTGCTCAAATCAATTACAACTTGAGGCTATTTTCCTTCACTATTTTACTATTTTCACGCACTCTCCTTTTATGCTTGATTTATATGTAAAAATTATATTAATATTTTATTCATATAATTTACCAAGTTAAAATTTTTAGCTAATAATTTAACACTTTTTGTAAAAAAAAAAAAAAAATAAATAAAATAAAATAAAAAAGAAGATTGCCTTACTTGTGTAACACATAATAACGGAACTATATGTTCAATAGGCACTATATTATCACTAGTTGACTATTTTTTTAGTTCAATAGGGGACTATATTTAGTTTAGTAAGGACTATATTTTCACTAGTTGACTATTTAGTTCAATAGGAACTATATTTAGTTCAATAGGAACTATATTTTCACTAGTTGACTATATTTAGTTCAATAGCGACTATATTTTCACTATGTGGAGGTAGCGCTGCAATTCAGTCTCCCTACCATCATATTACATTCATTGAAGCAGACCTATGTCCCTCTAGTAGCAGTGAAGCAGACCTATGTCCCTCTAGTAGCAGTGAAGCAGACCTATGTCCCTCTAGTAGGAGTGAAGCAGACCTATGTCCCTCTAGTAGGAGTGAAGCAGACCTATGTCCCTCTAATATCAGTGAAGCAGACCTATGTCCCTCTAATAGCAGTGAAGCAGACCTATGTCCCTCTAGTAGCAGTGGCTTACCCAGTTTACAAAGCCAGCAGACCAAGATCCACAGCGCCACCAAGTATGGTGTTTCCACATGATGCCATCTCCAAGTAACAATGGGTAGCGTTGTGACAGTCAGAGAAGAGTTGCCGGTGTTATGACTGGTCGATCCTGTGTTGCTTGGTTCCGAGCTTTTCTTAATCCGTAATTGGCTGGCCGTGCATGATACCTCAAGGACCAACAGTGTGATGAGGAGAACTCTGAGCTGTGAAGAATGTGCCATGTGGGAAAAGGGTTTGCTGGGAAGATTTATGCTTGTTTTTGTCTTTTTTGGTCCTCTTTCCCCTGTCCCTTACTTTCAGTCACTGGTGACCTATAGCTAACCAGCATTTGCTTGCCCAGTCTGATCTATTAAGTTTTTGCTCAGTCACACTTCAGACTACACTCACTCTAGCATTTCTTTTTAATTATACACGCTCTCTTTCTGTGCTACTTTCACACACTCTTTTTGTCAGTGTGTGTCATGTATATACCACCTGTGTCCATCCCTTTTTCCTCTATAGCTCCTCCTCTTGCCCAATAGACACTTGGTAAGGATCAGAAGGAGGAACCTCCTTTATAACTCTCAGCTGTGACATTACAGATGCAGCTCCAGTATGACTAATCTGAGACACCACAAAACCAGTCCCTGTACTAAGATTTCCAATTTGAAAACTAAAGACTCATTACATACTAAAGAATGTTATTCATTCCCATCTCTGAAAACATGTATAACGATTCTACAATCATCAGCCATGTTATTAGAAACAACACTTTCTTTGGAAAAACATCTGGTATTTATATAAAGTATGTTTCTCACATGTTACCATGTCTAGTGTGTTACCTGAACTTTAACGCTGTATCAGTTGTCATTATATCAATGGTCTGACCATCATTGACTGGATGTTTTTGGATGCTGGCCCACTCCCGGACACATGTAAAGACCCCAGAGACGATGCTGTGCATGATAAATAAACTATGCATAAGGCCTGCTTCCTCAATCAGAATCATCCAGTTAGGTCTTAACACACACCTTTTCACTTTAGCATTTTAATGTTAAAGTGATCTGCTTGCATCTTGGATTTTTTCCAAGTCATTTCTTTCCTTCCTACTCTTAACTATGTACTGCAATTTGGTCTCCTTTTGTCCTTTTAAATCTTCTTTACAAATATACTTACTTACTTACAATGTCAGTAGTAAACCTTGGTGGGTAAAGTATGGCTGACAAGCAGATGGGCTATAGTCATTTTATGTTTATAAAAAGTATGTCTACTGTATTAGAAATAGCTAACAGAATGGCTAGTGAGTAAAGTTAAAAGCTATAAGTGTTCCTGATTGGTTAATGATTATATAATATGCATTATTAATGAAAAGTATTTACATGCATGAAGTCTATTCATACTTATGTGTGGGAAGAAGTTTAATACAATCTAAAACTTAAAATTAAGTATCACTAAATTAACTATTCATTCTAAAATTAACTATCATTACTACTATTTCTACTACTACTTATTATTATTAAGTAGTAGTAATAGTAGTAGAATGAGTTGTGTTGTTACCTTGATATATATAAAAAAAAGTGCCTCGTCATGCCTTACGTGACACACACAACAGTGTTTTTTTTTACCTGCAATTACTGTTTAAAAGCAAGACCTGAACTGAATGTCAAGGATTAATAGTATATCAAGTAATGGCAAGATTGTGTGTAAACACACCTGCTGCTTTGCATTTGCTTCAAAGGATACACCCTTGTTGCACTTGAGGATGTGAATATTTATAGATAGTCCTCAAAACGTATATTTCCCGAAGCAGTGTGTCAGAAATCTGTAGCATAAGGAGGTAAGATAAAGTAAAAGACACATAATGTACTTGATACCGGTTCAGATGCCCCTTTTTCATACCATCACTGAGTGGAGAGGACAGGTTTATGATTCTTTTTGCAGAGTCAGAAATAGGCTTGGTATGTACTATCCTCTGCTTATCATTATTGTTAAAACTACCCTATGTTGCAAAACAGCACACTTGATATCAAGGGTGGGGAGCTCCTATCAATCTTTTTTGTATGTATTTACAATTGGCGTGAGTTCAGAAGGACTCTGAGCCACATTTTATTGTTATGTCAACCACAAATGAAGGGTTTCTGTGTCTTTGAAACAAAATTGTGTTTCAGATACTCCTTACATTCCTTAAAAGCTTGAGTTGTGAGGTCTCAAAATGATTGTGAGTTACTTTAAATGGTCATCTCTTTTGGCATCATGTACAGTAATAATTCTTGTTTTTTGTGTGAGATTTTGTGTGTCAAAAGTCACAAAATAAAAATCTTTTTTTCACCAGAAAATGTAATTACAATAGTTATTTTATTAAACTGTCTTAATTTAACTGTCTTTAAACAAGCCCAATGTAACCCTTAAAGTAGGAGAGTAGTTTTAGAATATGCAAATTAACTGCCAGAAATGTGTAGCTCTGCTTTCCAGGTAACATTAATGCCTGGACAGAGTCTGTACTGTTGAATCAGTCCCACCATTTTGAGGGAAGGGGGCTCAAGAGTTTCAAGTAACCACAGACATGTAGAAATCAGACTTCTTCCTTAGCACAAGCACACAATAAGCTAGTTGTACTGCAAAATTAGATTTTGTTTGATTGTTTTTTCCATTAACATATTTACTATTAGTTTCCAATAACAACTAGTTATTTTCTTGATTTTTGTCAAAAAACACTGAAAACTCTTTTTGTGAAAACATACTTTGCAATAGGCAAAAATATTTTTGTGTATTAACAAGGTTAGCATTTACCATTGCCTTGGTGTCAAGCCATTTCAGAACATAACACTGGGTTTAATACTTTAGATCTTAGATTAGCTTTCACTGTCTAAAGTACAGACTACCTGTGTCATTCTGAAAGGGAAGACTAATGGTAAAGATCGACAAGGTTAAAGGGGATATCTTTGAGCAATTCCAGTCAAATTGTCATCATATTACAGCAAAGTTTTGGTTGAGAAGAACTTTATTGAGCAACAAAAGCAAATATGAACCCAGTAACAGCTATTGTTTATACTGAAAACAAAGCATCATTCATACAGAACTCTTTGTAACTTACACCTTTTTAATGAAATAATACATAATTATCATATAAATCACAAAATAAACTCCACCTAAGCCATACACAAGTCAATTGACTGGTACTCAATATGCATATCTAGTGGTAATGGTTTCAGCATTGTTGTTGAAATACAACACCTTTATATAACCTTTTTTTTATCTGTTTAATTATTTATTGCATATAGTTTGACCAGCATTTAGTGTCAAGCTTAAAGCACAGTTTCGAGATCTAATAACACAAAGTCCTTACAGAAACTGTTCACATACTGTGGGATGGAGTCACAGACTGTGGGATGGACATCCAAAATCATGGGCCCAAAGACTTTTAGATTTGCACTTTGTTTTGCTGTGCTGACAGTGTCTTTTCCACATTCATATAAGTGCAGGAAATTAAATGGAAAAATTGGGAAATAAAGAAATTTGGAACTTTTCCACATAACAGAAAACTTTTTCCAAAAAGCATTTCCCAAAAGCTTTTACAAGTATTTGATTGAAGATGAGTTATTACAACTTTTTTTTTTTTCTCATTTAGACATGAATTATTACACCTATGATATCTGTGAGGTGATAGTACTGAACAGGGTATATCTGTGAGGTGATAGTACTGAACAGGGTATATTTTAAGAAGTTGCAGCCTGCTTAGAGGTATAAAAATGTAAAGGTGTAAAGCAAAATTTGCCATATTTAAACAAAAATTATGAATAAAAGGTCAACCTTGGAATCACCAAATAACTGACAATGTAGTACTAAACTGTTGGTCCAAACTAACTGTTCAATGAAAATGTAGTACTAAAACCATGATCTACATTCAAATACCCTACAAAGAACTAGAAGAAGTAGCATATTCTTGGCCTTAATATGCACATACTATTACATTTTCCAGTATATGGTAATGCAGTGTCAAACAGTGGAATGTATCTCTGTATATTTTAGGCTTAAGCTGTAAAACAAACCTCTTGGAGACTTTAAAATATATTTAATGGGTGCAGTAAAGAGCAAAGTTCATCATCATGAAGGTATAGTCCATATCCATGTATAACAATGGTAAAATGTTGTAATGTCCCTATTGAAAATGCAGGCAACAAAATACTGTTTAATCATACCACTCCCATACCAAACATGTTATATGAACTTTATACTGACTTTAAATTTTTGGCCTGAATTTGTTTATGAGAATCTTTGTTCCTTTTTTTCATGGGTATATCAAAGGTCTATGTTTTTTCCACCCTAAAAATAGAAAATACAAGAAAGGAGCATGGATTTATGAGAACTGTAATTCATTGGAAGGAAGTTTTTTGAAGTTGCAAAAGACATAAAATTCTTTACTTTAGAAAAATTATAGCTGCATTTATATGACATCTTGGTTCATAATATGTCAAGTAAAAAGTGAAAGTAACATGGCAAAATCCTGCTCTCTTAAAGAAAATTTATATATTTTATCTAAAATTAGGCATTGAAGTAATGTGAAAAGAATTCATTTGAAACAACACTTAAAATATACACTTTCTAGCATAGTCCATACAGTTGAGATAAAGAATGACATAGTTTGCACAATTACTGTGTTGTAGTATAAATTGCCTATAAAATATTGACAATATATTTCTATTTAGTCTCATCCCATTTCAACTTCTCATCTGCTTTATCCATTTCAGTGTCGCAGCTCCTCTTGGTACATCCCTAGGTGTTCCTAGGTTAGCAGGGACACATAATCCCTCCTCTAGTGGGTCCTGGGTCTACCCTGAGGCCTCTTCCCAGTTTGCCATACTTGGTATATCCCAAGCATGAAACCAGAGGCCATCATTACTAGATACTGCAGCAAGTAATGAAGTTACATGAGCTTAGAATGACTCCAGTACATTTTATTGACAAAGCATTATTATGTTCTGAGCACATTGGCTATTTCTGAAGACTTGTGATCATCGGTGCCTAATAATAAATATTGATGCTGTATAAAATCAGGTTTAAATCAAATTTATGTGTATAAAATCAAGCAGCTAAACCCACAGAAACAGCTGAACAGTAACTCAGGATGCCAAAATCCTAAAATGCTGATGTGTAACAAACTAGTGTAAGAATCTGAAATACTATGTTTAACTATAAGCATGAAAATGTTCCTCAAATCTTATATACCTTGACACTGTTTCTTGCACAATGTGGACTCCCTGAATATCTGAGAGGCATGTGCTGAACAAGGCCGTTTAGCTAGATGATGGGTTTGGTGAATGCCAGGAGGAGGTTACCAGCCTGACTGCATTGTGCCAGCTGTGAAGTTTGGTGGAGGACAGATAATTTTATGAAGTTGTTTGTCAGGGGTTGGCCTAGGATCCTTAGTTCCAGTGAAGGAAAATCTTAATACTTCAGAATATTAAAACATTTTGGACAATTGTATGTTCCAAACTTTGTAGGAACAGTTTGGGGAAGGTACTTTCTATTCCACTACATGTGCCCCAATGTACAAAGCAAGGTCCATAAAGGCATGATTGGGTGGGTTTAGTGTGGAAGAACTTGACTGGCTCACACAGAGCCCTGACATCAACCCCATCAAAAGAACTAGAGTGGAGATCATTAACCAGGCCTTTGTCCAGCATTACTGTCTGACTTCCTAAATGCTCTTCTGGATAAATGGACAAAAATCCCAAAAGAAACATTCAAATCTTGTAGAAAACCTTCCCAGAAGAAAGAAAGCTCTTATTACTGAAAAGGGAGAAAACCAACTCCACATCATAAAATAAAATGCCATATTTTTCTGAAGCTCAGTATCCTGCCTCACTTTGTTAGGGCTAAGCGCCCCAACTGTTATAACCACTATGGACAATGTTGTAATACTTTTTTCTATAACCTGTTTTGGCTTGTTTAGATTGCACCTGTAAGTACAAAGGGTTTTAGGGTTTTTTTTTTATTTTTTTATAACATCTTGCTTAAAAGTAGTTGCTCAGTGCCTCTTTATGCAAAATCATAATTTGTTTAGGAATATATAAAATATTACTGCACAATTAACATTTTGCCAATAATTAATGTGGAGCTTTACACTGACACGGTCTGCTTTCTTTTCCCGTGCTTCCTCACAATCCATGAGAGAGCCAACCAAGAGTATCACACTCCCAACATCAATATACCCCTGGAGTTCATTAAACCATCCAAGCCCTCCCATCACAACAAAATGCCAATCCCAAGGAATATATTTCTCAGAATAGATTTTTAATTGTCATTTAAATAATATTCTTCAAAACACTCCATTTGGACTATGGATAAATAGGGCTGTAAACACCCTCAATTTAATTCTTACATTCTGTACACTGGACTTCTTGATGTTTAATTTTAAATCTAGAACAGAGTACTACAGTGCCAAAGCAATGAATCTAGAACAGAGTAGTACAGTGCCAAAGCAATGAATCTAGAACAGAGTAGTACAGTGCAAAAGCAATGAATCCTGTGTCTTTGTGTAATTTTATATGCAGTACACTGCATATAACAATTTTATGAGAGGATTCAGGTATCACCTTCCAAAAGTGTTTAAATAAAAGCTTTGTCTCCTTAGGACTCTGGACATGATGGATTACAGAAAGCAGAAGTAATGTGGTGTGTATTTTTCTATATTAATCTGCATTTGGCAGTATAAAGAAAACTAGTAATTGATGAGGAAGGAACGAGGAAGAAATATTACCAAATGTTTTTATGAATATCAGTGTCTGTATGTTCTGAATAACGCTATTATAAAACAGTCCTAAACTTTTTAGCCCATTTAGAGCAGAAAAACTGCATTATTTAAATATTGGAGATATTTTACTGTCAGTTACTGTACAATTACACTGTTACAGTGTACAAAATCTAAAATGTATAGTGTTACATAATAGAATTTAGTAAAACCATGAAATAGTAATTGAACTATTTTAATGTTTGAATTTATTATTCCCAGGTAAGTATCAATCATAAAATTTGGACTAGAAACACATTTAACTGTAAAGTTTCATAGAGAGGGTCTGTTTAAATCAGTCAAGAATTTCAGTGTCGCACCAATCAAAAACAAGAACAAAGACTCTATTGTCTCACATTTTTAAAAGGCCTGTTTACTTCTGCCAGATCCAGAAAGAATCACCCTCCTTGAAGGGTGTGTTTATACTTGACGACTTTAGTTGGATTAAAACGAATCCTGTTGCTGTTAGAGCAGTTCGTCAGAGTAAGTGTGAACGCTTCCGTTCGAACACTGGTGGCACCAAATAAGAGGATCAAATCCGTCAGAGCACGTGTAGCTTTCAAAATTAATTTTGTTGTGGTTTGTTTGAAGTATAAACACAAACCAAACACAGGATGCGATGTGACAAAATGGGGCACTAAATGTGAACAGAGTATGGGCATTTTTTGGTTTGGAAATTTTGACTCAATTTTACCATTTCTTGCTGTGTTTCCAGTTGGTAAAAATACCACTAGATATGTATAATCATGATAAATGAAGAAGTCCAACATGGTGCAATATTGTGATTACTGGCTCAAAAAATATATATCATATGTCATGCGTGTATCATACATCACTTTTTTATGTTATTCTCTTTTTTGGTTGTTATATTGGTTTGATTGTAAATCTGTGAATGTGAATGCAAAGTAAACCAAGACTAAAATGTAACAATGTATAATTGTATTGTTTGGTCCAAGCCAAGAGAACCAATCTACAAGTATAAACACACCCTAAATTAAAGGAGTTTTGTTAAGCTGCTATAGACAATGCTGCAAGAAGTCTGTGCTGTTGACAGCTCAGTGGTAAAGAATCCTATTCTAAATGTGAGATTATGTCTGAGTCAGCGAGACTACCTAACTCGGATTATAGTTTGGTCTGAAAGATCTGGGCACACCTGTTATGGGGTGTGTTCAGTTCAGACAAATGCAGATCCAAATGATCCAAGGGATGATTAAATATGGCCACAAAACCAAAGTATATATGATTTTTTTATTATTATACCCAGTGAAGTTGCCTTTAACTTGGCATGTTACAGTGGATTAGCAAAGCTCAAACAAAAAAAATTGTCAATATAAGTATCAACAACTGGCTGATTATGCCTCATATATTTATACACCTAACTGTCACCTTATTAGGAACCACTACACCTGCTTATTATATAATTATCCAATTATGTTACAGCAGGAAGCACGCATAACACAGGGCTTTATATACCCAAACACATATGAAAGCTCCATGCCTATTGGACATGTGGCCTTAGGGGGAAGAATCGAGGCTGGGGCCGTTACAGGGGCAAAAATTTGATCTGAGTGACTGACCATGGTAGAGTATCCTAGTTACTACAGCATTGTTTGAATGGCAACAAAATATTGATAGATATAGACAGGTAGATAGATAAACAGGTTATTAAACGCAATAGTTAAACATAGTTGTCCTACATCTAGGACAAGATCGTTCTTCATGCATCTGATCAGGTGGCACCATGCTGAACTTGTCCCAAGTACCCCTTGCTTTCGAGGAAATATTGTTTTAAGCAGGGATTGAAAGATTACAGCTGTGGTTGTGAATTACTTAATAAAACTGTTTTAAAAAGGTATTGTAAATCCTATGAATTATTTGTTATACCAGGATATAAATGCCATCCCTCAAGGGATCTAGTGTAATAAGTGGACTAATGTCAAACAGAGAAGGTGATCTATTTCACAAAAGTCTCTTACGAGAGTTAGGGAGGGATCTCCTTCATCTGTTGTTATCCTTGAATACCAATGCTAAGACCAAAGGCAATTATTTCTACTTATGGTCCTTTCTACAAGGCATTTGTCACTGTTTGCACTAGAATTACATTGAACGCTGCCTTCTAGAGTCAACAAACCCACCTAGAGACTGAGAGTAAAGTAAAAACAAAAGTTATGCCTGAATCCAAAACTTGGTTCAGTTGAGGTCTGATGCCCTCTGCTAATGGAGATGCTTAAAATCTCTGCACATAAAGTATGTATGGAGAGAGTGTGAGATTGTTTCAGTGGGATCTGACTCATCAGTGGGAGTTGGTTCAGCAGCCCAAAAGAAAATAAGTCTAAGATGATACACAAGTCATCTTCTTTGTGCAAACGTCTCAGCAATGGAATGAGACATGAATCTGGATTCCTATGAATAATGGCATTAATGATGAAACTAACTGGCATTTGAAAAACACAGTTGTTTTGATAAGTGGGCAATATTTTTTATGTATTTGTTTTCATATACTCCTACTTATGGACACTTGTATTATTGTGAAATGGGTGTATTCAGTATCCACCTCTGAGAACAGAACAGTGAGACAGAAGACGGATAATCACAGAACAAAAGCACGTCTCTAAAGTTACATCCAAATTTTACATTGTGCCCACATCTGCAACAACAGTGTTGCCACAACATGCAATATTGTGTAAACAGTCCTAAGAATGCTAGTTTTGCCAGGAGCTGCATTAAGATTACTGTCCGTCACAGACAACCTTGTGGTGAAGATGATGGTTGTGTGTGGGTGTGAACATCCATGTGATGTGTACATAAAGTACAATGTCAGGTCTTTGGTTTGTAGTGATTTTGCAGAAATGGAAGTCACAATTAGAAATAGACTCATTTACAATGAATGACATTTTCGAATGAAAATGATATACTGAGTCACTGTTGGAAATGATGTGTGTCATACTCTTATGTGCATGTACATAAGCAAAGCTGAAATTAATTTGTGACTAAAGTTGAAAAACAAACAGAACAATCTTCATGAGACTAGAGAAAAAAATTCTCAGCTTGACAACAAAGCATCAAAATTTTATGATAGACAACAAAGAGGGGATGGTTCAGACTAGTTCATCTTATAAATACATATCTAAAAGAATTATTAAAAACAAATTAGTTTAATTATTAAATTAAACTAATTATTATAAACTAAATTGTTTAATTATTAAACAAAGTCATTAAGACAATGCAAGAATGCTTTTCATCTAGGACAGGCTGTTTGGGTTCACGATCAGATATGATTTGACTTGTTTATAAATGTATATAAATTTATAGATTTATGGTTACTTGCCATCTGAACTGTCCAAATGTGGAGTAACTGGACATACCTGTTCTGTTTCACTCTGACAAAAAGTGTAAATCCATGGTCTGGCAAAAGAACTGGTTGAGAAAGAAAGAGATTGAGAGGGAATGCAGGGTGTGTGTATGTGTATGTGTGTGTGTTTCTGCATGTATAAATACTGGTAAAGACGTGTATTCAGTCATGGCCAATTATCCTCTCCACTTAGCGGTAAAACAACATGTTTTTCTCTACCATAAAGCTGGCAGACGTGTTTTCCCTCAGCTTTTACTGTAAATATCCAGTCACTCAAGTGAACGTTTTGCTCCATACCTGTATCCTGTGAAGACAAAACATTTATGAATACACCTTCAACAGACCTGGTTAAAATGACATTAGGTCATGGAAGTAGAAAAGACAGGTCAAGTTCGGTGCTTCACCCTGGACTCTGGGAAATACAAGCTTTTCATGCCTAGAGTTCCAAGTACATGATCTGTACATCTAGCGGGATAAGTATGTTTACAATACAGTTCTAAAAGATTTTTAAAGAACTGATTCATGAACATTTGTATGTTGGTCTTTTATTACTGCAGTAAGTTACTCACCAGTGAATACTCCAAGAATAAAGATATATCCCAGTCTTATTTGCCCTCTGAAATGTAATTACATTCAGTTAGTTTGAATTTCTTTCATGAACATTCAGTGAAATCAGTTCATACTTGCAATTATTGTGATTAATAACTACATCCCCCCAATGAACTGATTTCACTGGGGAAGACCCAGGACATGTTGGAGGGATTACATCTCTCAACTGCCCTGGGAATGCTCGATATCCCCTTGGTGGAGATGGAGAAGGTGGCGGGGGAGAAGGAGGCCTGGACCTCTTTGCTTAGACAGCTGCCCCCTTGACACAGACCTGAGCTCCTCACCCAATCTCTAAGGGAGAATCCGACTACTCCAGATTAATAAAGCTCATTTCAGCCACTTGTATCCACAATCCTGTTCTTTCAGTCACTACCCAGAGCTTGTGATCACAGGTGAGAGTTGAATATAGACTGACTGTTAAATTAACAGCTTTGCCTTTTGTCTGAGCTCTCTCTTCATTATAATGAGCTTGGTGACCTGGGATAGGGTTTGCCCATCACTCGGGCCAAAAGGTTGGATAGTTGAAAAACTCCTTGGTGTCAAAGCACCAGGGGTGGATGAGGTCTCCCCAGAGTTCTTCAAAGCTCTGGATGTTGTAGTGATGTCTTGGTTGACACGTCTCTGCAACATTGCACAGACATCAAGGACGATGCTCCTGGAATGGCAGATGGGGATGATGGTCTCTTTTTAAGAAAAGGGACCACAGGGTGTGTTCCAACCATCAGGGAATCACACCCATCAGACTCCAGAGTGTCTGATATTCCACATGTGCTTTTTGGATTTGGAGAAGGCATTCGACTGTGTCCCTCATGGGATCCTGCAGGGGGCGCTCCGGGAGTACAGGGTATAGGGCTCGCTGCTATGGGCCATTCAGTTGCTGTACAAACAGAGCAGGAGCTTGATTCACATGACCGGCAGTAAGTCAGACTGGTTTACAATTGGAGTTGGACTCTGCCAAGGCTGTCCTTTGTCCTTTTATGGACAGAATTTCTCGGCACAGCCAACTGGCGCAGGGAGTCTGGTATGGAGGCCTCAGGATTTCATGTCTGCTACATAGGCCCACTTACCCATAGACCCACCACCTGTGGGCGACATAGTTATGGAGGTTCGGTGCACTTGAAGTTTTATTCATGTGTCTTATTCCCTTAGCTTTAGGTTGACTTAAGTAAAAAAAATAAATAAAAACAGCTCATCTTACTCCATTCTCCCCTTTTTCAGTATGCATAGGGGAAAAAATACAAAGACTGCTACCTTTAGACAAGGTTGGGGGGTTACTTTAAAAATTATTATTGATCACCGATTACCTGTGTACCATGTGTTATGTTCATATCCTGAGTGTATACTGGGTCTTTAACTTCATTCTCTTACAAATAAGCAAACAAATTGTGTTGTCACAAATGTGTGTCTGTTTCTATTCATAAAACTCAAATTTATGAAGTAAAAGATCTAAAACACACTCAGTGAAAGAAAACAATGCATATTACATATTTTAAACCTTGAAATAAACCCAGTCCACTTTAGAAGATGATAGTCTTGCAGTGTAACAACAATGATGGAAATTGTTCGATCAGTTAAAATGGGGGAGTGGAAGAAAGAAAATAGGGAGTAAAAGTGATTCTTGTTCAATTTTAGTAATCACCTAAGTTATAAAAATGTATCAGTAAGATCTAATTGCTGCCCGTTTCAGTAACTGTAAACAAATGAATTTACCTTGCTGTATCCTGATTTTTAACAGGATTACCCAAACATATTTATAAATAATTTTTAATAGCCATTTTTAATATGACTAAGCAATTAGTATGTGTTCAAACTGTAAAAATATTATAATCTAGTATCCTAATCTAGAACCTGGATGCTGTAGTACATTTGCCAGAAAGCCTATTGTGCTGTAGAGAAAAAGTTTTCAAACTTTTCTTCAGATAATTAATGGTTTGTCCATGATTTTTAACATGACCCAGACAACACAGACAGCAGCAGCTTTCATGGTTAACAACTCCAATACTTTAATCCAGGAGATTTCAACCTTTTTGAACCAGCATCCCCTCTGCTTATTTAGTTAGAACCTGCACCCCTCACCCCCCCCCAAAAAAGAATCGTGCATGCATGCACATAACACAAATTAAGCTTAAAGAATTTTCTAATGTTCAAAGAATTTAATTTTACTTACAAAAGATGATATATATATACACTTTATTCAGTGCAAAGGTTGTGTCTGTTTCTTTGAGCACATTATATGAATTCTTGGGTCAATTTTAGGTATTTTACGACCTTCAGCAGCAATTAAGGATTTTAGCTCAAATAGAACAGAACAAGACAAAACACATGTCAGGGTAATCAGGGTGAAACACCTTGGGACTGCACCCCTGGAAGACTCTTTAGGAATGGAGCAGCTACTAGCTGATCCCAAATGCATGTAAGGTGTAACAAGGAATGTACAATAAGAAAATGTAAAATAAAAAGTGAACCAGACAATAGGGCAGGGATTCACACTGTAGTAGTGAGTAGTGGGAGACAAAAGCATACAGGTCTACCCACTAGGTAGGGTGGGTTTATGGGTGATAAATCCCCCCAGCCACTTCCAACTAAAGGAAACAGAACTAGGCCCCACTAAACCTGCCTCTAACCACCACTCTATGGCAACAATTGGCAAACAACTGCAAGACAGGGGAAAGATGGAAAAAAACAACTAGACAGAGACAGGGAGAAAACGGTCCCTCAGAGACCAGGAAGTAAAGACAACTTGACTGGACTATTCAGTAGGAAATACCAATTACCAAGGAGCTCGGTGCACATACTATATACAACAAAAGCCTCACAAAAACTAACCTTGGTGGAAGAGCCACCTGAAGGAGATCAAGCTAACAAGTCCTGCTTCGTTCCCACCTTGTGGCCTTCCTCTGGTGGCCATGGGCTGGCATTTCAAACCACCCATTACACTTACAGTACAGGGATTACAAACCTTGTACTGATGGATCTGTGTTTGACGCACAAGAAATGCTTCATGAAATACTCAGAAAGTGATTAGTGATGGAGAACATTTTCCTTTTTTGTAGCATTCTAGCCAAGTTCATTTTCAGTAACAAATTCTTCCAAGGTTTGGAACATATCCACACTTCCTTCTATTTAAACATCTGGAGAGCTTCCCAAGGATCTCCTACAAATAGTCCTATCATCTAGAAGAACTTGCAGATGTTCTCCCTGAAATAGAGCAGCAAATAATGAAGACTATCTGCCAGACCTTAGCTTTCTTGATTCATCAAGGTGAATACATTCAAATGCAGAGACTCATACATAAACTACAAGAATCATGGGTCATACAAGGAACAATGTATCATTTACTATCCACTCATCTCTTTTTTGTTGAGTTGATGAATTGTCATACAGAAACGAAAACAGCTCTTTCTGTTAAGGCTTTGACACCATTTGCTTCCAAGGTACCTCCACTGGATCCATCTGCAGTCCTTCTCCTCATAGGGAGGGACTTCAGTACTTACAAGATCTGTAGTCAGTGCAATGGGCCACATGATGCTATTTATGCCAAACACCAGGATGGTAATTTTAGGAGACTTTAAAACCAGTGTCATTGAAAATGGCCAGACCAGTTTCCATGTACTTCCATGTACTTGTTTCCATGTAAATACCAGGAACTTTTAGAACAAACTTTGAAGATAAACTACCATGTAGTGCTAGAGATAATGAATTCCTGAACATCACGAACAATGAACACAAGTCAAACAGTTGGGTTGCTTAAGTCCCATTTTGCTCCCCTAGCATGCCAAATATCTCACTACTTGCCTGCAAGGTCTTGATCCTGGCATTGCCACCATGCAGCGCATAATTGGGTTAAGACCATTATGCCGATGTGTCTAAGAGGAACAAATCATTCACAAAACATGGAGTGCTGTCAGCAATCAACAATCTATATGACCCCTTCAGGTTTGCTTTGCCTTACAGTATTGGCAGGGTATTACATCTTGAAAGATATTTCTTCTGATGTCCATAATTGGGATTCTCTATTGCCAAAAGAGAACCAAGATTTATGGCAAAGACAAAAGAATTCTCTGCAGTACCTAGAAAAGCTGATGATCCCAAGAATATTGTTTTCCTTTTCAGCTCAGAGAAAAGAAATAACCATTTACATGTCACAGCTTCAGTATAGTTGTAAGTTGTTGCTTACTTAAAACTTGGCCAGTGGTCACAGGGAGGTAGGCTTCCTTTCTGGTAAAGGGTTACTCCAATACCAGATATCACCATCCCATGACTACAACACAAGAGTGACTTATGGTTTGCATAAGTGTAACAGACATCTTGAAGCTGATGCAGGCCAAACTCAGTTTTTGTCATACTGTCCAGATAAAGATGTACACAGATAAGTTCAGGCACTTAAGAAGAAGTCAGCATGTATTAAGTGCAGCCCACTTAGTAATCTCTGTCCATTCATCAACATAAACGGACTTCTCAGGGTTGGAAGCTGAATGACAAAAGCTTAAATAGCATCAGAAGTTCATCCTATGTTCATTGCTGGGAAGCATCACATCACTATTGCTGACCAGACACTTTTCTGAAAATGCATACCATCAAACTAGGCACTTTACCAAGGGAGCAGACAGGACCTCTGGATTGTGGAATACTGGGAGAAAGAGGTCTGTACCGTCTCTAATCGATCTTCCCTTTACATATATATCTTTGGCCCTTGGTCCATCACAGTCAGAAAAACTCTAGGTCATCAAGCAGAGGTGAAGAGATGAGTAGTCATCTGTACTTGCACAAGTATGTGTGCAACCTGCACTGAAGTGACTGGGTCAATGAACATACGCTTGATTAATGCCCTGTGGTGATTCCTCACTGTTTAAGGTGTTGCTAAGTTTCTCAGGTCTGATTGTGTTTTTTGACTGCCTGCAAAGAGCTACAAATGTATAGAGAAAGAGACCTTGAACATCAGGATTGTTAATGGCAGGTGCATTCCCCCTATGTTTCTCTTATGGATAGTTTGTGGGAATGTATAACCGGTGTTACTAGGTGTGACGGCAGCAGCAGCACTCTCACAGCCTGCTCTATTTATCAGGCACCATGGTATTCTTTGGTGGCACCCAGGTGGTGAGACAGGGCAATGGCATAAGCATGTAGACTTCCATCATGGAGTCAGATGATGAAGTGGTATACCTGCAGTAACATGATCTACCTTATGACCTGACCATCTCTGAACTGCATGAGCCAAGTTATCAAGGCAAGAAGGGTATCCCATGTAGATAAGGGAGGAAATGATATAATCCTACTATGACAGTCAACGGTTCTCTGCTTGTCACACAGTGGTTTGCATTGTATGAAACAACTCTTGCCAACCTGTCCTCTATCACTGAGACAACAACACCGATGTTCTTATTATAGCATATGTTCATGATGAACTCACCACTAACTCTGGGAAACACCAGCACTGCGCTAAACAAGGAGAGCAGCAAAGGCAAGGAGAGCATGCTCAGTCTCCCCTTTCAACTGGAATGCAGCTTCATTTGCTGTACACTCAGAGGTACATGGACATAATGAACACGTGAACCTGCTCAGGGCCTGTTTGATGCCATCACCTTTACTTTTTGCTCAGTGGTTTCCCTTTTATCCAAGCAGAACTAGTTGGGACGAAGCCAAATCAGTGCAACATTAAACTGATCTGCATACAGGAGCAAAACCTCCCACAGCTGCTCTTTCCTGTGAAAGGTGAATGCCTGTTGACCAAACTTTTTAACCATTTTCACTTTATCACTGGCTATCCCCCTTACATAATAAGGTTTTGTTCCTATTGAGTTTTGTCTGTACATTTCAGACTTCACTGCCATAAAGTATCTATCTTTAGACTTCCTTAACCAGGCTATAAAGTCAAAACTGACCATCCTCAGTAAATTACCAAAGGTATCTCTTGCAAAAGGACAATTGGTGGAAATAACCATAAAGACAGGAAATTTCTCAGGCTCCTACCATTTCTCACTGGTCACAGTATCCCCGTGGGAGACAGCACCTGGGAAATGTTAATGCTTCTCAAAGACAATTGCTGTAGCATTGACGCATGCTGAGAAGTCGGATCGTTTCTTGGAATGAAAATGATCAGAATCCTGAAAGGTGTTGCAATTTACTTTCCCCATTTTTCATTTGTGCCCTATACACTATTATATGGAATATTATTTTCGGTTAATTAAGGCCTTTGGTCCTCAGATGCATTTTGAGAATAAAAATTAGGTACTTAGTGACTCTAGGAATTATAGAAATGTTACTTACACTTGCCAACAAATACCAAAGCAATCCTGTCATTTAATTTGGTTTCCAGTTCATATTTCTGACCCTGTACTGAGATGAACAAGGTTACATCACTAATGGTCTCAACTTTCCCTAGGAATATACAGAACATATTATATGAATCACCCACATGGAAAACTTCAGCTCTTGTTGCAATTGACGGAATGAAGTACAGTACAGATACAGAGGTTATTGCCAACACACTGTTTCTGTGTGCAACGCACTGACTGCATGATACAGCAAACATTCCAGGTCATATGGACAATGATAGTTTCCTGTGATAGATATCAGAGTTTGATAACATTTTCCCCATTGTCAGTTTACAGAATAAAAGGCAAATTGTTGGTGATACCCAATCAATTTATTCTTTGTTAAAAGAGTCGTTTTCCAAAATGTACTGTTTTCTGTATTGTTTTTAAGATCTGGATTTCAGTAACTCTCTTTGCGATTACTCTCCTTGCAGATTTCATGTAGCGCCACAATCCGGCTGAATACATTTGGCTAAACAAAACATAGTGCAGGACTTTTATCACAGCTTTCTACTTTAATGAGCACAGGAGAATGGCCTCTCCAACTACAGGTATGAGGCATAGAGAAACCGAAGGAATAACCTACTTAGGCTTTCCAACTAACTGGCAAGTATGATACGATTTGCAATGTTGTGTGACATCATTTCAAATAGAAGGCCAGAAGAAATTTTCTAAAATATGTAATTTTTCATATCCCTAAGTAATAAAGGAGGATCATGAGCCAGAAATACTACATGTGATCGATACTTAGCTGGAACAACCACTTGGGTTATTGTGTTCCAGTCTTGGCTATTGTCTAATGGAATCCAACATCTCATTATTCTCATATCATTATCTTGTATCATATTCTCATCATTTTCCATAAGCTGTTCAACTACCAGGGCCTGAAGGTTTGTCTTGTTTCTCAACAAGGGTTACATCTGATCTCTGTGCAGCAGCTAAATCTTCAAAAGACATAAGATTAAACATATCGGTCAGGAAAAGATGGTACATCAGGTTCAACAACATCTATTATCACAATCTGGTGTATCACACTTAAGTTCCAGTTAAAGGGACAACATTATCAAGTTTACATGCTTGAGCTCAGTTTAGCACACAAGCAGTAAATGCAATAGAAAACTCCTGTGCAACGTTCACAATGCTCACAGGATTTTCTATAACCTCAGGCACAGGAAGCACTGCACCCCCAACAATACTGTTAAGATAAAGGGAATCCCACTGATGGGTAACCTTGAATGAGCAGCAACTATAACTACCCAATTTAAGTATAATTGTTTTGTGGATGTTGTTAGAGTGCACTATGCCATATCACTGCAAAATCTCCCACTGGAGGTACAACTGGGTTTAGGTATGATTACTACAAAGGCCATAGTATATGATTTACATACTTTTCATACTCATCAAACCATTCAGTGACCACTCATGCTTTGACAATTGTCAGCCCGGAAGAGACATTTGCCAAAATGTACTTTATATTTCTATGACATCATCAAAATCACATCATTCTATCTCATCATAGAAATTACATAAATTAATTAAAAAAAAATCAGTCACAATCATTTCTGCAGTGACCTTTCCCTCTAAGAAGACAAGTGAAACCAAAACATGCAATACCCCTATAGGCTAAAGCATCCAGCTTTGTTCAAACTCACTTGGTTCCCTTCTCCTTTATTATGAATAAAATAACGCTCTATCTAATCTAATCTAATCTAATCTAATCTATTATTGCACTAGTACAAATCACATCATGGTCATTGAATATGAATGAATGAAGTTACACTTACATAGCACCCAAAGACACTTTACAATCAACACAATCAACACTACACAATGCTTTTATATCCGTTCAAGACACTGGCTAGAAATGGCAGCTAATTACACACATCATACTCTCAGCAGGAAACCACAGCCCCCGGGGACTGCGTCAGGTACAGGAACGGGAGAGAGGAGAACACCTATTCAGTTCAATTTAAATCCTTTGTATAATTAACCCTAATTATTGTTTTTTGTTTGGCTTATTACACCATGAGAACTATGCATTAACAATTAAATTTCACTGTGTAAACCTTGTCTCTGTCCTTTATGTTTCACTGTAGTAATTGGAGTTTGGTGACTGGAATTTATAAATATTTTTAAATATTTTTGTTGACCACCTAACTTAGAAATTTTCTGTCTAAATCACTTTTAAACAGTATAAACAAGCTTGACTTACCTTGGCTCCTTTGGTGTATTTTATATTTGAATATTTGGCATTCACCATTCACCTGGGAAGGAATGTCTCTCTGCCATTGCCACATCCCTTTTTGGAAAAGTGCAGATGGCCTAAAAATACAATGTGAGAAAAACGTACTGTCTGGTTAACCAGGTAGAGCTAACATGCTATACATGACGGAGACTAAACATGAGAAGGTCACTGATTATTAGCTATTTCATAATCTTATGTCATTTTAACATATATACCAAATATTTTTTGTACTTTATTTTCATATTATATAACATTAGATAGCAAGCAGTATTAGATAAGCTACCAAAATGAGCTAACTAGTTTATTTATTAAAATAATAATTATTATTATTATATCTATTATTTAAAAATAATTACTGTCATCATCCAGTTTGTGATGGGAAAGCCCTTCCTTTTAGCTTGAGTCAGCTGGCAAATCCAGAGCTGTACTGAGCCAAGTTTTTAAATGAGTCTGAAATAAAATGCTTACTGTATACTCTTGTGCAGGCTGTCACTCTACCCACAGAAAGAATTTCATGGAACTTTGCTTTAGTCTCGATATTTTGTATAGAATGTAGAGAGAAAGCGTACTCCCTTCTACATGCAAAAATGCATGGAACATTTGCAAATTGCAATTTGTAGCTAAGCTATGTCAGAGATGTGGTGCATACAGAGTGTGGGAGGGCAAAGCTGATGTGAAGTAACCTGTTATTCTCTATAGTCAATAAAATTATCTGTGATGCACAAGATCACCTGAGTGGATTTTATTAGTAGTACAATATAGTGCAGTACACAGGAAAATACACTTCAGAGGATATTTTACCTTCTCTGCAGTAGAGGTGCTCTTACTTAGTCCTTGGGGGTTCGTGAGAGTGCTGTAAAAACAATATTTTTAATCAAACAGAAAAGCATTTTGATGAGTGCATACAAGTTCTGTTGAGTAGCAATACTTGGAGGATTTCCTATTGGATGAGCTTGTTACTGAGGTCGGAGTTTCAATTGACAATTGAAAATTAAGCACTTTTCTGAGGGAGGCTCAATGTGTTTAGCAATGGATTTTAACAAGTAACACCGAAAACAGAAGGTAGTAGAAACTACAGAAAGGTTAAAAAAAACAAAGAAAATAAGGAATTATGATGAAAAATAAATATAGATTTATACACACTGGAGGATGGGCAACCACAATGGACATTTGGCAAAAGACATTGATGGTTACTGCCAATATAAAACAAGTGGTTACTTTGCTTTGACATGAGCATGCATAAATGCTTGTTTATGCCAGATTTGCCAAGTACAGACAAATTAGTTTAAAAATGTATTAGGATATTTTTTTTTTGTCATTCTCTTCCTGGGTGAGCCACAGGTGTTCAGATTTTTGCTGTATATGTTAACACATGAACATGACATTGACTGTGCACGAACTGGCAAATATAGTGGCCTTGTAACAAAACAGGCCATTGCTTTGTTTGTTTTTTGTATGTATGATTCACAGACAAGTTCGTGCAGCTAGAAAATGTCCCCCCACACTCAAACTGGTCATGGATGAGCCTGTTTGCACTATGAGTTCCATCAACGCCAGCACAACAAGTGGATAACTCTTCACGATTCTATGTCTCGAGCTGGGGCCAGATAAGCTGGGACAGATCATTTGGGGACTGATAAACTGGGACAGATAAGATGGGGACAGATAAACTGAGACAGATAAGATGGGGACAGATAAACTGAGACAGATAAACTGATAAACACAACAAAGTATGATTGCTGTCCGGAGGGTAACATATTGAGTCACTTTTACAAGCTCTGTTGAGTGGTGAAGGTATTTATATTGGAGAAAACCCTGTTTTTAAATGTTTTGATGAAAAATGGCTTGTGCTGCTGGCCTGTTTCACGGACATTTTCAAATGGCTCAATGAATGAATGCAGAACTGCAAGGAAAAACATGCATTTTATCCCTTTCTGACCAAAATTACGCTTGTATCAGGAGCTGTGCTTGTGGAAATCTTATTTTGAAAATGAGAAGTTCTAGGTCTTTCCTGCACTAGAGTTTTTGAACAACTGCCCTGCTTCTAAGGTTAACTTGCGTCAACCTCACCTTTATGGAATAATGTGACAGCTTTGAGAATATTTTCCAGAAAACAGTGGTGTTTTCAATTGAAGAATAGACGTGGAATCATTTCTCTGCAAAGCAAACCACAATTGCTCTTGTAATAAGTAATTGTTTGATGTGATCACTGATATTGCACTGAAACCGATGTTCACAAAGGATTCGAAACTACTCTTTCTTCCCTGTGTCAGTACAAAAACAAAGAAGATGTAATTTAGTAGAACTGAATGATGACTTTCTCCTTTGCTAGAATTAGAGTTTAAAAGAATACAGCTAAAATCTGAATACTCTTAAATACCTTCTAAATGAAATGTAACAAACTAAACATACGTGAGGGTGATTTTTCTGTTCTCATCTCTGTTCTGATATGACAGTACAGAGAGAGAGAAGAAAGAAGGGCATTACCCATCTGATTTAAATATTTCAACTGACATCTTTGATATTACCCCTATTTTACAAATGCATGTTTGTTGAAAATGGCATTGTAACGGCATTTAAACCACATTTTTTATTTTGCTGTATGCTGTTTTCACGTTATGCAAAACTATTGCAGACAATAAAACAAAAAGCTTCATCAAATGTGTCACTGGATGACTGAATATATGTGTTCATAATATTTTTCTAAAATTGCAGAATGTGCCTTTAACAGGCAAAGACCGAAACTCACCATGAGGTGTAACATTTCCTGAAAGCATGGTAGCTAATGAGCACCTCTCCTCAACAAAACAAGATGAAATTACAATGTAAACCCCACCCCAATACTGAGCTCTCTTTACTCTCTCAGTTGGCTGCACTGAACTACCCGTCCTCCCTCTGCAGGTCATATTTGCAGCCTCACAGGACCACTGACCCCCATTCTTTATGTGCCATTCACCAGCACACAAGTGTACAAAACTAAAGTAATGCACTCTGGCTGAAAAGACAGGGACAGACAACTTTATAGTTCCCAGATAAAACATTCAGGATTAAAAACAACTAAAATAACATTAAACATTATAAAAACAAGGCTAAACTAATAAGTTGGAGAGTAATGGGGGAAGCCAACAAAAGGGCATACACAACACTAGGATTGTAGAATTTTTTTATAGGTTCCAAAAAGGAAGCTGATGTAACAAAACTGAGACAAACAATTCACTCAATAAAGCCGTTTCCAACATTAAATTTGAACTCATTTGAACCTGGGAGAACTCACTGCACTCCTCTCCCATTGGCCACACCCCTACAGTCCAGTGACAGACACCACTATATCCAAGATGTACATTCACTCATATGTTACGCTGGAGATCAAAATTAGAGAGCAATGTATGAACACTTGATATTTCCAGAATTAATGTAATCTACTTTGAACAACATTTGAAGGATTTTTTGTAAGGGGTACACCATGCCACTAGAACAGTGTTTTACAAAATATCAATATGAAACCTTTATTTTGCAAAAAATGTGATCATATTTAGAGAACAGCAATAACTGTAGCACAGAGATTACAACTAAATTTTCTGAAGGTTACAGTCAGTAATCAGTAGGAAGTGTATATGCCTTTGCTTTGAATGACTTCAGCACCTCTGCGGCCACAGGACATCACTAGTCTCTCATACTGCCCCACACACAGTTCTGGGACTGTTGTGGGTTTCTTAGCCATAACTTTGACACCAAGGATTTTCCACAGGTTTTCTATTGGGTGTAGATCAGGACTCTGGGCTGGCCATCTCATTGTTTCAATGTTTTCAGTTTCAAGGAACTGCTTTATCCGTTTTGCTGTGCGACAGGGGACATTGGCCTGCATGAAAATTGTTGGCTGGTTGAGTGATGAACACAAGGAAGGAAACACTTGTTGAAGGTTCTGATACACACTTGCATTCACTCTTCCATGTAACTGTATGAGAGGTCCAACTCCTGCTGCCAAAAACATTCCCCAAACCATGACACTTCCTCCTCCGCCTTTCACTGACTTCTTTACACACTTTAGGTTCAGTCTTTCCCCAGTTTGTCGACAAACAATATTTCCCCATCAGACCCAAATAAGTTAAACTTGCTTTCTTCACTAAAATGAACTCTGGACCACTTTTCTTCTGTCCACACAACATGCTCCTCAGCAAAGGTGAGTAACTTTTTGCTTCTTTTTGCTAATGAGAGGTTTGGTCACTGCAGAGTGGGCTTTCAGTCCAAATGCTCTTAAACTTCAATACACTATGATGAGACAGATCTTTACCGTGTTCAGTGCTGAACTGGCGAGCGATTCCAGCTGCAGTGTTGAACCGATTACCCATGGAGATTCTCCTGTCCTCTCTTGCATTCGTCTTACATGGGTGACCAGCCTTCTTGGGGGACTTGAATGAGTTTGTGATGTAAAGATGCAATATTCTAGAAATCACAGACTTGGAACAAGCAACTTCTCTTGCTATTGCTGATAGGGTCACTCCTTTGGCCTTCATCTAGACAACCTGCTGCCAGAGGGTTTCAGCCACTTTGGAACAGCTCACCATTTTTGCAGTCAGTGAAAACTGGAACGTTAGGCTGCCAGTTAAATAGAGTTAGTCAGATAATTAAGTAAATTAGCACCAGGTGCCAGATTAACACCAATACTTTGCAGGTATCTGAAAGTGTTCTCTAATTTTGATCAGTGTTCCTGTTCAATTATATCATTTAAGTTTTTTATACTGTGCTTTAGAATATATAACATTTATGAAATAAGCTTAAAATACTGCTATTTCACTCATGCTAGGATAATTTCACATAGGACTACACAATGACCTTGACATGTAGGAAATTGTGTGTTGTTCTCTAATTTTGATCTCCAGTGTATTTATTGTGGGTCAGAGGAAGGAAAACTGTGGAAGGGGATTACTTCAGTAGCATAAATCCAGAGGGATAGTGTATCAGGAACAGAATGGGAGGTGTGCATAAATGGTGACAACTTTTATTTTGGGTGAAAAAAAGAAAATATTTTGCACAAGTTCGCTAAAGCAGTCAGTCTAGAGGTTGCAAGTTGGAGAAGCTCATGATTTTGAAAAGGATATTGCGTTTATTGTTACCTTCTTTTACGATGTTAAACAGGTAGACTTATCTAGTTTCTCTATGGTTTAATGTGATCCGCATAGGTAAGAGGTTGAACTGTAGGTCACTTTTCTTAAATAACTGCATACCAACAACGTCTATGGCCCTAAGCTCAGCTGTATACTGTATAGTTACATGGCTGGGGAAAACAACTCTACCTGCTGGTCAAATTATAGCATTACAAAAATAATTTTTGACAAAAATAAGAATATTCATGGCGTTTATATACTTTCGTCCCAGTTTTGTACTGAGCATTTTATTTTTTGTGGTTATTTCTTGGTGATATTTTTGCACCCCATGTTACAACTCACATGTGTTTCAAATGTGCTCATGAACCTGAATCTTCCATGGGCCCATAGAGCTTAATGTAGTTTTTAGTGTTAGTTGTATGTTGATTCTTTGTAACAGCTTGTGATCTCAATTTGAGCAATGAAATGTGTTATTATCATACGCCACTATAACCTCAAAAACATCCTTCAGGGTATAGATGGTAGTGAAGTGTATTCTGTTAACTGACAAATGGAATGATTTACAGAGGCAATGTTAAAATTATTTGGTTGAAGTATCTCTTTTGACAACTATTGTTAACAGGTTAACACGTAATTTATATTTAGAAGATATAAGATATATTAAGCAAAATATATCATGGGCAGACTCCCAGGTGCCATCCCAGATGACTGATATGTCACGGCACCGCACGTCTTGTTGAAAAGAGCCTGTTACATTTACAGATTTTGATTGCAATTGATTGTGTTTCTTGAATATTAATTGTCGTAGTCTGTGGACCCCCTAAAATACACTATATTGCCAAAAGTATTCGCTCACCCATCCAAATGACTGTGCACCAGTGCACAAAGCAAGGTCCA
>JAOXYF010000005.1:20600000-20615815 GCA_028565775.1 Sternarchorhynchus goeldii | reverse complement strand
CCTATGGATTAGGAATGGGATGTCACTTAAGATCATATGTGAGTCAAGGAAGGTGAGCGAATACTTTTGGCAATATACTGTAGTGTATCTTTGGCCGCCCTCTGGCCACCACAAGGACAAAAGTCTTCCTCCGCAGCTGAAAGGTATGTTTTGAAAGTGGCCGTTGGAATAATCGAATTAGCAAACTAATAGTATGCCACTATAATGGTTACCCTCGCCAACTTGGTAATTAGCTAGTTAATTAGATCTAGTCACACTTAGGTTGTTAATATATCAACAGTTTATCAGGTCACTACTCTTGTTAAAATACCCAGGTTAGGTAACTAGCTATAGCTAGGTCGGCAGCTAGCTACTAAATTTGACTGTCAAATTAGTACCTAACTAGCTTCTCTAGTTTCCAAATGTGAAAATTATAATCTAACACAGTTGGTGTTGGCTGGTCATTTCAGCGTATCTTAGCTTGGTTAGCTAACTTACGGTTTAGCTTGAAGGCTGGTTTATGTTTGGCCCACGTGTTTGCTTGTATTCGCTTGATTAACAGTGCTAACGATGAGCCTAATGAAATAAACTCGTGCTATATCCGAACTGATGAAACTGCTGAGTTAAAACAACGTGTACATTTGTTGTGTCGGCTGTTGTACATCATTGTATTGGAAAGTTTAGTTTTTGCACATTCGAGGAGTTATTGTGATAGGAGTGCAGGGCATGTTTACAACACAGTCTGGTTCCTCTCAATTCTTGTACTCCCATAGTGGTAGTTTTCTCAATAGGCAAAGAATTTTGGATTGCTAGTTGCACATTTACTTAACCATTGTTTACCATTAAGACCAGGGATTGTGGTCTCGATTTTCCTTTGGCAGATTTGTAGGTCTTGCTGCAAAGGTTTTCTGAGAATATAAGAATTAACTACTTCTTGAAGTTGAAATGTTGAAAGCAAGAAAAATGGGCAAGCATAAAGATCTGAGTGACTTTGACAAGGGCCAGATTGTGATGGCTGGACAACTGGGTCAGAGCATCTCCCAAACAGCAGGTCTTGTGGGCTGTTCCTGGTGTGCAGTGGTTAGTACCTATCAAAAGTGGTCCTGGGAAGGAGAACCAGTTAACAGGAGACAGGGTCATGAACGCCCAAGGCTCATTGATGCAGACAGGGAGCAGCAGCTATCTTGTCTCGTCCAGTACCATGGAAAATCTACTATAGCACAAATTGCTGAAAAAGGTCATGCTGGCTATGACAGAAAGGTGTCAGAACACATGGTGCATCGCAGCTTGCTACGTATGGGGATGCGTAGGCACAGAACAGTCAAGCCAGCCTCTAAAACTGGACCCATAAATGGGAGTGGGCCACCTCAAAGGTTCCTTCTGCAGCCCAGAATCTCTAAAGGATCTGGAATCAGGTAAGGCAACATTTTCAGTTGAAAGATGTTAAGTCTTTTGGTCTTTCAGAGATGTTAAAGCTGCTTTGATTGTTGCCAAAAGTAACAAATAAATAAAATATATAGATTTGAAAAGAAAGGGAAAACATGCCTATGTTTTATCTTGTAATATATATTTATCTGTCTTCTGGACGCTTTATTTCTTTCCAAGGTTTGGTGATGACTGGGGAAAAAAGCTTATCCCACCCAAAGGCAATAGAAACCAAAATATCAGTACATTTTACCCAAGCTGCATTTTCATGTTAATTTTCTGACATTAATTGGGAAATAAAATATTCCATTTTAGACATGTATTTTGTAATAGATATTGAACAAATATGTTTGACAATATTAAGAATTTTCTGTTCCTTTAATTTAAAAATGTGAATGTTGTTTTACTTCACGAGAAATGTGAGAACCCTGTGTTTTATACATATCGGAGCCTAAATTAATATTTATATTTTAAATGTTACATTTTTACTAGTCATCAATTCAAACATGCATCTGAATATGTAATATGTATAGGTTTCCAAAGAAACAGGATGTTTTGGATAGAGGTCCTTCATCAGATGTGCAAGCAAAGTTCTTCAAAGTGGATTAAGAAACACTTTGTTACTCCGTTTTTATTTATTTATTTACATTTTTTTGTATAAATGTCCTGTTTCTTTGGAAACATTATGCACTTAACTACATTTTAATATCTCTACTGTATATTATAAACAAACACTATCTCTGCATCTTTGCTACAAAGAACTATTATAGTATTACATTAAATGACGCAGTTATCTCCAAGCACTTATCTTTCCTCTTTCTTAAGGGAAATGAATTTGAGGACTACTGCCTCAAGAAGGAGTTGCTGGAACCTTTGAAATGAGCTGGGAGAAACCTTCTCCTAATGAGGTAACTGAATAACATTTCTAATTCATTTAAATCATACTGATAAAGGCATTCTAATTTACATACATATAATATTTTATAATACCTTATATTTGTTGACTGAATGGTTTAAGCAGTCAAGGTAATTGAAGGGGAACCCTTGCATTTACTAACTACTTTTGTCAAGCTGTTAATTATTTGCTTATGCTTCGTCATTTTAAATTAGTGTTTTTAGAATAAACACATTGTTAATTGTTAATCCATAAAGCTGAATAGTAAACCTCAAAGCAGGCTGTTGCCTAAATTCTCAAAACTTACACTGGGCTATGCAATAGAATTATGGCAAAATTAGATGTATGTATTAAATTTCAGCAGTGGCATGTAGTGCAAAAAGTTATACTTCTAGTTTTCTTTTTCTCCTAGGAACTAAATTTTTCTTCCTTTCTGGCTAAGATTTAGAGATGGATATGGCTCACTGGATTATTCTAAGATTTTCATTGAAGGGTAGCCTTCAAAGGCTTTTCAGTTGGTTATGCCACAAAGTCTCTCACTTGTAGTCACTATTGTAGTTCCTTCTTCAAAATTCTGAAAAGCCAAGCTGCAAAAGGCCATCCTTTAGTGAAAATTGTATTTTCTTTGGTCAGATTTCATGTCATTTTGCTAATGGGTTTATATTACAGAATAATTAAAAATATCACCAGATGGGACACAGGCATTACAACAGTAGTGCCTCCATCAATGGTTGTAGTTTATTTATGGAAATATTTATGAAATTATTTGTATGGTTTTCTCTGTCCATGTTTTTATTATCCCTTTACTGAAGGCTTAGAAGGTGTTGAATGCTCTCCTTAAAAATGTACTAAACCTTTACCTACACCTGCTTCCCTCACTGGTAGTAGTTAAGTGGGGTAGGAAATGCAATAATAACCCCTACAAACTTCTACTCTGGATGATGTGCTACAATCCCACAGCATGGTAAGTACCAGGTAAATCGCTGGCAGTTGGAGATGCCCTTTCAGGACACCCCCAGCCTGTGGTCACTGTGGAAACTACAGAGCTGAAAGCACATACACAGAGCTTTACCAAAATTCAAATCGTGAAAGCTCATATTGAAAGCACTTCAGAGTACTTTGTACTTAGTTTACTTTATTCTTTTAGTTATTGTCTAGATTAGCTGTAGCCAAATGTTAACCAAAATGTTGGAAAGGAATTTACTCCACATAAGTGTGACTCAAAGGAAGGCTGATGTGTTTTCAGGGACTATTTTTTTTTTAGGCGTAACTATACACTAGCATGTGGGTAGTGTTTTGCAGGAAAAAAAAATTGTGGTTTGTAAAGTTGATGCTATTAAATATGTTAACCATTATCTGCAAATTATTGCATTGAAACATTACATGCGTATGGTTTTGCAAAAAGTGGTCATTTTTGTGTATCAAGTGAATATTGTATAACATTTTTGACAAATGGGGAAAAAAAAAACATTTCAGTTGTGTTCAAAGTATTAGTTTGTGCAGTTTTGATTAATGAACGTCCACAAGCATGTTCATGCTCATTTTTATGTTGCTCTGTGCTGATTTGCCCTTTGTATAAAACGCTAATATTGAAAATGCAAATAAAGCTTCATCAAATGTGTCGGATGTGGATGACTGAAAATGTAATATGTTCATAATATTTTTTTTTTTCCAAAATTGCCGAATGTGCATTTAACAGGTAAACCCAAAGACCAAAACTCACCGTGAGGTGTAACATTTCCTGAAAGCATGGTAGTTAACGAGCTATTCTCCTGAACAAAACAACATGAAATTACAAACCCCACCGCAATACTGAGCTCTCCTTACTCTGTTGGCTGTACTGCCTGATAGGATCACTGACCTGTGGTTAGGACAAAACTAAGAGACTCATGCTTGAGTTTCACAAACATCATTACAACCATTGTCTATTTAAAGCAAAGTATTTGAAAATGTATGCTATACAGTGCTCCCCAAAAAAGGATAAATCCTCAGAAGTAGTCACTTCCAGTGTTTCTCATGATTTGCTCTGGTGGGCTAAATAACACTATTCATCCACAACTGTTTTGTCACCTATTTTTTGTCAAAACTACCAGTTTATACTGACTGAGTTAAAAAAAAACAAAAAAAAAAAACTGGTTATGTTCAGTATTTCAGTATTCAAGATTCCTTATTGTCATTCATTAGCAGGCAAGTGTACAGAAGAATGAGAGGTAATTACTCTGGCTCAGTAATGAAGTGTAAGCAGGTAATAAAAATACTGTAATTAAAACAATAAATACATATTTAAAGAGGTATAAAAACTTCTAAATATACATGTAATATATAAAAGTATTGGTTTAAAAAACCACAACGTATTAAAAGTAAACAGATTAAAATTAGAATTTTATGAGATATTGATACTTAGAACAGTATGCTGAGTGTTGTGAGCATTAAATATATTTTCTGCTATGAGCTGATGATAACTTAGAAATCTGCAGCATCCTTCCGCTAACAGCAGCTGGCTGAACAATATAATAAAATGGTGAGGATTATTTTATTCTTTTAAGTCACATACCCAATTGGTAACATTTATAAACAATGATGCATTGTAAAAGATGACAAAGCTAGTTGATATTACTTTGAAAAGGTTTTCTGTATACTTATATCTAATGCCTAACATCACTGATTTGGGATAAGGTAAAATCAAAGCAAATTATTGAAAACATTACTATTTAAATCAACTGTTGCCCCCAAAATGGCTTATATAACTTACATAGTTTAATGTCCTGCTTGATTTTTGTTTCATTAATTAAAAGTAAACATTAGCAGTACCTTTTACTGTAGAGGTATGTAGCTGGGGAAAAAGACTAGTTATCTACATGCATGCAGCTGATACTTTTGAACCAATAAGGGAAAATACTTTATATTGGTTTTATGTATTTATTTCTTGTTATTGCTATTATACCACTCCCACATAATACGTTATAAATGTCACGTTAGACGAGATCATACTTTTTGCCAAGTTGGCCATAAACCTAATGTAGTCTATGGCAGAAGACTTATGTACATGCTTTGTTCATAAGTTTCGCAGCGTTTGATCGAATTTTTTTTAAACGTACATTTAATAAGAATCGAAAAGTTTCAGCTACATCAGTCCTCCCCATATTGTCAATAAACCTCACGAACAAACTCCAGTCTATAGATGGCAGTGTACTGTACTCACTTGTACGAATACGGCAAAGTAGAACGATTAAGAGAGGTCGACCATGTTGAAAAAAAACACAACAAAAGAGACGAGTTGGTTGAAGTAAATCAAGTATATCAATTTTGAAAGCAGTACTGTTAAACAACTGAGTTACCAATTATATTTAGAAGAATACGCCAGCGAGTGGAGTAAATGGTACGTGTTTTTAAACTAACCATTGGAATAATCGAATTATAAGTGCCATATTATTGATTACCTTAGCCAACTCGGTACCTAGCTAGCTAGCGAATAGCTATAACCAGTTAGCTCGCCAACATGTCAACAGCTTATCAGGTCACGACACTCTTAATAAAATGTCGAAGATAGATAGCTACTCAAGTTAACTTTTTCCTAATCTAACTGTTAACTTCGTTTCCGAATTTGAAAATAACTATTAAGTAAAATACCTAGTATTATAGAATTGCTGTGTTGATTTTTATTTATCAAACTATAAAGCAACCTAACATAGCTACGAATGCTAGCTAGCAATTTCACGCATTGCTTGTAGCAAGAAAGCTGGCTAGTGTTTGGCGCACTTGTTTGCTTGTGTTAGCATGGCTAACGTTAGTTAGCTAACATTTCAAGGGGTAGAAGTCAGTTAGCTAACGTCTCGTGGGGCTCTAAATAAATGTTAAATTGTGCTGAAAACAGTTTGTTACCATTCATCCTCTGGCAAGACCCGTTAACGTTTGCTGGTAGCAAGAAAGCAAGTTTAATAGCGTTGCTAGCTTAATAGCTAGCTGTTTTGCTAAGAACAAGCCTAATACTACAAACTCCTGATATGAGTGAATTGATCAAAGTGCTGTGTTAAACTGAAGTTTAATTTGTGTGGTTGTGGCAGCTATTTGAACTGGAACTGGCACTGGAAATGTTCGTTATTGACATTCGATGAGCTATTGTGATGGGTGTCTCGTAGCGGTAGTTTTCTCAGTAGAAGGTTAATTGGATTTGCCAGTTACTCGTTTAATTAACCATTATTTTCAATTAAGACCATTGATTGTTTTCAATTTTCTTTAGGTGGCACAAGTGTAGGTCTTGTTGCAAGACTACTCTGAGGAGAACACATGCCCACACTTGCACACTGTCGAACATTGATACAAGGACAGCTAACATTGATACAAGGACATCTGACCTAGTCCTGGAAGCTGAACTTTTAAGTGATCTAAGGGAAACAAAGCTGTGTTTTGCTTTGGACTTCTGACTCCCTGAAGTGTTGCTTTGTCCACAAACAATACAGATTTTGAAAAATCAAAGACTACTTTTTGACAAATAATCTGCAGAAGTGGACATCCAAGGATTACATTTTGCAAATTCTGTGGAAAACAAAAACTTGGTGACAAACTGGAACATAAATGACCAATAATACAGCACATACACATGTACAAAATAATTTAATGATACAAAAATATACGTAACTTCCTAATAGACGAGTAACATTTAGTCAGTACTTTACATTTGTCATCTTGCCTTAGCTGTTCCTTAGCTGTTCCACTGCAGGACTTGTGCTTTTCTAAAACCTGCTCATGTAGTATAATTTTCTATACTTGGTGCAGGTGTACTATATTTATGCATATAAATGTTTATTTCTCTTCATTTGGAAGAGCTCCCATGTTAATCCTGTTCTTTTGATGTCAGTTGCTCTTATTTAAAGAGGACATACTGCACATGTACATATATGCATCTGTAAATATATAAAGACTCTTTATTGATACATTTAGATTGAGACTTTGACAACACTGTAAATACATTATCGGAAGTTTTATAAACCCTAGTGTTGTAAAACGTCTGAAAAGGAGCAACGGAATAAGACAAGTAAAGCTTTGAACCGTTAATAAATATAAAAGTGAAGAGGATACTAGATGGCTACTGCAAGGATGGAGAATGTAGGTCCTGTGATAATGGGGATCAGCAAGCAGAATGGCCAGCTTAGAGCACAGCCCAAACCATCACCTCAAACTGGACCTGTAAGAGGGAGTGGGCAGCCTGGAAAGATTCCTGCTGCAGCTCAGAATCCTGTTGGGGGCTCTCAAGAAGGAATCAGGTGAGCCAACCTTTATAGTTGAAAGAGGTCTGGATTGTTTCCAATTCTTTCAACTTAGAAGAATGTCTGTTGTTAAAAGCGCTATATAAATAAAAATAATTTATATGAAAGTAAGCAGCGAAACATTCTAATGTTTGTTGTTTATTTTTTCCAAGGTTTGGTGATGACTGGAAAAAAAGCCTACAGCTCCCACCCAAAGACAATAGAGTGAAAACATCAGTAAGTTTTACCCAAGCTACAGTATTTTATAAAAGATGTCCCTTTTTACAAAGCATTTACCGTTCCTTTTATTTAAAAAAAATCATGTAACCTTTTATTATAATTTACAACCATCGTGGATTCCAAAAAAATCTACATTTGTAGATTTACAAATCTACAATCTAAAAAAATCTACATCGAGTAACTACAATGAATACATATATAGGTAATTCCCTTCCAGACTTCCCACTTCGTTATGGTTCTTTTAAAAAATAATGTGAAAGATTTTGTTCAATTCATGATACCTTGCAGAATCCAATATCTTTGCTTCAAATACTTTGTAGTGATGATTTTTTTAAATTTGCACTTCTGAGCCAAGTTTAATCACATTTGCAATTCCTTGTGTGTGCATTCTAACCCTTACCAGCTGCCTGTTTCTCACTAGATAAAATGGAAATTTACATTGAACATTCAATATAAAGACCATAAGAATATTTTGCAACATCTATTCAAGTAAATATTTGTTCATGAAAGTTATTATAGTAATATTAATTTTAAAAAATTGCCCATTTGAAGAATCTTTAATTCAAGAAATTACTTCAGATGTATTTATTTATGTAGAAACTCTGACTTGTTTGTTTCTTCACCCCATGAAAAACATGCTCATTAGGTATCACACAAAGACTTGGTATAAGTATCTACATATGAAGAAAAAAAAAGCACAGGATGTAATATTACAGCCAGTGAAAATTATGAAAAACATCTTTTATTTCTTATTTTAATTATTCCATAAAGTTAAAAAAAAAGAAATGATCCTTAAAAAGTGGGTTTTTCACTTATAAATCTATATTTAGCAAGAGTTGTGGTAACGCACGTTTATTAATTGGATTACACTAAACATTCTGCAGCAGAAATTTACATGAATACATGCTGTAAATTATCCCTAAGGTTTCTGGAACATTCAATCCAAATGAACCTAATAAAGTGAAAAATAGGCAACTGGTGACACTTGGAATACACACAAAAAGAATTGCAAAAGTGATTCAGTTTAACTTGGAGGGCCAAACTAACCGAAACCTAACAAAAAAGTATCTGTAGTATAGCTATAGGATTTTACAAGGTATAATGAATTTAGTAGTTTTCACATGGTTTTATTTTCTTAAAGAATATCCAGGACATGAACTGGAAGGCCTAGCATGGAATGATCTCTATTTCTCTCTCTCTCTCTCTCTCTCTCTCTCTCTCTCTCTCTCTCTCTCTCTCTCTCTCTCTCTCTCTCTCTCTCTCTCTTTCTTTCTCTCATATATAAAAACTACACACACACACACAAGTACACAATTTTTACTGTCTCTGCACACTACAGTACTGCACTTCTGTATTGCTTTAAATGAAGCAATATTTTCCAAGTGATTTTGTTTACATTTTTTAAGGATGTAACAGCCACCAAGGGAAATGAGTTTGAGGACTACTGCTTGAAGAGGGAGCTATTGATGGGCATCTTTGAAATGGGCTGGGAGAAACCTTCCCCCATTCAGGTACTTAAAACGACCCTGTTAGAACCTGGTCTAGACTCAAATCAATAACTGTGAATGGGTTAGTGAATAAATAACAGGCCAGATTGGTACATGGGATAAGTGTATTGGGAAGAATGAAAACAGAAAACAAAAGTAATAGTAATTAACATATGTTGTCAATGATGCGTAATATTTCCAGTAAAAGTTCAACTGAGGCAAAACCAATGGAGAAAAAACCAAACTAACTGAAAACAGCACCGCAACTGTGAAAACGTTAGGGGAAAAAAACACAACACTACACACTACACCCAAATATGCCCAGCCTAACCTAGAAAATTAGCAGAAACAAATGGCAGTTGCACTTTACACCCAAGAAATACAAACGGGCAACCAAATTAAAAAGGGAGTGATCCAAGAGTCAAAGTTGGGGGAAAAGAAGCAGAATTGCTTATTTATTTAAATCATAATGATGAAGACATTTTTATTTAACACCACATGTGACATTTTGCATTTGCCATCAATTTGTTTTCACTTTAACACAAATGCTTTATGCACTTCAGGCTTTTTTCCAAAATTTTGCAAATTCTGCTGTATAAAACTATAATTTTCAGACATATTCAATTAAAGGAGAGCGTCGCACGATGTTTTAACACAGCTAATATTCATTGTAGAGTGAGAAGTTGCATAATTAAATCTACATTTTTGTTCATATTTTTAATTAATCTTCTGACTCCAATATTGGCTTTCATCCATAATTAGCTGGCTTAGTGGTTTTTATGGATGTGTTCCTTTAACAGCTTCAGTTCACTGCATAACATTTTAGTGAGCCAAGACTCTAACTTGGCCAATTTAAAACACTGTTTTTCTTCTGTTTGATCCAGTACGTTTATGTACTTCTGTGTTTTGAATTATTATCATGCTGAATGACATCCTTTCTGAGTTTTCAGTCTTTTGACATACTGGTGGTGGAATTTATAGACCTCCCAGTGGTTGGAAGCTAATCAGGGCCTGAGGCCTCAAAGCAGCTACACAGCAGTCATGCTTTATAGTTGAGATAAGGCTTTAATGTTTGGTGCTAAGCAGTCATTTACCAAAACAATCTGTTATTGTCCCATATGTCTGGACAAGGCAATGACATCTCGGTGTTCTTATTGTAGATCCTGAGCATGTAGATCTTCTCTTTCAGTCTTGGCATACAGCTTTAGTCATTAATGTGGAGGTGGCTGGTTGTAGCTTTGCACTGCCTCCTATTGGTACTTCTTAACAAGCTGACTGAGGGTTTTCAGGCCTATGCAGAAACAGCATGGGTAGAGCCTCTTTGTGGAAAGGTGACATAGGCATACTAGTCCTCCAGTGCCCCATTGAATTCTGTGAATGTTGTAGGCAAAATATGTATTTCAGCATGTTCATATGCTTTTCATGTAATAAGTTTTTGCTTTTAGAGACAATAACCATTTGTACCGTTATCTCACATAGCTGTTGTGAACAATTCTGAATAAGATTCTTTAGAATAGTAAATGTTTCCTCAAAACAATATGAATAACTGTCTTAAGTGAATTAGGGCATGTTTTAAAACAAAACAAAAAATCTAGAATTCTGCTTTAACACACAAGTTTCAGTTAGTCCAGCTTACCTTAGCTCACAGTTTTAAGGCATAGATGTCATTTCTTGCCTTCAGGAGGAGAGTATACCCATTGCACTCTCTGGTCGCGACATCCTGGCTCGTGCCAAAAACGGGACAGGAAAGAGTGGGGCATACCTGATTCCTATGCTGGAGAGGATAGACCTGAAGAAAGACCACATACAGGGTAGTCTTTGTCCCTTGACCTTTGTTTTCCTGTTCATCACTGGTTTAGACAAGCTATGTCTATGCAAAACTCAGTTTCTTCATTTGTGAATGCAAAATACTTTTATCTCCAAGCTTGACAAGGTTTTTCTCATTTGGGAATGTCTTTCTTTCCGTTTGTAGCCATAGTGATGGTGCCCACTCGTGAACTTGCTCTGCAGGTCAGCCAGATCACCATCCAGATTAGTAAGCATCTGGGAGGAGTCAAAGTCATGGCGACCACAGGGGGAACCAACCTACGGGATGACATCATGCGCCTGGATGAGACTGGTAAAAGATGCTATAAAGCAATTGACCATGGTGCCTTTGACTAAAGCAGTCGCTACTGCATTTCAATTAGACTTGTGTGCTCCAGATTTTCAGTTTATAAGACCAATTTTGTCCTGTACAAAATAGTAGTATCGAATGTTGCTCAGGTTTCCAGTTCAGGTGAGATTTTGTCAAAGCTAACTACACAATATCACAATCATGTTTGTAGAATGTATTCCATAAAACATAGTAAAAAAATGTTTCCTTGTTAGAAACTACTATTTTAGAGTTTCTGTTAGAATAGTAATTTATCACTTAAAAGATTCTTCCTGAATATGAGTCTTATACCATAATAATGTGTTTTTTCTTATGCTCTTTTTCTGTGCATGCATTTAGTGCATGTTGTCATAGCTACACCAGGCAGGATTCTGGACTTGATCAAGAAGGGAGTAGCCAAAGTGGATAAAGTTCAAATGATGATTATGGATGAGGTAATTTTTATTGGCAAACATAGTGTTTGTGGGGTGAATAGAAGTGAATGTGTTGTTATTGGACTAAGATGACCTGTACCTAAATACAGTCAGCCTGGGTACAGACACTAAATAGGAACTATTTTCCTTCCATTTATTTTTGTTTTCTACAAAAACAATTCATATTTTTTTGCTTGAAATCAAATACGCAAACTGCAAGACAGTAGTAAACTATAGATACCCAAGTCAGTATTATGGTTCCTAAAGCATGACTCCTGAGTCATTGCTAGCACACTGCGTAAATATCATCCATTCAGAACCTGACAGTGTTATAAAGCTTATTGGAAAAGGCGTACAAACACCAATAATGTGTATGAAAAAAACGAATAACCGCAGCTGTTGGATAACTTCAAACAGAGTGAAGATGGAACTTCTGTGTCATGGTGTGCCACGATATCAAAAATGGCACACAAAAATGTAATCCAACAGGATTCATGCACTCAAATTGTTTAACTGCCACCATGAAGTGATTTAAATAGTGAAAATTAAAAATGGTGGAGATCAACGTAATCATTTCCTTAATAAACAAATAATAAGTGACTGATTAATAGGCATTTGTCACTTCTTGTCCTCTCTCATACATACTTGCTGTCTCGTCCACTTGGGATGCATACAGACTGGTAAACACCTTTTTATTTGTGTGATGTCATCTGCCCAAGGGTTATGGAAGAGTGGTTGGCTGTGTTGCAGTGCAGGACCTGGCCGTCCCAGTTTTACTATATGCTGACAAAGTGTTAACCTTCTGAACCTCCACAGTGACTAAATGATGCTAAGCATCCAGCATCGTAGGTTTTAATATTTTTTTTTTACACTACTCTTTCTCCTGCTTGCAGGCTGATAAGTTGCTTTCTCAGGATTTTGTGGTGCTTATTGAGGACATTATTAGTTTTCTGGCCAAGAACAGGCAGATTTTGCTCTATTCCGCCACCTTTCCCATCAGCGTACAGAAATTTATGGTAAGCAGGCGCAAAGTTAACATCTGATCACCTCATTTTACTGGTAATAAACAGGCCCAAATATTTATATCCATGCTGTACTTTCTCTGTATTTCCCACTTTAGGTGAAGCACTTGCAGAAGCCCTATGAGATTAACCTGATGGAGGAACTAACCCTGAAGGGAATCACCCAGTTCTATGCTTATGTCACTGAGAGGCAGAAAGTGCACTGCCTCAATACACTCTTCTCAAGGGTAAATACACACACTGTGATTCTAACAAGTGATTCTGATTTGCTGTACCTTAAATGTGAGTATATAAGACTTTTTGTATTCCCTCCTCAGCTGCAGATCAATCAGTCTATCATCTTTTGCAACTCTACTCAGAGAGTGGAACTCCTGGCCAAGAAAATCACCCAACTGGGCTACTCTTGTTTCTACATTCATGCCAAAATGATGCAGGTGTGTACATGTGACTCTTCCTGCCTCAGCTGAGCAGAGTGTTCCTTATGTGATGTAGGTGATGTAAGTTTATCCAGGAATCCAGTCCTCCTTTGTTTTCAGCATTTAACCGTTTACCTAGCAGTTTGTTCTAAAAGCACCTGGCAGGTTAAGTGGGCTGCAGCCGGTTCTTAACGTGCCCTTTCATGCTCTGGCAGGAGTATCGAAACCGTGTTTTCCATGACTTCAGAAATGGACTGTGCAGAAATCTGGTCTGCACTGGTAAGTTTGCCTCAGTAAATTCATTTATAAATGTGTTGGTGTAGTGTAGTTTTTTCAACACATACAAAAAAAAAAAACTAGCACCAGACTATTTTCCACATAGACCATTTGTATTTAAAAGTGTATGGTATTATTTTGTGCATGTGTTTTCACAACAGATTTGTTCACTAGAGGAATTGACATTCAGGCAGTAAATGTGGTCATCAACTTTGACTTTCCCAAGAACGCAGAGACCTATCTGCACCGTATCGGACGCTCAGGTAGAATATGCATCCATGTAGTATATCTCAAATGTGTGAATTGTTCTCTATAGTTCACCAAACCTTACAATTTTAGATTTAGATAAGAAGTCTTTAACTTTGAGTGACAGAGGTCTAGCGAAGGTAGTGGGCGGAGCCTGCATGAGGGAATGGGGAGAGGTGTGAACTCCTATTGAGGAACAAGGGGAGTGACACTGGATGAAGGGTGTGTGTGTGTGTGTGTGTGTGAAGGACATGCACCGGTGGATACTGAACGGACCTGGTCGCTGGCCTTTATGGTTTCACCATAAGAGGTCTAGCAGGCTAATCTTTTGAAAGCTAATCTTTTGAAGTGAGTTAATCATCATGTGCTTAATATCTAAGACTTTTAAAGAGTTCTACAGATCCACTACTCAGGATCAACGGTGCGGTGTCTGGACTAAGAGACGTTACTGAATAAGAATAACAGAATCCATTCTTCCTGTGGAATCTCTTAATCCCACCTCATGACACCACCTTTTTTATTTTTTTTATTTTTTATTTATTTATTTTAGGGAGGTTTGGCCACCTGGGTCTAGCCATTAACCTGATCACATCAGAGGATCGCTTTAACCTGAAGGTTGTTGAGGATCAGCTGGTGACTGAAATCAAGCCCATCCCTAGCAACATCGACAAAAGCCTGTATGTGGCCGAATTCCACTCAACCAGCCTCAACTCGGAGGCAGAGGCCGAGGAGCAAGAGATCCCACCCCTGGCAATGAAGCCTCAAGCTCCATAAGTACAACCACAACAGGCCAGGTCAGTACAATAGAGGTTATGGGTGGATACTTGAATGGAAAAGATGTGAATGGGTATTCTGAATGGATTAGTTAGTTAGTTTAAAGGCATAGCAAGGAACTGTGTATATATGCATGCACATCCCAGGGTGAAACAGCATGTGAAATTATATAATCAGCCATGGGAATTTTTAGATTACTAACTCTCTGCTCTGCTCTCTTTTCTGCACAGCTCTTGCACAAGACTTTGGCATTGATCTGGTCTCTCTTCACATTCACTTTTTTTTCCTCATTAATTTCAGAAGTCTTTGTCAGGAACTGCCAGCTACACATGTAGTATGCTTTGCACCAGAACTCGAAGCTGGTTTACGGAACAAACATACACATTCCAGAGTTCATTTTAGGCTTGCAGTAAAAAAGTCTAGTTAGAACAAGACAAATGAGGAATTGGCAAATTGTGAAGACTTGCAAGCACCTCTGGTCAAAAAAGTGCACAGCCTTAGTTTTGAAGTATTAATTTTACTGCTTGTTTTCTTGGCAATGTTTAAAAGCTTTAAAAAGAAGAAATCCCAAGACAAGAGCATCTGTCTTTTCAGAATGTTGTCTTTTAGAACTTGTTGATATGATCGTACTCAGTAGCTTCAGGAATATAAGCAGTGCCAGATACACAAACTCCCAGAAGTGCCTTAACATGTCTGTCTACTCAGTTGCAAACTTTCAGAAGGATTTATATGTCTTTTATCTAAAATGCTAAAGTATGAACTGGCGTTAGAATTTATTGAAGTGGTATGAACAGCTTAATGGCTAAGCATATTTTAAAACTGTTTATAGTGGTGCTATTCAGCAGTGAGCGATTATGTTTAAGGGCTTGATTACAAGAACAGCATGTGTATATCAAGTTTTTACTTGTGAGGTATGTGAAGAAATTAAAATCTGCTAACCTGCCAAGCACTGAGTGCCTCTTTGCAAGCTATAAAATAATTTAGTGAAGCGGTCTCGTATAACGAGGCAGCAAGTGTAACCTGCAAACATCTTGCTTGTTCTGATTGGTGCTTCTGATAACTGACCTCTTACATCACTCAAATGATTGTTGGCAGCAAAGTGTGGCAGTAAATGATTGATTCATAGGCTCGAAAGGAAACATTTTTTAACAAGTTCATACTACCTGGCATTTTCGGGCATAATATTCCAATTTGCGGACATATTGCAATAAGACATGGCAGCTAAAGATCTTTAAAAAAAA